>WBNH01007568.1:0-89673 GCA_013401255.1 Urocolius indicus
AATAAAAATAAAAAAATTAAATCTTTATCTTATATTGAAAAGTTTATCAGGTTCAGGACAGTCTATTTACAAACAGAAAAGGGCAGAAAGACTATATGCCTTTGCTGAGACTCAGATGTGGGAGAATGGAAATAAGTCACCTTAGTTGAGCATGAACTGAACGCACAGGTGTTAGCCTCTCATAGCTAGTCCTCATTGCTGAGGCTCTCACTGTACATGTTATGAAACATTAATCTAACTAACTGAGATAGATTGATTTTCATGATTGTAAGAAGAAGTGATGTAGCACTGTAGCCTAGTAAAGCCCAATGTGATCCCTCAAGTGAGGGAAAGGTAGTTTTGTTTTCAAACACAGTCAATTTTACTCTGTCACACTGTTGTATCACATGTTTGCAAGCTGTATGTGTGTACCTGAGTCATCTGTATAGAATTCAAACACCACATTGTACACAATGTGATAGTTTAACCCTGGATAGATTTCAGGTGCCTACCAAAGGCATTCTATTGCTCCTCCTCCTAAACTGAACACAGGAGAGAGAAATATAGTGAAAGGCTCATAAGTTGAGATAAGGACAGGGAGATCACTCAGCAAATAAGAGAGTTGGGCAGAGAGGAAGCTCATGAGATTCAACAAGGACAAGTGCAGAGTCCTGCATCTGAGGAGGAACAACCCCATGCACCAGGACAGGCTGGGGATTGACCTGCTGGAGAGCAGCTCTGCGGAGAGATACCTGGGAATTCTGGCTGACAGTAAATTAAACATGAGCCAGCAATGTGTCCTTGTGGCCAAGAAGACCAGTGGCATTCTGGGGTGCATCAAAAAGAGTGTGGCCAGCAGATCTGCCATGGAGTCCTCCCTCAGTTGTCAATGAATCTCTACTCCACTGTGGCCTCCATGGACTGCAGGGCAGGGCCTACGTCACTGTGGGCTGCACCACAGGCTGTAGGGAAGTCTCAGCTCCAGACCTGGAGTACCTCCTCCCTTCTTTCTTCACTGACTTTGGTGTCTACAGTATTGTTGATTTCACATCCTCACTTCCCTCTTCTGCTGCAGTTTTGTCGTTGCACAGTAACTTCTCCCCTTTCTCCAATATGTTAATCATAGAGGTGGTACCTCCATTGGTCTTGGTCAACAGTGGATCCGTCTTAGGGCTGACTGTCATTGGCCCAAACAGATAAAGGAGAAACTTCTACCAGCTTTTCATATGTTACTTTTTGTCTGCTTATATGGATCTTTTACGGTTCCTATGTTCACTGTCTTCCCACCATCATTTCTAAATGGTCTCTTTGCTTTAGACAGCTTGCAGGCTGCTTTTGGTTTAGAATGTCCTTTCTTTCAGTCTGTCATTTGTTGCCTTATTGCTGGGTGCCCTGAGAAGATGCACAAAAATGAGCTGGTGACCTGCTAATAAACACACCAGCAGCACACACCATTCTCATAACCCGTCTCCTGGGAGTTATTCCTTCCAGTGCTTAAAAACCCAGGTATTCCCAATTATTCACAATTCATGTGATCTTAACATTTCTATGACACATGATCCTTCTGTTCAGCATGAAAAAATGCTTGGGTTGTGCTGCTCTACAGTGGAGAACATCGGGCTGCTACCAGGCTGCTCACATTGGAGGTCAAACTCAACTTAGCTATCAGCTGTGGCATTCAACTTCATGAGAATGATAACTGATTCAAATTAAGAGAAAGAAAAAATCACCAGTCAGATACCTTGTCTCCAGTTACCTCTCTTAAGGATTTCCACTTTTTTATTTGAGTAGTATTATCACAGTCCAGGGAGTAATCAATTTTGGGTAACAGTGCGAATTAAAAAGTACTGGAATCATGTGCTAAACTGGTTTTTGTTGCCCTAATATGGAAATTATATACAGCTTCACATGACTGTATCTCTAATAGACAGCTGACAGTTTTTTGCACTCTTCTTTTTGACTATGTTTTTGTCTTGTACAAACTCTTGATTGATGACATCAGGATTAATTTATTGCAAACGTTGGTTTAGAGTGTACTAGAACACCCTGAATTATCAAGCAAGGGCAATGTTTGCAGTGCTTCTTTCTCAGTAGATGCTCTTCTGCCTTTTCATCAAAACCATGAGATAGTTATCATGTGATATATAATAGGTTAAGTATTCTGGGTTGCATCAAGAAGAATGTGTCCAGGAGGTCGAGGGAGGTTCTGCTCCCCATCTACTCTGCCCTAGTGAGGCCTCATCTGGAGTCCTGTGTCCAGTTCTGGACTCCCCAGCTAAAGAGGGTCAGGGAANTGCCTAGGTGGACATGCTTCTGCTAGGGGGATTGAACTAGATGATCTTTAGAGGTCCCTTCCAATTCCTATTATTCTATGATTCTATGTAGAAACAGACATTTAAGAGAGGTAATTTGTATCACTCTAAAATAAACAATTATAACAGAATGCGAGTTAATCATGTCCCACTGTTTATCTCAACTGAGTATGAAAGGACAGGTGGATATATAGCTCAGATGTAACCATCTCCATGGGAACTGGCTTACTTAGAGGTGGTAGTGTTTCTAATATTCCCTTTTTTTAAAGTACCATAAATGTGAAAGGACCTGATTTTGCAAGTATCATTCAGAGAGTTGAATTTAATATTCCTGAGTCTATCTCTTACCTTCAGGCACTACTTTGAGAGCGTCTTTGCAGAGAGAATGGAAGGAAAGATGGCCAGAGGGGTAGAATATACTTTTAAAAATAAAATATTCTCAAGAGATCAGACATATTAGCATAATCATTTGAGCATACTTGCTGTGTTCTCTAAATGTTAAATTTCTCAGAAGTGTTACATACTGGAAAATAACACCTAGAAAAAAAGAGGCATCCTTTCTTTTTTGTATGATAATCTACTTTTCCTCAGAGAGAAATGGACACTTTCCCACTTTTGGTAAAGTATAAAGCAGCAACTTCTTTTATTAGTACTGTGATTTGTATCACTAGTGATATTAGACCAGTTATTGGAAGGAGTTTTGTTGAAGGAAATTGTACTCCTTCTAGTATCTATTTTCTCTGGGTGTGTCGGAAGTATCATAACAAAAGAAATGCTGGCCAGATCCCACTACTTTTGCTCATACTGAGCTGATCATTATCCCTTGAATGATGATGTTGAATGCAACATATCTGCTTGGTAAATAAAAAGCTCTTTAGCATGAGTCACAGTTCAGAATAAGCATCGGGTTTATTATGTTGATTAATCATCTTTGTTGGACATTAGATAAAACCTGCACACTTATCTCTGGACAAGGATACCATCACAATTATCTTACAATAGGAGACCCTTTGAACAATGGTTGAGATTTACAATATGCACTAGACTTTTTTGTTTGCCTTTGAGAAGGAATCTGTTGCAACCTTGCATATGAGTATTTTGTTCCCCATCTTGATCAGGACACTGTTGCTGGTCCACTGAAATGCCAAAGCCAAGTCTGTTCCAGCACCGTTGATCTCCTTTAAGAAGGAACGGTTTTGGATGTATCTCTTCTGCTTGTGTCTGGGCTGTTCCAGCACCACCAGTCTTACAAAAGGTAAATGTGTAGGATTTCAGAAACAGCATTAAAAATTAAGTAAATGAAAATACATTTAGAAGAGCAAGGGATGTAAAATCTTCCCAACATCTTAGACTGTCATATTTACACCAAAATAAATGGCTTCCACAGTGGTTTCTCTACTGCAGAGATAATGGAGCCTGCTGTGATAGCCAGCTTCTGCCAGTAATTTGCATTTCATTGCTGTTACACATTGTTAGATTATTCCTTGCTGTTATACATTGCTAGATTATTCCAGTTGCCAAGGTTTCTGTGTTCTATGAAACCAATGCACTGACTTCCTTGGCCAATTTTATCTCTGTATCCTGTGCAACATAGCAATAAGAGATAGGTAGTGTAAAGTAACCATTATTTTATGAGTAGGTAAATTCCTACACATTTAGCATAAAAAGAATGCATAATCTAGCTATGATACAGTAACTAAAATTATGAATGAACGAGGTTTACATTTTTATTCTGGAAAAAAAAACCAAGCTCCTTACTTAAGCCATTTTCTTTTCTTGGCCAGGAAAGTTTTGCAGTGTATAATGAACAGATTACAACATGCTTAACATTTCTTGGGGAATGCAGAAATTAAACTGTGAAACAGCAGCCTCCATGTAGGGATTCATTTCAGAGTTTGAAATTAAAGTCCAAGGAAGATTTTTGATGACTGCTCATCATATTTTCATCAATCTGGACATGCATATTGTTCAGTACAGTTAGAGTTTAATTAAGGGGTGAAGCACTCTAGATTCTGTGCATAAGTCTAGCTTTTTTTCTCTTGAGATTAAAAAGTGGAACTCTGCAGTGATAGTACTGCCATGTATGGGATTAATTCCCACTTACCTATGATAAAGGACAAGAATCTGTCCTGTTATATTTAAAATTGTTCATATCCTATGTCTCCAAAGCTAAAAAATCTCTGTGTGATTGTAGGACTGCTGCTTTATTAAAGGTTGTAACATTGATTTGATTAAAAAAGCTTTGGCATTGAACTTCAGTACCTCCTGTATAGTGCAATTTGGTTGGACAGATACACTGGCATGAAGCATACTAAATCATGCTAGTATATTTCATAAAACTACTGTTTTGTACAGCTTGTATGTACAGAAAATATAGTTATCCAATTTATAACTGTACAACTACATTTGTAAACAAAGTAATCTTGAGAGCTCTGACAGATTAATTAGAAAGAAATAGCATAAATTTGTTTAGAGACTTGGCTAGAAATGAGTGCTTTGAGGAACTGTTTTGAGCTGTTTTGCGCAGAAGGAAATCCCTTCTGTCTTGTTCTGGGTCTACTCTGTGTGAAGGGCTCTTCATTCCACCACAGTTGGAGTGGTGCCACTCCACATAGTGAGCAATCCAGGGTGGCCTCATTGTTTGCATTCACTTCCATGGCACAGGCTGCACATCTTTGCTCTCTTTGTACTGCGCTTTTCTGGGAGTACTTGGTATGATAAGAAACACTCAACAGCTATACAGGTGTGAATTTCACATACCCAGATGCACAGTCTTGAGATGCACAGCCTAGTCTTCTCCATCTCATGATGCAGGAAGAAAGTAGATCAGAAGATAAGTTTTCTAGGTGAAGCAAAGAAGTTAGTCCTCAAAAGAATTGGATTACCATCTTGTCATTGAAGCCCCTCATGATGTACATCCCATTCTCCCATAAAGCAAAGTAGATTATTTGAACTGTTGCCAGCAGTAGGAATGACTGCACATTAAAAACAGAGTCATTTTCATGTAGTCCATTCAAAGGATTCAAAACAGTTTGTAGTCAAGATTAGCAATTCAGAATTTTCTGCATTAGCTCAGATCCATGTTTCCATGAGTCTGTTGGCTCATTTGCAGCTTTTACTAGCAACAGACATTTCAGAGGAAGCAATGCTTGCCATCCTTCAGGAAAGCAGTTGAATGTGGACCAGAAACAACTAGAAAAACTTGCTCTGGTTTTGTTCATTTTGTGGACAAAAAGGCAGGAGTATTTCTAATGTTTATACCTTTCCCTGCAACTCATACCAAAACTTCCATAAACTGGATCCTTTCCTCTCCAGTCAGTCTCAAACGAGTCTCTTTCACAGCCTTTGTATGTGCCTATTCCAGCCTCATCAAGCAAAAACAAGGTTTTACAAAGTATGAGCAGATAACATCAAACGAGACCAGAAAATTCACCAGTCATCTAACTAAAGCCCATCACATCATCTGAGTAGCACAACAGGAAGGCATTTAATTAACCTCCTAATAGTTGCCCCGTTACCTGCAAGCACACTTGTGAATGTACATCAATATATCTGTTGGTTCCACATTGTATACAAAGTGCTATCTAAAAGTAAGGATAGCTGTATGTGCAACCATTGTGAACATCTGTTAGTTTGCAGATAGGAGTATAACCATTTTGACTGTAAAGAAATTAAAAAAAATGATCTAAAACATAGGAATCTGTATACAAAATTACAATAATTAATAGAGGAAGTAATATTTTATTTTTTGGGAACTAAGGCTCCTTTGATGGCACTACCTGGATGTACATTTACATGTCCTCTCTTCTGGACATGTAGATGATGGAAACCTATATGAATGTCTTATGAGCATCTTGACTGAAAAGAACACTGCCAGGGTGAGTTCCTTGATAGATGAAAGACAATCTACATAGGGCATAATAAATGTCTCTGCATCCAAAGTGTCTATGTTCACACTTTGAGAACATGAAGTCCTTAAAAAACAAAACTTTCTTAATTCTGTCTCTGACCAAGAAGGCCAATGGCATCCCTGGGATACATTAAGAAGAGTGTGGCCAGCAGCTCGAGGGAGGTTCTGCTCACCCTCTACTCTGCCCTAGGGAGTTGAGCTCTGGGCTCCCCAGCTCAAGAGGGGCATAGAACTTCTGGAGAGAGTCCAGTGCAGGGCTGCCAAGATGATCAGGGGACTGGAACATCTTCCTTAGGAGGAAAGGCTGTGGGAACTGGGGCTGTTTAGTGTAGAGAACAGGAGACTGAGAGGGATCTTATTAATATTTACAGATATGTAAATGGTGGATGTCAGAAGGTTGGGGCACCGCTTTTTTCTATTGTATCCAGTGATAGGATAAGGGTAAGAAGCTGGAACACAAAAAGTTCCATTTAAACATAAGAAAAACTATTTTACTGTGAGGGTGAGGGAGCAGTGGCACAGGCTGCCCAGGAAGGATGTGGAGTCTCCTTCTCTGTAAGTCTTCAAGACTCACCTGGATGCAATCCTGTGCTGTAACTTTTTTGCCAGCTGTGTTCTTAATATATTTGATAATGAAATAAATTACTTTTAAAGAATATGCTGAAATATTTTTCCAAGAATGGATATAAACTAGATTTTACAAGAATTTCTTACATTTCATAGAATGTAATGTTGTTTGTATCAGAAGTTAAGTAAAAACCTTATCTAATTATCATCTATTTTTTTAAGTTTATTTTTAAAAGTCCTAACTCTTTATATCCTGTCCTCTATTTTTGCCATTCTGAACAGGTGTCTTTGTAAATGTACATTAAATGAATCAGAAAAATGCCCCCTTTGCCATCATTATTCTTTCCTCAAGCAAACACTCTAGCTAGCACTGTGCACCAGTATCACTCATTTCCTGAAGTAGCCTACTGCTTTCCTTATGTAGAGAGAATTGACAAAACTTTAAGGCTGTTGAAATGAAGGTAACACATGATTTAGACCCTCAGTCTGAACCCTGCAAATTCCACTTTTCTTTCCTTGTGGATCTGTAGAATGAAAGAGATACTATTCTTGGCTTTGTGTAAAAAAATTATTACCACCACTCCACAGAATACAGAAAGCTGGAGTTCAAGTGTTCAGCTTTCAAAGTTCTTGCTTCTGCACACTTGAAGAAGAGATTACACTTGTCTTGACATTAATTTCTATATCTGTAGATGTGAGAGACACTGTAAACCTGAACTGTTTCCCCTCATTCTGACATAAAACAAATGAAAAATAAAGTTTGACTGGTAATTCTATGGTAGTGCCAGACAAGGAGATTTGCTCTGATTGAAGAGGCATGAAGTTATCCCATACAGATCTGTCACAAGTACAGAAAATAGTACACCCAGCTAGACTCTGATTCCCACATTGTAGCTTTTGTGTCTTTAACTGAATGAAGAATGTTAGGATATATAGATTTTATGTGACACTTACAGACAATAAGAAAGGTAGAAAAACAATGCAGAGTAACATGAAATGGAAAAAGAATTTCGCAGATCCCATATGACTGCTGTTTTTGCTGTTTACACTCCTTATTGTGATACCAGCGTGGCATACTTCTGGAGTAGCCTATTTTTAAAACTTTTTAAAAAAGAGATACATATGGCTTGATACTTGGGAAAGAAAGAATGGCATATTCTTTGTTGTGAAACATCTGTCACATAGGCAGAACAGGTTAGCATCTGTAACTGCAAAAAATACACCATGTATTTAAAGCACATATATTTCTGCAGGAATGCATTTTTTATAATAATTACACAAGCTTCCTGATGTATTTGCATGCATCCCAAAGCTAATGTTTCTCTCTGGGAGTCCCTAAATAGTCTTATAATTATACTAATTCCAATTATCTAATTCCTCAAATTATTTTAGTGATCAGAACCTCTAGGCAGACTAAAAGGCAATATATATATTTGTCTATCTGACCATAGTTGCCAGACTGTTTTTTTTAAAGTGTAATTGCTTTTAATATTAATTAAAATATGAAAATAATCCTTTGTTTTCAAGGGATGGTGAGAATTTTACATAGTTTCACTAAGCCTGAAGGCAGAAAAGACACTCTGTATGTATGAATTTCTAAAGCAGTTCTTAAAGCTTACTTTAGCTACTGATACAGTGTGTTTAATGTTATTATATGATGGAGCTTTATCAATAGAGAATTGCTTTAATTAGCACAGTACTATGTCATTCCCATTTCAGATTTTTTTTCAATCTCAAGGCTTCTTGGGAAATTCTTCCATTGTTTTTTACTAACTTACCTTGGAGTAAGGTGCAACATCCTGTTCAAGTCATAGATAATAAAGTGAGAATTTGTATCCTGGAAAGCAAAAAGAAGCAGCTATTCTTCTGGGTTGGCATTAGAAATCATAACTGTTATTTTTGGTATTATGCTGTCACAATTCACAGGGATTTTCATCTTGTCTCTTCAGAATGGAGACTTCCATGTCTGACAGCAAACTTCAGGCTTGCTGCAAATGACTTATGAAACAAAATTTTATGAAGCAGCCCAATACAAGGATTCATAAAGACTCATCTGACTGTGAGAAACTTGCATCTCTGGATACAGCCTATCCCACGACACTTTTAGCTTTGGAGTCTCTGTTGGGCTTTATGGGAATTCCAGCTTGTGCAATCCATGAAAGGAGTTTTGAGAGGGGAAACAAACTCCTAGCACAGTGCAGTGGTAACAAGTCTGTACAGTAATTTTTTTGAAGTGAGTAAGACTTAAAACAGGGTAGGTGAGCTTTCTCCCAAGCCCTCAATACTGAATTTGATTGAAGCAAGGCATGGTTGTTTGTATGAGCAGTATTGTGTGCCCCAGCTCAGAATTATCAGGGAGGATGTTTTAGTAAGAAATCCATGATGAGTAGAAGTGTTGGTCTTTTTGTCAGCTTTGCTTACTGCAGGAGCCTGTCCTTCTCTTTGCAGCAACATTCTTTTTCTCTCTCTGCCCTAAACTGCTTTTGATCTAAATCAATATCCAATGTTGACTTGGTTTGAATGGCACTATTGGCCAGTGAGAGCCTGTTGTGTGCATTACTGACAGTATCACTAATCTTGCAATGGTTGATAACTCCTTTTCAAACAGAAAGATGCAGACTTGCTGCATCACAGTCCTGCTCACAGTTCAAATAATGAGTCCCACCAATCAGCATTTTTTTTCCAATGAGCTGTCACTGCAACTATTCAAAAAGTGACTCTGTATTTAATATAGCTATAGCTGGCGAGTTCTGCTAAGAAGGATCTCTGCATTACTGAGTATCCAGCATATCTCCAAAATGATATCATCACTCCATTTTCTTTCATTTGAAAATAAAAGCTGAAATGTAAATTCAACCTAACAAGAAGTATAATTACAGCACTACAGATAGATCAGAGATTTTCAACACATCCAAACAGAAGTTTCCTAGAAAATTTTCAAGATTCCTTAATAGGCAGAGGAGTTTTTAAGTCACTTTTGTTGATCTGCCAATAACTGCTTAATTGTCTCACCAGAGCAATTTGATGGCTTTCAAATAGGTATAGAAAGAAATTAAAATAAGATGCATTTGATGGAAAGATATGATCAGTAGATGCTTTAAGTAACTATATTCCTAACAGAAAGGAAAAGACTGATCAAATATACATCTCAAAACAGGTAAGGTTAGTAGAGATTAGAATCTACCACTAACCCATTTCTAATTACTTTAATAGCCTGTTATGTTACTAAGATATCAATATACAATTAATTTGCTGATAGGAAAATACTACCTTTAGTATTCGTTATTTGTCTAGAAATAATATAAAAGTCATGTCTTGTAACCATAGGCACTGCAGGACTTCAGGAATGTGCTACAAGGTAGCACCAGTTCATATGCAACCTGATCACCAGTCTCATGCATTTAATATTGTTAATTTCAGAAGAATTACCCTAAATGGAGAAGGAAATATATAAAGGTCAAGTAAAATTAGTGGCATGTAGCTGAAGCATTCTGTTTGGCTCAACAGAAATGTTTAAATGAGTCTATTCATGAAATATCCTGCTTACATTGTCTCTGATCGAGGGTATAATGCAGGACTGCTTGATCACATCTAGACTTTGTGCAATCATAACTATTAATCTGACAGTTACTCAGAAATACTATTCCAGAAGGTATAAAAGCTGTACTTACTGAAATCAAAGGGAAATATATTCCTCTGATTTCAAGGGAATCAAACTCAGCAACTTTTACCTGAAAAATAAATAGGTTCATTCATGTATTAGCTAAAATTATTGAGCATTCCACAAATTATAGTACGGGTACAAGACAAAACTTTAAAAGCTAGTCTTTAATGGAACCCTTTAATTGTCTCTGAATCTTGTTTCACATTTTTGTGCTTAGCATTTATTTAAATCTGTATAAATTGGATATTTTCATGCTGGACTAACATCTAAGTGTTCACACAGTAATTTTCGTCAAATCCTAGGGCCAGATTGTATTGCAATGCCTAGAAATTCAGACTGCTTTCAGCTGAACTAAGCCAAGTGTTTGTCTTCCTCTGTACTTAAGAGTAAAGAAAAATTAAAAAGAGTATGATTACTTTGTTTCAAAAGACATTTGAAAAAGTCCTACTGAATATTTACTGTCATCTATTTAAATTGCTTCCTATCTTTTATTTAATCAACTGCATTTGATCACGTAGAAACATTTTCTGGTCTTTCAACTAGGAGATATAAGTCACAGTTTACTTGGTATATATGGTGTTTGTAGCTAAATTATAGTCTAAATTATATTAAATGGAAAAGGACATGTAAAACCAGTTAATTTTTCTATGAAATAAAACAGTTGATTATTTTATGATACCTGTTTCAAGGCTAATACTCTCTTCACACTCAATGGATCAATGATCAATGTTCAGAGCTTTGGCACTATTCTAATGTACCTGGGGCGTTCACTAGGAGCACTTTTGAAATGACAGTCACTGATTCCACCACCTTGTAATCTATAGTAAGACAAAACATGGAGGATTTATTTCATGTGTAACAGAGTGCCTTTAATTAAATGTCCTGCCAAATAGTATTGAAGCTCTAATACCCTGGTACAAAGACAAGTGACCACTGTGAACCCACTTTGTTCCCTTAACGGGCAAAGACTTTAAGCAGGGAAGTGTACCATCCAGTAACAGCAGTGAACAAAACACAACAAACATACCCATTTCACCTTACTTCACCAAGGTAGAAATTGACTGGGCAATATTGGTGGTACTTGATAAAATTAAAAGAAATTACTGTCATCTCTCCTCCTTCTGCAAAAAGTTACACAATTGCTAATCAAATGTAAGAGGCCTTGCTATCTGCCTGAAGTCTTCTTGGCAATTTTCTGGTGGGTTCATCAAAGTTCCCAGATGGAAGTAGTACATCCCATTCAGCAGTATATCCTATTAAACACAGAGTCCAACAAACACATGTGTACTTAGCTTCTTGCATGGTCAACAGCACAGGCTCCAGTGAATAAGCTCACTGCATCATCTGAATGATCTATTGTACACCAGAGCCTCGTTTCAGAAAATCAGTTAAACAGCATTTGAAGATAACCATGTTTACAGCACTGCCAATGGCACTCTAGCTAATGGACAGATCTTGAATGATGCTTTTTCCTGAAATAGATCAGATCACACAAGATTTGATTTTGGACTGTTATTTTAACACAAATATCCAATAAAGCAATTTAGTCTAGTAGAATTACTCTGTATAAGTGAATGGTTGAACAAGAATTCTGCTTTAAAAAAATCAAGAAAGAGCTGTTGTTGCACATAGAAGCAGTATGTTTTTTCAGATGGTCTCCTATTACGGCAGATACAGTTATCATGGCTAAAGCACTCCAAAACAAAAAAATTTGCCCAACTGTCTTTGAGCACACCCCATATTCTGATGACACTAGAGTAAAAGTAGAGTTTCAGGCATTCAGGACTGGCCAGGACCTACCAAAACTGAAAGGCTGTTGTTTTGTACCAGTTATGGTAAATCAAAAAATACATAAAAGTATTCAGGAACGTGCGCTATTCCCATGTCCAGTAGCTGTACTGTCTATATTGCAATCTGTAATTGAATGTTGATAATGACAATACTTCAGATGTCTGAATGCAGCCAGGTGAGAGAGGCATTTCGGAAGGAGACGTACCTAAAGTAGACTGCCCAAGAAGGATGTGTGGACTTAGTCATTCATTGCATAGCAGCTGTTAGGACTGTACAATGCAAATGGATTTAATCCTTTTTATAGTGTTTTTTCCAGATCTCACTTTCCAAAGTAGGATTTGGGAATTTGTTAATTTGCTTGGAATTATTTTTGCTATTGGTGTTTTTTCTATTTCTTTTTCAACTGTTTTCAAAAGGATTGTGGGATTCCTCATAGATGGCAACTGAACCTGGATTACTGACTCCCTCCATTAAGAGAAGTAAAGTTGAATAATATAAGCATGATGTGATCCCTGGAGTAGCAATGTATAGCCAGAACTCAATAAGCTTAGCCTAATTCTGTAGCAAAAGGCTGGGAATTTTGCAAACATAATACAACCAGCTAGATATGCTATAAACTTGAGATAAATTCCACATGAGTGTTTTCCCAAATTGATATGGAAAGCAATTAGCACGATATTCACTGACAGGAAACTAAATTAATGTTGCACCAGATTTTCCATTGTCATATGTTGTGGAGCTCTGTACTGTTAGTATAGGACTGTATTATGAATATATTTAAAGAAGATGGGAATAGTATCTTCTGAAAAAAAATGCAGATGGAAAAGGAGATAAAGGATAATGGGAAACTGCTAAATATAGGAAAGGAAACTGTGACTGCAAGGTGTAGAAGACAAGATTTTAGTACATACAGCCATAGAAGAGCAAGTTCTGCTACTTGTGTCATTGCTGGGAGCAATGGTCAAGATGTTTTACCACAGCTGAAATATCAGCTTATTCAGCAAGACTTATTCTAGATAAAGGGTTTTCTTTTTTAGACCCTTCCATTCCTACTAGCCATTTGCAATCAGATCTAGGCTACAGAGCTGTGCAAACATACAACTTTATTTTCCAGCGCCAATCCTGCTCTTGAGCTCATTTGTAAAAATCTCCAACAATTAAATATGAAAGATGTTTTTCTCTCAATAAAGAAAACACATCCAGATGCCGTTTGCAGTCCACAAATAAAATATGTGGCTTTTACATTGCATTTTTGTTTGTGTATATGCAATGCATGAGTTACATGAGATGCAAATCTAGATCTTGCGCCAAGAAACCAGAGTTGGGCCTCTTACTACCTTGATGAAGGCTGAGATCTAAGTACAGTGCAGAAGATTCGAAATGCAGCCATAATTAGAAATATTTTGATTGTTTGAAAAAGTATTCTTTAGGTGCTTTTATGCTGTAGTGTCTGAAAAACATACTTCATAGAAAGGTCAAGTGCTTCACCAGGATGAGTACTTGGCAAGCTTTAGACAAAAGCTACAAGTTGCTTATAAGCAAATAAAAGCCTGAACTTTTTGCATTACCAGAAGGCCAAATCAACACCAGAAGTGCAAAAAGCCTCAAGACACAATTACTTCCAATCACACAAGAGCCAGGCTGTCGTTATATTCCCTACATCTTGAGATTTTATAGAGCTCTGCAGAAGCTTAGACACAGAGGCATGCACGCATGTTTGGATTCTGTGAGCCAGTCAGGATGTCAAGCAAGGTCAGACCTAGCTGCTGTTGAATAGCCTATGCTGTCTTCTTTCCAAAGCCATTAGAAATCTTTTTGGAATTTCTATGCTTGTCCAAATAGGCGTCCCTCTTGTCCTCACTCTGCTATATAAAGTACTTTCCATATGAAGCTACTTTGGCAATATAATTTATGGAAGACACCATCTATTTTTTTCCACATGAAGCTTTTGATCATGGATGAATATTTGAAGCTTATAACAACACAGAGAGGCTAAAGTTTCAGGTCTTTTAACTCATTCCCAGTGAAATAAATACTAAAGCTGGCAACCTATGGTGGAACAGGAAAAGTCTCACTGAGAATTACAGACGACTTCCAAGTTTTTATTTTGAAAAGTCATACAAATAGGCTGCTATATTGGATATATTTCTTTCCCTGGTTAATTTTATCCTTTATGGTCCAGATTATCCTTTGCCTCTGCAGTTAGATTTGCTAGGAGGATTTGAGGCAGACTGAAGCTTAGCTGTTACATGCGTCCAAGTTTCAGCTCTGTACGGTAAACTGAAAAACAGCCTCATGGCACCTGCATGGGTCTGGGCTGTGCTTAGAAAAGCAAACTGCCTCTGTGTTTTCAGCTCACTCAAAATTTGGGGGCTTGTCCTCATTAGTGACTTCAGCTGTCATTTTGAGGTAATGGAGCCAGAAATTCAGTTCAGCAGCCCCAACGAAATAAAACTCCGCTAAAGAAAGGCTTTAGCCAGTGTGTATCAAGATTTTACCAAAAGCAAACCTTGGCATAAGGAAGCATTTAGAGTTACTTTTGGCAGCCTTAAGAAATACATTATGTTATAAGTGATTGTAAATAGGCTTGGACTGACTTGCTGGAGAATTTCAATGTCCCCAGAGTCTTTCAGTCCTAACAGAGGATGAGGTCACTACAGCTGCTATTTGCATGGCATGGAGGCTGGCAGCTGATTTCCCTGAAAAGTCAAAGCTAATGTTGGTAGCAGGTAATGCCAGACCTTTCAATTCACAAGGCACATACCCATGTTTCAGCCACGATCTACTTTAGCCGCCTCCTGGCGTTGTTTTCTTGAACCTATCTTGTGTCTCACCTAGACCTGGCTATCCCTCTGGGACACCTGGATGAGCCCTGAGTTCTTCTGGACAAAGAACCAAGGCCATTAATAAAGATTTATAGGAATATACACTAGTAATGGCTTGTCTCACTATTGAATGGTGATTCCCATTCCCTCATCTGTATTTCTTGCTAATCTACTCTGATTTATAGAAGATGGATCGTAAAGGAAACACAAACTTTCTCTCTGCAGGCTTTACCCCTTTAATCTAACCTAAGCATATGTATGCCCACTACAAACCTCACCTGTGTAGTCACCATTAAAAGTAAAACTCTTCATGTATGTTAGCCTGAAAGACTTCCACAAAATTCAGCTCAAGTTGCTAATGGCTACCTCTTGGTAACATACCAGTTCATAGTAATTTACCATATGTAAATTGCCCTGTTGAGCTTCTGTAGTGAATGTGTAATGCTATAATGAGCAATGTGTGAAATTGAATAACTGAATAACTGAAACTGGAAATTTGGACTGTTACATTCAGTCTAACACTGTGTAGTAGTGGTGCCATAATTCCTGACAGGGACAACATAATATCAAAGCACTACACATGTGATAAGTAATTAGTCTATAATAACTGATGGACATAGTCTTCTTTTTACTGTCTTATCTGTGTTTCTTTATATCTGCATCATTCATTACATCAACCTCTTTGATCATCATTACATTAGTTGTACAAATGGTCTAAAATGCAATGACAGCTTCAGGTCACTTTTATTTTTATTGTAGGGAATGTATGATAACAGAAATATCAGTATTGCAGTAGGTAGAATAGTTTAAAAGCATAGGTAAAGCAAGATTTACCAGCAGAGATAATAACTCTCTATGTAGACCATTGGTGTATCTATAAAAGTCAACTGAGAACTCAGGCACACAAAGCCGCCTTCAGAGACTGTGACAAGAGGGTTTGCAGGTCACAAAGCAGGTCTCTCTCTGTATTAGATTATTTAAAATATTCTGTTAGATACACCACTTCTTGATCAATGGTGACATATTCTGACTTCAAACCATAATCAGGAGGATTTCTATTTATTATTAGCAGAGATGCTATAGAATTAGAACCAGACCCAAGAATAAAAATGTTAGTGTTTCAACACAAACTCTTTTTTTTCTCAGGGCAGAAATGAAACCTATACCCAGTTGTAGCCTGGGTGATTCTGCTGCCAAATGAACAAAATGCTTTAAATGTCTATCATACATGATTGATTTATTACAATCCACTTGCAGTATTTTTTTACACTTTATATGATTTATATAAAAACACTGACATAATACGAAAGTATAATATTTTTCTTGTTTTTTTGCCCAAGCCATAAAATATTCACTTGCCTCAAACAATCTGTAGCAATGTATGGTTATGAAAAAAGGACCAGTGGGAGATTGCTTGGGGAAGGATTGAATGGAAAACTGAGAGAGAATTGTCCACAAATATTTCATAACTATTTTTTCTTTCCAGTATATATTGCAGTCAAAAAGAAACATTTTGACAAAAATCTGAATATTTGGAGTCAGAAAAGTATTGATCCAAAAAAGTATTGATCGAAGAGGGAAGAATGTCATATATGAGTTTGCATTCGTCCACTTACATTAAGATTCTTCCAATGCAATCCAGAAAGAATTTGGGAACTGGAAAAAGGAACACCTTCACATTCAACCTGCAGTTGCCCTGCAGTTTTTCTTGCTTCTCCTTAACTCTTCATATGTGCTTCCAACGTTCATCCAGCCCTGCTTTGTTATTATATTCTTCTTCCACTGAACTCAAATACTCGTTAGAATATTTGTAAATACATTAATGGTCATGTACTGTACATAAGACCTAGGCAGAAGACATAAGACTGTCAGAATACTCAAACAGTATAGGCAACCATGGAGAAAGTGTCCTTTTCTATAACTCAGATATTTGACTGAAGCTGTATAATGTATTTCAGTGTATTTTGCAATATTTGTTTAGCTCTACCTCTCCTGGTTCTCATTGTAAATTATAGTAATATTGTTGTTAGCCACAAATACCATTTTGCAGATGATGACTGTGAAAACTTTTTTTCTCTGAAAATAAGGAGAGTTATAGATACAAATTCATTACAAATATATGCTTTAATTTAGTAGGCTATGTAAAAGATTATAATCTGACATAAATGTATGCAACTCCCTTGAAGTTTTTGCTGCATAGCAGTGCAGTATTCATCCCAAGCTTCTGGATGTGTTCAAGCTGCAGTGTCACCAAGATTAGATAATTGCATAACTTGCTCATTTTACAAGCACTGCTGCAAATCCCTACAAAAATTGCATGCACCTTCAAAAAGACTTTTCACAGTTGTGCCTAGAAGGCTAAACTATACCGTGCTACTCTGTGAGATGCTAAACCACAGCTTCACAGTGTAGTGAAATGCCAAGGAAGTACTCTGCTTTGAGGAATGTTTAGTGATGAACTTGGCATTCCTACAGTGTGGTTGCTTTCATCTATTGCATGGTAGACTACTAGCCAAAACTGCTTCATTTAATCCTGTTATTCAGGCACTCTTAGAATAGCGAGAATGCTCTGCTGTAGATTTTTCTCTTCTGCTTTGTTACACAGCTTTCTGCTTTATTCTACAGATTGAAAATATTTGACTTTAACAGAATAACATTTAGCGGCATTTAATATTGTTTTTAATATTGTTTATCTTGTCATCCATTGGTGAGAGCAGAGCTAGTAAAATCTTGAGTGATACTTCAGAAATGTGAGGTTTATATATAACATTACAAATCTGATTGTAAAAACAAACAAAAATAGAGCCTTCAGCATCAGATATGAACAATATGATATGCTAATTGTATCCTGGGCTGCACAAAAATAAGTTTGGCCAGCAGATCAAGGGAAATTATTTTGTCCTGCTGCTCTTGCAAGACCTCACTGGAATACTGCATCCGACTCTGGTCCACAGTAAGAGAGAGATATAAGCCAGTTATATTGCATCCAGAAGAGGGCACAAACGTGATGAAAGGGCTGGAATGCCTCTGCTGTGGAAAAAAAAGGCTGAGAGAGTTGAGGTTGTTCAGCCTGGAGAAAGCTCTGGGGAGACCTTATTGAGGCCTTTCAAGACTTAAAGACAGCTTTTAGAAAAGATGGAGACAGACTTTTTTACGAGGCCCTGTAGTGACAGGACAAGGAGTGACTGAAACGAGGTAGATCTAGATTGAATATAAGGAAGATTTTTTTTTTTATAAGGAGGGAGGTGAGACCCTGAAACAAGTTGACCATAAGTTGTGGATACTCAGTCATTAGAAGTGTTCAAGGTCAGGTTGGATGGGACTTTGACCAAGCTGATCTAGTGAAAGATGCCCCCGATCCATAGCACAGAAGTTGGGCGACATGATCTTTAAGGTCCTTTCCAACCCAAAACACTGTATTATACTTTGAAGGATGCTGAGAGTCTGACTTCTTCTGTGAACATCAATTTTTGTTACAGTGAGACTATTTTAAGAGTGTATTCTTTGAATAGTGATTGCAGAGGATGAACTCATTTTCCAGATTCAGTGTGATCTCTGTACTGCATTACGGCTCGAGAATGTGTGTAATTGCCTGTGTTGTTGCTTCTTTCACTGCAAAATCATCAAAGTCAATTTTCTTTTAATTTCAATTCCACAACAGCTTAAACTGATCGATACCAAGGCAGATATGCTGTTGTTACTTGCTTTCTCCTCTGAACTAAGTATTTCTACCCCCTTCCTTCTACCACGGCTTGTATCACCAGAGCCTGCAGTAAGTTCAGAGAGTTTCAGAGGCAGAAATCCTCACTCATGCACTGCAGGGCTCCGTTTCTGCTGGGGTAGCTGTCTGGGCCACCGCTTCACAACATGAGCATAAGGGAAGGCTGGAACCTTGTGACTGAGGCACAGTACACTAAAAAGCAATAGGCATGTTAGTTATTGCAGCAGTAAATGCTTATTACTTTTATTCTACAATGTTATTTATTTCTCCTTAAAAAAACAAACAAACAAAAACAAAACAAAAAAAAACACAAAACAACAGAGGTGGTTGTTCCTGGGATAATTTCACGTCCACACATTCCTAAGTTTGTCCTAAAATAGGCACATATCATTGTTCAGACCACTCTTCCTACATAAAACAGAATGATTTTACCAATTTCACAGAAATGCAAGATATAGGTAGTCTTGTAGAGGCTCTGCTCCACTCAACACTTCTCTTCAAATACCCCTGGTAAAACTTTTGTCTGAAATACTTCTTACAGTGCATGTGAAAAGTAAAAACTAAAGATTTTGACAGAAATTTACTTCAAGGGTGAGGGAGCCCTGGCACAGGCTGCCCAGGAAGGGTGTGGAGTCTCCTTCTCTGGAGGTTTTCAAAACCTGCTTGGTTATGTTCCTGTGTGACCTGATTGAGGTGAATCTGCTTTAGCAGGGAGATTGGACTAAATGATCCCTACAGGTCTCTTCCAACCCCTATCATTCTGTGGTTCTGTGATTCTATGAAATTACATAATCCAGTCTTAAGTATTCCAAACTTTGACTACCAGCAAATCCACTGAAATACTTTTCTAGTCCCTTCCTGAATTTTTTTTTTTTACTTTACTTGTTTTTAAACTTCATAAAATCTCTTGATTAGATTAGAAATGGCTTCTTGGTTACTGGTAGGTGATAGGAATCACCTCTAAATAATAGCCATTAGGGGATGCAGAAATATGTAGTCAGATGTGTGATAGGAACAAGGTTCACTTACTTCAGAGACCGAGAAGTTAGGTGCTGGTGTTCAGTTAGCTACCTGAGCTCCCTTCCTAGGTAATGGAAATCTCCCAAAGGCCCTTCATGCCAAGTGCCCCTGATAGGAGGAAGGAATGAGCTCCTCTAACTTCTTTAATCCTTTACTGTCTTATTTCATAAAAAGGTTCAGCCTTTTCTGAAAACCTTCTGGATAATTTAGCTTGCTTTGATACGAAGGGTGGGCACTTTTCTAAACTTTGTGATTGCCTTAAAGGTAAACATGGACAAGTTTGTAGCTACTATTTTTGTCCAGTGTATTAGAAAGGATTTGGTTAAAGGGAAGTTGAAGGTAAAACAACCTCTTCTAGTTGACTGGTTTTCCATGGGAAAATGAAGCATCAAACACTGCAGCTCCCATGTAAACAAAATGAATTGATAAAGTAAATGTATTTGTTCATTTAACCTGTGTAGCTCTGAAATAGCCTATTTGCCATGGCTAATAGTTTCTATTTGTTAACATAGCACACAATCAGCATTACAAAATGCAGTTCAGAGTCTACACCAGACAAGCTAATGGAAATTAATGGTGATCTGCTTGAGTAACAACTGAGTAGTCATCACACAATGGAACATTTGTCTCCCTTTTAGTGGAGTAAGGGAATTTTCTAAGTTTCTGGGGATAATACATCAACAAAGAAAATACAGTTTTGTGTCACATCTCTCTACCAGAACCCACACAAATCCTGTCCTGGCTTAACCTCATCTATCAGCTGAGCCCCACATAACTGCTTGTCCCAATCCTTCTGCCCCACAATGGGATAGGGAAGAGAATAAAAAAAGTGAGAAAACTCATGGGGTTGAGACAAAGACAGTTTAATGGGTAAAGTAAAAGCTATACATGAAAGCAAGATGAGACAAGAAATTACCTTACTGTTTCATATGGGTAGACAAGTATTCAGCCATCCCCAGGAAGGCCAGGCTCACACATAGCTCTGCACATCACCCCTACTCCATTCTGTCTTCTTCCTCCAGTTTTATATGCCAAGCATGACAGCATACGGTATGAGATATCCCTTTAGTGAGTTGAGGGCAGCTGTCCACTCACAGCTTCTTGTGCACACACAGCCCAGTTGCTGGTGGGGTGGTGAGAAGTAGAAAAGGCCTTGATGCTGTGAAAGCACTGCTTAGCAGTAATAAAAACATATCACAGAATCATAGAATCATAGAATCATAGAAAGGTAGGGTTGGAAGGGAACTTTAGAGATCATCTAGTCCACCCCCCCTGCAGAAGCAGGTTTATATATCTGCATTATCAACACTGTTTTCAGCAGAGATCCAAAACTTCACCCTGTACTGTCTACTGTGAAAAAAATTAACTCTGACCCAGCCAGAACCAGTACAGGCATTAAAACAATTAATCATAGAATAATAGAATGGTAGGGGTTGGAAGGGATCTTTACAGATCATCTAGTCCAACCCAACCCCCCTTCCAAAGCAGGTCCATCCAGATAAGGTCACACAGGAACATGTCCAGGTGGGTTTTGAAGACCTCCAGAGAAGGAAACTCCACATCCTCCCTGGGCAGCCTGTGCCAGGGCTCCATCACCCTCACAGTAAAATAAAAGGATAAGTAACATAGAAAAAGGAATCGAGACAGCACCTAAAACCTGCTTGAGAACTTCAATAAATAAAAAAAAAATGGGGGATCATTACAAATTGTATTAAATCTCCATCGTATTAATTCTTATATGAGCTCCAGTGATACCAAGAAGTATTAGTACATTATCTATAATTCCTGTTTATTGTAATAAGCATAATCTCATGAAAATCTCATGCATACCTTGGCACATCTGCACTGAAGAGCCATCTAAAATACCTATGCGTAAAACAGCTTAAGAGATTAGAATTTATTGTTCCTCCATCTGCAATGTTAAATAACATATGTTCTATTTAAAAGTGTGAAGCTGAAAAAAAGCTCCTTCATAGTGTGACTCTAGGGGTTGTGAAGGAGCATAAGTCAAGTGGTAGTGAGCAGACAGAAGGCAGCTGGGAGGAATGCCTTTTGTGGGTGTTGCCATGAAAGGTGATTAGTGGTTGAGTATGAGCATGTACTAGGGATCAGGCTCATTTCTGATTTCTCCTTCCCTTGTGTTAATGGTAGGACAGCTCCAGTGCAACTATGTTCTCTATGAGGCTGTTCTGGGCTTGTCCAACCTCCTTTCAGCAATATGCAAACTGTCCTTGAGCAGCAATGTTGGTGTTAAAAAAGGATAGTTCTAACACAAAAACCCAGGGCACTTAAGTGCACTGCTTGTCATGTGACACCTGAACTGGGATCATATGGGGGCAGAGCTGGTCTGTTCCTCTGTCTAGAGGCTGACAGATCCATCTCTAGGGACTTCCCTTTATGTGAGTCTTTCTGCATTCCTATTGTTTCTGTCCTGCTTTTTTACCAATGCGTTGTACTTGCATCTTTTAACATCATCCTTGATCTAATACTAGTGCTAACCCAAGTGTGCTGAGGTGTTACAGGCCATTCTTATGGTTAAAGTAGAAAAAAGACGTTTCTCAGTCAGGAGCTTTATACTTAGATTGCTGTTCAACAATTGTCGAAACTGTTACCGGACAAGACTCATGTGAAAGTGGAAGAAACAAGAGGTGCTGGATTTTATGTAACATGTCAACCAATCCTGTGGTTAGAGCTGGGTAGAAGAAGGAAGACTAGAAATATCAAGACTATGTAAGATTTAGTGTGGGAAATAATTCTTACTCATTTACTCATTTATATCTAGTGTCATATGGCACAGTCATCACAGTTAACAGAGGGGAAAAATGTGTTAAATATTTTACAGATGGTTTTGCTTTAATTAGGAGAGACAGGAGCAAGACACATTTTAAATAGTTCTTTCTTTCTTTTTCATAATAAAAAAACATTCACAAAACCTCACAAGGCTAAGACCTACCTGCAGCTACAGCTATAACCCAACACAGTGGTGCAAGCACTCTCAGTACAAAGTACAGGAAAAGTAGATGCATCATAGGTAACTTCAATTGCCATCCTTTTTCTTATGCTTTCTAGGATACAATATTATCATAGAATCATAGGATGGCAGGGGTTAGAAGGGATCTCTAGAAATCATCTAGGCAATCTGCTGCTAAAGCAGGTTCTCCTCAATCAGGTCCCACAGGAATGTGTCCAGGTGGGTTTTGAAAACCTGCAGAGAAGGAGACTCCACACACTGCCTTGTAAGCCTGTGCCAGGATTCCATCCCCTCACAGTGAAGAAGCTTCTCCTCATGTTCAAGTGAAATTTCTTGTGTTCTCGCTTGTGTTTGTTACAATGTTATGTTGATCTCTGTGCCATTCGTGGAAAGTGATGTGTATTTTAAAACTGTTGACAGTTTGTAAGGCGAAGTCCTTCCTTTGCTTGCTGTTTACCAAACCCCTATAGATGCAGCAGAAGTAATGAGGGTAGCAAAAAGAGATGTCTACCAGACTGCCTTTACACCATGCTACAGAACATTTCACAGTACAGTGTGTAGCTGTATATATATGTATGTGTGTATGTATAAATATGTATGTGTGTATATATATAAGTGCTTGTATGTCTGCCCATTGCACACCTATCCAGAACCATGGTTTACATCTTCATGAATCTTTTTGGCAGTTTTGAACCAATGCACACTGTAGTGATTAGTCTGGAAAAGATGCAGAACATTCCAGACATTTTCCTCTGATCTAGGTGTCCAGTTTTTGCTTCAATTGAGTTATTTGCCATTGCTGATCAAACACAAATATGTGGCTGACAGCATAATTACGTATTATTTCTGTGTCATTTACCTGTCCCATTACCTCTGGCACACCAGAATGGTTCCAGCAAGGCTTGGACAGTAATAAGGCTACTTCTTATTAGAAGTAAATTGTCTGAACTGTCTTTTCCATCTCTTTGTGGTTTATGTAATCTCAGTGACTGTGCAGTCATTTGAATCTGGTAGGAGATTGCATCCATATGTGCTGTGTTGAAGTGGAAGTGCCACACTTACTCTTTGACAGTATGTATACTTTAGATGAGAACAGTTACAACTGATCTTGTATTTTCCTTCTGCTCTGAAAACGTGTAGCCTTCCAGATAATTTCAAGATGAGAAAAGCTTTTACAGTGGTGATGCAGAGATAAATTTTACACATTGACTCTTTTGCTCACATCTAGTAAACTAAGCATCCAACTCTCTGTGCCTTTTTTCCCATTACATTTCTGGGTTTCAGATGTGTAGGGTGTTCACAAGATTGTTTGCCCAGGTAGAAAACACTCCACTCTTAGTTTTGAAGCTGTCTTAAAAATAAAATTGTGTCAGTACTCACTGTCTTACTGTGACTGAAGGTTGTCTATAGGCATGTACAACTAGTGGTCCATGAGACATCAGAAGACACCGTGTCTCGACAAGAGCCACTTTTCTTCCTCTAATGCAGAAGTTCCACTTTTGTAAAACTAAAAATGATGTGGTAATGCAAAGAACTTTGAGTGCTTGAACTCCCACAACTGAGAAGCAATATTACGATACATGGTGGCCCCTGGATATTTTTCCCAGAAAGGCCAGCTGATTGTTAACTTAGGGGAAAAAAAAAGAAAAGTAAAAAGCTACTGATCAGTTCCCTCCAAGCCTGTGGAGCAGTGTCCATGCTCTGCCTGTCCAGTACTTTATACAGCCAAAGCAGTCATTCTTGACAGCCTGCGGGCTAGACTGCCACGGGTATATCCAGAGCTCAGCCAAGCTAGCTGCATTAGAGAGTATGTAATCTCACATTGGTGTTCCCATTTTCTCTCTCTTTTCCTTTCCACACATGCTTATTCACCTAGTTAGAGGTTACCCAATCTCTGTCTTTCTCTAGGCCCATAAATGTCTTTTGACCTCCCATTACACTTCTCTGAAAACCAGATCTTTTACACACACACTTGAAGTCTTACACAAAGATAAGGAATTTATCTTAAAAAATAAAATCTAATACTCTTTTTGGTTTTGTTGTTTAATTCTTAGAAGGGTCAGCTACAAAATGTCTGTCCAGGAAGACTCCACAATGAAAAAAACAACCCACAGTTCCTTCTTCCTGATCATTCTTCTAATTGTAAGTATAAGAAAAGAAAACTGTTCATGACACTTACCTAATATAAACTTGTGATGATGCTCAGAACAATATGGCCTGAGTTGTATTTGCTATACTGAACAGGTGAAGGAATGAGTTCCCTTCATGGTAAATTTCAAAATAACCTGAATAAATTTTTTCAATAAGATATCTCACAAAAATTTGAACTTGAAATCATAGTATCTGGGTGAGACAGAACTGCAAGTTTAAAGAAGATAAAGCACGTGGGTTTTAATTTCTGTGTTTCAAAGGCTACAACATATGGGTGCCATGCAAACTTGTGTGTTTGAAAACTTCTTCAGTGCTGTTGTGTGAGACTTAGACTAACTTAAGTGTGGTTTTTCACTGTTTATAGTTACTCTGCTATTAGGAAAGCAACTGAAATGGAAAATAACAGTATAAAGTTTAGTTATTCTGTTCAAATGCTATTTTCAACTGTTTGTTATCAATATTATAGTTATTTCAATGTATGCAATGTGTCTGAGTAACTGTTGTTCTAAGTATGTAGTAAATTAATTTTTACCTGACTGAATATCTCTAACTGGGGTTAAACCACAATAGCCTCTTATTTAAGTTGAAAGCTTTCTCTGATCTCTACTTGTGAAACCTCAAATTATTAGCAATTGTCATAAAATTGTAAACATTATAGGTAGTAAGAAATGAAAATACTGCCCAGACCCACAGTTACAAAACAGTCATAATATGTCTGAATGATGCTACTGGGAACAAACACCACTCCATCTTGGTGTGGTATGATTAACTTGTATGCTGGATACTACCTTATTCTCTAACTGGTTATCTTTGTGTTCCTGGGGAAAGCTTTGATTTTTTTCTTCTTGTATTTTGTTGGTTAGCTCCTCTTGCTCCTCTGCTTCTTATTCTCTCTTCCAACACCTGAATGTGAAACATTTATGTGTGTCTCCCAATCAGCTCATGTCCTTTCTGGCTATAATTTGTAGAAACAGAACTAGAAGACACATTGAGGAACAGTAAAGACTGCTCTCCCTGGTTTATTTGTTGGATCGTGTTCCTCCTCTTGTTTAGATGAGCATAACTTGCCCTCAGTGCTGTTTGCCACTTGAATTTATATGGATAAAAAGAAGCGAAGGCAAGTAGAAAACACTAAGAGAATGATGAAGAGACAGAAAAATTAAATGAGATCATGGATAAAACAGGAGAACAGCAAACACCTCACTTTAGTAAACTACTGAATTAATAATTAAGGATTAGGACCCTCAAGCAAAGAAGAGCTGGAGAGCAGGAAAAAGAAGAAAGGAGAGTTAATACATTGCTGCTAGCTTGGACTCAAAAGAAATTGTTCAGAGATCATTATTTGAGGAATCATTCTGGCACTTAGCATAAGTCATCTGCCTCGAGATATGTTGGAGTATTCTGGTATTTGTGACCTTTCCTGTCTATTCCACATAGACCTGCAAGGGATGCATGTAGCAATGCGTGGGCTAGGAAATGATCCATGGTCAGAGATCTGTTTAACAAAATGAGAGACTAGCTTTCTTCTGGGTTTGAATACCAGCTGATCTACATGTCCTGCCAGGGGCCTTGGCAAAGAAGAATGATTCTTCCTTTAACAATGCCAACCAAAGGAACAGTTCCAGATTATTTTTCTTCTCCAATCAAGTGCTAGGATGGTAAATATTCTGATAACTAAAATTGAAACAGCATTTCTGAATGTTTGAGGTGCTCAGACCTAGAGCATGGATTTATAAGTCAACATGACAGCATGTGAGCAACATTAGTTCTGTACTCATTCCTGCAGTACTCTAGGGCTAGGATTTATTTAAGAAATTCTGCAGTGAGATCTGCATCCACTTCCTTTCAGATATCTTTGCACTGGATGGCTCTTCAACTTCTGACCTAGCAGATAAGCACAAATTTCCTTACAATTTTCACTCTTCTAGTCTCTATATACCTTCATTCCCTACTGCAGTGGTCACACTGTGATCTGCTTAGACATCTCCTAGACTAATGCAGTAGACCATGAACAAGCTCTGTTTCTTTGATGATACTTGCCATAACACAATGTCAAATAGGTCAAATATGAAAAATATTTGTCATCAGTCATTTTTCAAAAAATTTCCCCACTTATTTCTTGTAGAAGATGATAATTTTTTACTTTTTTTTTCACGTGGTCTGTAACAAGAAAAGGGTATCTTTCTTTCTCTTCCAAAAAACACCTGTTCCCACTCTGCTGGTTCTTCTAATCACTCCTTGCTTCCTGGAGCCATGAGCCCCGAGGTAGTACATGTCAGTGACTGAGACTGAGTAAGATAATTAAAATTATTTTTGACACTGTTCTCTACCCACCACACAAACCAACCTCCAATGCTTTGTTCTTTGATGACTTTGATGGTTTACTCTCATCCTCTATGTCCTGCACTCCTAGTTGATGATTGCAAGCTGTTACAAAGCAACACAACCTATTGAGACCCTTGCTTTCTCCTCTGCACTTCAGGCTCTCTGTTTATGCCATTTGTCCTGGTGTAGGTGCCAGTTCCCTGCAATGGCCCTCACTATTGAGAAGGGCATGCCTTTGGCCAGAAATCTCTTTCCTTGGGGTAGCTGGGATTCCTCAATGCATTCTCAGTGTTGAAGCACTCTCTGTCCTGTACACAGTGTCAGTGCTTTGCAGATTTCCTTAGATCCAACCCATATCTCTCCTTTAATATTTTGTCGTAGATCCTAGTTACATGATGTCCACACATGAGTCCCCACTCCACACAGTCTCATTTAGACTTGTCTCCAAGGGGTTTTAGTAATTTCTGATATAAATTGTCTTACATTTGTAATTTTTTGCATAGAATAAATAGGTACACAATAACTCACCTTTGCCAAACAAAACCTAAAGCACTGATTGCTCCAAACTCTAATTTAGAAATAAAACTAATTCATTACTGTCTTCCTCTTTGATGTCTTCCTTTGGTTTTGGCTGCACAATAATGCATCACAAGATAGTCTTTTACAATTCAAAGTGAATTCCATTAGAAAATGTAGCTGTTCATTATTTCTTAGTTCGCTTGATTCCTGCTGCTCTCTAGTTTTTGGTAATTGTTGAGAGCCACAGAATGTCACTGGGATTTGTTTCCTCAAGTACATGAGTTCCTGTGTGCTGGAGCAATTAGTTCATCTCAGTGAACATTTCTTTCTGCAAGAAAGATGGAGCATCAGCACAGTGTGCCCAGGGGCATCAAACTGCAGAGAATGAGAAGGAAACAAGTCTGTCTCTCTTTCCTGTGTGAGCAATCAATATCACAGGACATTGAGAAAAGAGTTCTATTCTCCGCACAACTTTGACAAGTAAAAATTGTCATCTAGTGCCTGAAAATGGTAGTTTGGTTTTATCCTTGTAAATGAGGATTGATGGAGTAGTTTTTTTTTTCCTCATGTATTCCAATTTTATTGTTCTGAACCAACCACAAAGTGCATAGTAAGGATAAAATGGATGCTGCAGATGAAAACCACACTATAATTCAATTAGGTCCATTAGACCAAGATTCTATTTTAAAATAAATTCATTTTGAGTTAAAACCAAACTGTACAAATTCATTAATCTGAATCTGTCAAATTGTTATGAAACCTCAGTCACTAAGCTGTACACAGTGTGATACATTCTGTCAGGTCCTGACAGGCTTGTGAATAGTTCCCATTCACAAAACACAGAAGATGAATGATGTGCAGGCCTCAATGTAATATTTGATAACTGCACAAACTGATGTGTTTTGAACACAGTTGTGGTAGGTTCAAGTCTTCAGAAGCCAATTAGTAAAACATATGCCACCATGATGAGGGCACTTCTCATCATGTATCCATTTGAACCTCACAGCAGGGTGATGCTGCTCTCACCATAAGTCTCTAAAATCCCTGTCTGTGTGGATACTGTAAGCATAAGCCTTCTCCTACTTAGAGAGCAGTTCTTCCAGAATCTGCTCCAGAGCAGGTCCCATGTTTTGTTGAGCCAGAAGAGCTGCTGGAGATCTTTCACAGCCTTCTTTGGCATACTTTCTCAGAGCCATGCTTGCTATATGGCATCATTGGGAGACCAGGGGCTTCCTCAAGCTTGGATGATGACATTCTCCTGGGTCTTATCACCATGTCTATCGAAGCTGTTGTTCTGAAGTAATTTCCCTTTGTAATTATGGATTGCTTCAAGCTGCAAGGAAGTAGACTTGCAAGTTCTGGAGCTCTTCTCACATCAAGAAAACTCAGGAAAGCAAGCTGCTGATGATTTAAGATGGTGAGAATTAGTGTGAGAATTTTCAACTCAAGCTGCTCAGGGTTTCCCAAGAGGGAGAAAAATGCATTCTGTTCTATCCATCCAGTTTCATTTTTTTTGCTACATCTTTGCTTTTTTTTTTTTTAATAAAAAAATGTTGCTATGTAGCTGATTGCCCTAAAAAATCTTCTCACAAGATGATAATTGGAGCTGCAGCAAAACTCCATGAAGCGTTCTGCAGCCTCCCTTTAAGCCCCAGTTTGCATCAGGCAACTCTAAGACTAAAGCTTCCTTGTGTGAGCAAATCCTGCAACAATGGAGAAGAACTCTAAGATTCAAGAGTTAGTTTTCATTGCAAGTACCTTGTTTTCATCTGCGGTGGCTGAAAATCTTGTGCTTGTTTAAATAGTTACCAAAATCTGCAATATTAGTTCTATGGGACCTCACTGTGAGATAATTTCTATCCTGCTTCAACAGCAGTTGAGAATGGAAAAATTTTAACATTCAGTGGTGAAGTAAAACGTGTCACATTGAGGTATTTCCACAAAGAAGTTGTCTGCTGTTTCCTTGAACATTTGTCATGGGTAAGAAATTATTGCAGTTTACTTAGTATCATGCACTAATGGCCTTCCTATGGCATCACAGTTGTTTTCATCTCTATCCTAACACTAGCAGCTGTGAAAAGTAGTTAAAACATAGTCAAAGTATGAGAGGGGCTCTGCAACCAGTCTAAATCATGCTGAGCTCTCACTCAAAGATTTGATGTATTGAAAGATAGGAACTTAGTGACCTACAAACTGGTAACTACACATAGAAGTTTTAAAACAATTCTACCAAATGAATGTTTCAGATATTAAAACCAATAACAAACTGAGCATCCAGAATTTGAAATTTTAAATGCTGCCCATGGAGGGCGTGGAGTCTCCTTCTCTGGAGATTTTCAAAAACCTGTCTTGACGTGTTCCTGTGTGACTTGATCTAGGTAACCTGCTTTAGCAGGGGTGTTGGACCAGATGATCTCTAAAGGTCACTTCCAACCCCTAACATTCTACAACTGTATGATTCTATGAAATGTATTTTGACTGAGCTCAACAATAAATGTTTCAAAATTACTATATTTAGTGGAAAGAGGGGAAAAATAAAGAAAACTACAAATATGTTTTCCTAAATGTCATGTGTAGTCAACAGTTAGTGTACTTCAACCTTTCTGATGATGGAAGTAAAATATTTGGGAATAGTTGTTTATCATGTCCAATATTTTGTGGTAAAATAAGAGAAGGAATGTTATGCTTGCATTATCTAGATTCTCTCTTGCAGAAATGGGCATGCTTGTGCATGGGTTAATAACAGGTGTCTGTCTTACAGAAACTAGGGCACTTGTTCATTTTTATATAGTTTAATAATAAAGCCTTTCTCCAGATTCCTTTATAAATTCTAGCTATAAAGTGAACTTCAGCATTTCCAGCAGCCTGATTTTTTGCTTTGTAATGATAATTCATTTTCTTATAATAGTCATTTGTCACGTGGTGGCTTGGTGGTCGTATGTATGACGTCATTTACTTGGACTTTTAGGAGTGACATCATATGTACGGCTGCTAAACTGCTGCATGGGACATCACTTAAATACTTTTCTTCTGAAGAAATCACACCAATTATTTTCAGGATATGAAAACATCCTGATGGTCAAACTGTGAATTATTTCTTTTTCTTTAATAAAGAATATATATAAATGAATGAAGCATTCTTTTATTGTATTAACATCATTTGTGTTTCCATCTGAAGTAACTGATGGATGGATGGATGGGAAGGGTTTTTTAACATGTAGTAATGGATTCTGGACATTCAACATTTCTTCAGTACTGTATATAGTAACCAGTTGAAAATTATTTAATATTTTCTTTTTTTATGGTGAAAATGTGTTCAATAACTTAATTCCTAAAATACCATTCCTAATCATTCATTCTATCACAGCACACACACATAGAGACACAGAGAGACTCATGGGACATTCCCAGCCTCTCCCATCAGCATAATACACACCAAGCTTTCCTCTCGTGTAGCTTAGACCAAGCTTCTCTTACTTTTGATAAAATAATAATAACTCAAAAATTTCTTTACGTCCCCTTTGCCCTTTCCCGACCCCTACAGCAAGATATACAAGAAAACTAAATCAAATAGTAGTATCTGACACCACAAACTGTGTGAAGATTTTTGTCTGAGCCCCAGGAATCTAAGGCTGGATCATCAACCGGTTGAACTGGCTTTGGCAAGATCAGGCTTTAGGCTTAGAATCTCAGGTGGACATGCAATTCTCCTACACATGCTAGAAAACACCAGCATTGGAGACAGAGATGTAACAGCTCAGCCTCCAGGAATCCACCAAATTAATTTTTCATTAGTCTGCTGAAATGATCATCTGATTTTAAGGTATAAGAAAATATTGTTCAAACTTCCACAGCCAGTTTTTCAAATCTAGGTAAACAGAAATGAATAACAGTAACCAAAAAGTACTTTTGAAGGGCATATCACAAATGAACAATAGCAGTAACATATATAATATGACCCCTTAATTTGATTTTACACACAAGTTATTTGATTCAAAAGAGCCTGGAAAGATTGTTATGCAACTAACTCTAAAAATCTGAATTTGGTAAAAAGAAAGAAAAAAATAGATCACTTGAGAGACAGCTGTAATCTAAAATCATTATTCCAGTTTTTATCCCAGCTTGCTTTAGATTTAGGCAATTTAATTTAAGTGAATTCCACTGACTAAGTAATTTCCATTGAGCTTTAGTGACAAAATATCAACCATATTTTTAATCTCTCTGGGTACATTTGTTTGGGTTTTTTTCCTCTGGGTAATTTTTTTTTTTCAGTAGAAATTTTGCTTGGCTGCTTTGGGCCTTGATTGTATTGCACAGCTGCAATAGAATGGGCAGTTCTCCTGATTACATGGTTGAGCTTTAAATAATTTAATTTAATTGAAATAATTTAAATAATTTAAATAATTTTGTGCACAATCCAAGACATTTATCCCATTTGCCACCACAGATACTCAATGTCTCCAAGACTTAAATGTTCTCATTAACCAGCACATAACAAGAGCAGACTTCTTCAAAAATTGAATTAGTCCCTTACACATCGAAAGTTGTGAAACTGACCTTTAAGAGTGAGGTGTCTTTGGTCTCTGAATTGTATTTAACCCCCTAAAATCATCATTCATTGTTATAAACTGATACATTTTCACCATGTAAAAGATCTAAATAGATAATTCCCTTTCTGGTGGCATATCTTACTTTTTATTTCAACTCTTATGTTTCTGTACCATGCAATCTTCTGGGAGTGGTCTGTCCTTCTGAAATAGGGTGTAATAGAGACTCCAATAAAAAGTTAGAATATGGGAACGATGTTCTGAAGCACTGAACAATTTCAGCAGTGTCTCTCTATGTAGCTGGCATTTGCCAATTATTCCATGTCTGCGTTGTGCTTTATTCTGTACAAATAAAGCAAATGAAACTGCAACTGTATTTATGGCCACCAACACCACTCTTTCTGATTTGTGTGAAATTATTTTGATTTTTTTTGGTCAAAAGGATGTGAAGAAGAGATCATCCTTTTCCTTAGAAGAAAGCAAACATAGAATAAAAGCATTGTTTCAGGGCAAGGAAAATTGGTGAAGTTTTCCAAGCATAGTCAGATGGTTATGCTTTCAAAACATGATTGTCTTGCCAAACAGGCCCAGAGTAACAGAGGAATCAGTGAGAACAGAGGTGATGCTGTGGAAGTACCCCTACCTTTCTTTGATGATACCATTATTCCTCTCTTGAATGCAAACTGCTTGGAAATTATGTTTTAGTGAAAATAAGAATGGAAAAATCCCCAAAACCCAAAAATCCATGGACTACCCATGAGCCACTTCAGAGAAGTCCTGTGGCAATATATGGACATAAAGAGCTAAGACAGACCTGAGGTTTTCTGAAGAAACTCATCTGAACTTTCCAACACTACATGCTGGATTTATGATATTGCTTGGATGATTTTGAAGTGGTTCTCATGGTCTTCAGCTACTCCCCTTAATCTTTTCATAAATGAGTGATCTGCGATGTTTGACTTTGCTTCTGTATTTCCTGATTTGGCATTCTAGATTATTAGTTTTTAACTTCTATGGCCAGATGAAATGTTGAAAAGTATATTTTTGTGTGTGTGTATACAAATATATAACATTTGTATTAAATTGTTTGTGACAGAAAATATCTTCCTTCTTATTCCTGTTCTATTTCAAGGACCTCTCTAAGGGCAATTAGATAAACTGTCTTCACTGCCTTCCAGTCTTCAGATAGTAGCCGTACACAGTTGAAAATAAAAATGTTTTTATCAAAAGAGATTAGATTAAAGTAAGAAAAAAAATTGATTAGGTCTAAGAAATTAAAAATTAAACTGAGATGGATTGGCANCTGGGTAATTTTTTTTTTTCAGTAGAAATTTTGCTTGGCTGCTTTGGGCCTTGATTGTATTGCACAGCTGCAATAGAATGGGCAGTTCTCCTGATTACATGGTTGAGCTTTAAATAATTTTAAATAATTAAATTTAATTGAAATAATTTAAATAATTGAAATAATTTTGTGCACAATCCAAGACATTTATCCCATTTGCCACCACAGATACTCAATGTCTCCAAGACTTAAATGTTCTCATTAACCAGCACATAACAAGAGCAGACTTCTTCAAAAATTGAATTAGTCCCTTACACATCGAAAGTTGTGAAACTGACCTTTAAGAGTGAGGTGTCTTTGGTCTCTGAATTGTATTTAACCCCCTAAAATCATCATTCATTGTTATAAACTGATACATTTTCACCATGTAAAAGATCTAAATAGATAATTCCCTTTCTGGTGGCATATCTTACTTTTTATTTCAACTCTTATGTTTCTGTACCATGCAATCTTCTGGGAGTGGTCTGTCCTTCTGAAATAGGGTGTAATAGAGACTCCAATAAAAAGTTAGAATATGGGAACGATGTTCTGAAGCACTGAACAATTTCAGCAGTGTCTCTCTATGTAGCTGGCATTTGCCAATTATTCCATGTCTGCGTTGTGCTTTATTCTGTACAAATAAAGCAAATGAAACTGCAACTGTATTTATGGCCACCAACACCACTCTTTCTGATTTGTGTGAAATTATTTTGATTTTTTTTGGTCAAAAGGATGTGAAGAAGAGATCATCCTTTTCCTTAGAAGAAAGCAAACATATAATAAAAGCATTGTTTCAGGGCAAGGAAAATTGGTGAAGTTTTCCAAGCATAGTCAGATGGTTATGCTTTCAAAACATGGTTGTCTTGCCAAACAGGCCCAGAGTAACAGAGGAATCAGTGAGAACAGAGGTGATGCTGTGGAAGTACCCCTACCTTTCTTTGATGATACCATTATTCCTCTCTTGAATGCAAACTGCTTGGAAATTATGTTTTAGTGAAAATAAGAATGGAAAAATCCCCAAAACCCAAAAATCCATGGACTACCCATGAGCCACTTCAGAGAAGTCCTGTGGCAATATATGGACATAAAGAGCTAAGACAGACCTGAGGTTTTCTGAAGAAACTCATCTGAACTTTCCAACACTACATGCTGGATTTATGATATTGCTTGGATGATTTTGAAGTGGTTCTCATGGTCTTCAGCTACTCCCCTTAATCTTTTCATAAATGAGTGATCTGCGATGTTTGACTTTGCTTCTGTATTTCCTGATTTGGCATTCTAGATTATTAGTTTTTAACTTCTATGGCCAGATGAAATGTTGAAAAGTATATTTTTGTGTGTGTGTATACAAATATATAACATTTGTATTAAATTGTTTGTGACAGAAAATATCTTCCTTCTTATTCCTGTTCTATTTCAAGGACCTCTCTAAGGGCAATTAGATAAACTGTCTTCACTGCCTTCCAGTCTTCAGATAGTAGCCGTACACAGTTGAAAATAAAAATGTTTTTATCAAAAGAGATTAGATTAAAGTAAGAAAAAAAATTGATTAGGTCTAAGAAATTAAAAATTAAACTGAGATGGATTGGCAGAGAAGTATTAAGATAAAGTAGTGGCTTTTTTTTCAACTCAGTCAAACATAGTATGGTTTTGCTGTGTATTTTACTAAGGTGTTTTATTTGTGCAAATGGTAAAAAAGTAATGTATTTATGAGATACAATTGCTTGTGGTGTGCAAGAAAAAAAAAAGCAAAGTGGAAATGTTAGAAGTAAGCTGATGTTTGAATTTTCAATCCTGTCATGTATTCTGTTTGAGCAGCTACAAATGCTTGCTTAAAGATCTGTGTAATTGTATTTGCTACTAAAAATATCAAGTTTGTCTGCTTATCAGAATCTTAAGTTTTAAAGCAGCCTATAAGTGACTTTGTATGTGTTTGTGATGGTTTTTTGTATGGGCAAAAATAGATGGTCATACACAAAAAGTGCCGCAGCAGCATTGCTTTAGCTTGGGGAAGCACTGGAACTAATCCTTTCCTATCACCTGCATGCAGAGAAGTGTCTTTATATAGGATTAAGGCAGAACAGAATTAACAAAAGCTCCACTCTCATTTCCACTCCGATTCACAGACTTGCTTAAAGTCCTGAGTTTATAGTCAGGTAAACCTAGTAAAAATTCAACATTTACTTTGCAAGCAGTGTAAGGCCTATCATAATGGTAAACTCATGTGCAAAGTAGACATCTTTGAAGCACGCATAATAGAGATTTCTGATCTTTTCTTTTATCCTCCTGGTTTATGCACATGACCTAACAGTGTTTCCTTTCTGTACAGAGAATGGATCCAAGTCTTTCTTCTTCTGTAAATTACACTGATCCTACATTAGAGCCTGTAGTAACTGAAAATTCAGTAATACGACAGAAGATAATAGATTCGCAGTTCAAATGCTATGAAAGGATGAACAGAGCTCCTCCATATAAGAAAAAAGGTAAAAAAGTTTTTTTAAAAAAACTTTCAGAGTATCACACTTGTTTATATTGCTATAAATAGTTTCTTCTGCATACTAACCCATAGTCTTGGGGTGCAGTTAGCAGTAGTCAGATTCACATTAACTTAGTATCTTCTTAAGTGCTAAGAAAGAAAAAACCTGGAAGGATTCCAGAGGATGAAAAACTAATTCTTCCTCCCCTTGCAGGCAGTAACCCTGTCATCTACGTCTCTGGCTCACAGCTTTTCTTCTGGAATATTTTTTGTTCTTGCTGAGGGAATGGCATTCTCCAGAACACTTCAGCAAGCTCACACAAAAATCTGATCATGAGCAATGATCTCGTAAATATAAATGTAATTCTCTTTGCTTCACTTATTGTTTCATTTTTCTGTCATTCTTGTAATGACTGATAGCTGCCATGATCTGTCCCAACTCAGGTGTAACACGTATTCCACATTCATCAGTGACACTACAAAAAGAGATTTATAAAGCACTGAGGACAAATCTTTATTGAATACAAAGCACATATTAAGATTTAAAAAAAAGGGGAAATGACAAGTGATAGTGGTTCTACAATGATGGTATAAATGAAGCAGCATTTCTGGTTGGAACTGAGCATCCTGGTCACTGTTTCTCACAGAAAGTATGGAAGAAGTTATGAACAGGGTACCGAAAAATATATTGGACGCATTATGAGGGTTTATGCAAGTAAAGAACCGAGATACTGAAGACAGAGTTTAAAGACAAAATATATTTTTTAAATCATTATTAAAAAACCCAGCACAATAGATCAGGTGGAGATAATGAGAGATTTTTTTGTAATACAAGAAGAAAGACATTTCTACAGTCCTTTACCACAGATATTTTACTGGGTTCTGTAAGACTTAAAGAATAATTAAATGTTATAATTCTCAGGTCTTGATGTAGAAACATTTTGGAATTAATATAGAGATTACTATTGCTTCAAACAGGTTTTCATTCAGGCCAATAATGGGAAAAATCCACAAGCACTTGAACAGGGCTATGGGATTGAAAACATGTCTTTTATTTCTAGGCTCAAGGTGGAAATATTTTATTCTCTGCTACTGAAAACTCTTACGTTCACAAGCAGTATGCACTTAATTCAGTTATAGTCCAGAATAAAGATAATGGATGATGAAGGAATGACGCCAACATTACTGTAGTTGTATTTTCAACTGAATTACAGCCTTCCAAAAACGAATGCTTCATAAAGGGCTGGAAGGGAACTAGAGCCTAAGTCTCTTCACTGCAAACTTGAAATGGAGGATGAGATGAGATGGGAAATTCCTTTAATGCAAATGAGAACTGTAGAGGTGTCTCCAGAGAGGAAAACCCCAACATGTGAGCTGGAGTGGTATATTGGGTATATTTGTGCATTTTCAGCACAAACAGTAGTGGAGTGTAACACTGACGTTCTCAGGAAAGCCCAGTGTGTGGTACAACTTTACAGAGCCAGACAGGATATGTCTAATTTTATCCTGGTACCTCTTCAGTCCCTGATGTAGTCTATTTATAGAGTAGCAAAAAGGTCACTTAAATCCTGAGCTCAAATCTAATGGCAATGAACTGGAGAGAACTGCATTTTATTTCACACTCAGAAGCCAGAGAGATTATATGATACAGGTGAGCTGTGGCAGCATTACAAGTGGCCGTGTGTCATATGAAAAAAAGTGCATACATTGATCTTGCCCAATTCAAGGTAGAATTAATTACCTTAAGTACCTCCAACATTACAAAATGAGGAGTTCAGGCATATGGGAACACCTGACCATCCCTCTGGGTCAGCGCAGCACTCCCACACTCCCTATCCATGTGAAAATTTTAGCCCATGATAAATATGGTGCTCAACTCTTCTGTTTTACTGCTTACATTGTAATCACTGCAGTGATTTAAAAATGTATATAAATGTGTGTGTATGTGTATGTGTGTGTGTATTTCTATATATTTGTGTTATATATTCCTGGATGTATGTGTGCACATATGTCCTGTTACTTACCTTGAAAGACATAGACCACAAGGTGTAGACCAACATCAGTGAATTTTTATTTTTATTTATCAGGCAAGGCAAGAGATTTAAAGCCAGAAATGCCTATCAACCCCATTCTGCAGTGTCTTTCAGTTACGAGCTCAAGCTGCAAACACTTCCCAGTCTTCTTCTTTAATATTACAAAATTAGTCCTAAAAATCTTCCACAAAGCTGGAAGAGAACACGAGAATGCCTGAAGGAAAGAAATTGAACTGCTGATATGATAGTTGGTTAATTAAGTGAACAAATAGCATTAGCACGTTTAACTTGACAATGGAAAAATAGACGTGTATAAAAATCTTAGCTAATGGGAAAAATAATGATAAAAAAAATATTTTTTTTGCCACACATCTAATCTGAAAATAATTAATTTGGAATGTTTTATGCTTTCAATTTTTAATCCACAGCTCTTTTGACTTAAAAACAGTTGTTGGTGCAAATTTAAGCAACTAGGATGTCTTTTTGCAGCTTTTTTTTTTGCTTCAGTATGATAATTTTTCTGTGGATAATTTCAAAAGTACCAGAAGCAAGTAATTGCCCACATTTTATTAACTTTCAATGATTATTAGATGCCTTCCATACAATTATTTCAAAAACAACCTATATGGTCATAGCAGCAATTCTGAAACTCTTTGGACCAGAGCAAAAAAGGCAATATCTTCTCACTATATTTCCTTTTGATCTGATTGTCATGATGATAAGTACCCTTTCCCTAACACAAAATAATTTTAAATGGAAAATAAGTACAATGGGATTTTTTTTAATGTAATACTTGAATAAATCCCCAATGAGTCACGAAATCATGTTACAGCAAGCGTGGTTTTTGTGAACATACAACATCTCATTAATGGGAATCAAGATTGAGTTGTGTTCTGCTTCTCTAGTATGGTCAACATTTTTGGGTCTCGTAACAGTCCTTGTAGGGAGGAGAGCCTCAACAGTGCTTCCTTCCCAGAAGGGGATCCTGAGGACAGGATCACAGCATGCCAACCCAGACAATATCAACAGGCAGAGTTTGTGTGTTACAGATTAACCTCGCACCTTCTCCACTCAGTCTGGAGTTACATCACTGAGCTCTGGTTTTGAGCAATGCAACAGCCTTACAGGGAACTTGGCTCTGCAGATGTGCTCTTAGCTGGGATGTCTTTGCAAGCCCTTCCTCCCTTTACATTTGAAAGACTTGATTTTCTGCTGAACAGCAGAACATGAAATGAAAAGTGGATGTCTATAAGGACTTTGGGTACCATTCATGTACATGCTTACAGCTAAGGATGGAAGGACAATCAAAAAGAGCAATCTGAAGGATCAGAGCCTACCTTTCAAGTTCAGTTTAAAATGAACAGGTTAGTGAAAACAAGTACCTTATGGCACCTAAATGCCACTGAAAGTGTAGCAATAACAAGAGCCTTTATTGCAAACCCAAAACATTATTTTCTGCAGATGATGATATTCCTTGAGAGGCTAGAACAAAGCAGGTTCAGGAGTGTGTTAACTACTGGATTGTTCTTAAATGTTCAGGTCTGTTCTGCAACCGAACATGGGATGGCTGGTTGTGCTGGGACGATACACCTGCTGGAAGAGTCACTGCTCAGAATTGCCCAGATTATTTTCCAGACTTTGATCCAACTGGTACAGTATTTCTTTTATCATCTCATCTTTTGAAAGAAGTCTTCAGAACATTCCTGCCATTGAGTGGGAGCATGTTTCCAGTGGTATTTTTGCAGCATTGTGAAACTTCAGAAAGTTTGTCTGAAGTTAAAATGTACAAAGCTTTCACATTGTCTGATGTATATATTTTTATTTGTTAAATATTTGATATGTATTTATATTTACATAAACATAACCCACAGATTTATGGAACCTAGGTTATGAAAATATGAAGCACTTATTTATAATATAAAAATTTTTCATCACCTAATTTTGCATTTTTAGAATGAAGAGAAAATGCATATGTGCATGAAGTATGTATCACCATATTTTTTTTTTAGTTTTTATTGGAAAATATCATCTTGTGAAAGAAAATAAGCGAAAATAATGTTCTTTCAGTCTCTTTCAGTTGTTCGTTCAATCCGTTCATACAAATACTAGCAGCCATAACAAAGAGAAGCAATTTGAGAACATATAAAAGTACAAATTAAAAGAAAAATCAAGGAGAGAAATATCTCTAAATAGATTTGAGGAAATATTAGACACAGGTGTAATTCCACAAAGAGTACTGCTTGAAGACATAGTTCTGTGTTCCACCCTCTGCATATGTTGCTTATAGGCGGTGCTTGATGTCACTGTGCTAAATCCAGCATAGACACCATGTACCAGTTGCAATTTAACACCATGAAACTAAATATTTTTGTGGGTGAGGGTATATATATATATATCTAAAAACTTCTCACAAGGTTAAACCAAAATGCATGTGTCCAACTGGAAAGTAAGGAAACTATTACATAGCTATGAATTAATTCCTCAGTACTATTAGCTAAAACCAGTTGTTTTCTTGAGCTTGCTACCGTTTAGAAACAGGGGAGTTTCCAGGTTGGATCAGACCCAGCATGCATTTTGCTGCATCCCATTTGTAGTAGCATTCAGACAGATCAATATTTCTATTCTTTATAAATCAAGCCATCCACGATTAGAGAATTCACTCAGCAGGATGGAAATTTCTAGTGTCAGCCCCAGTCTGAGGGGATTCAAACTTGTATCCCAACTTTGATGAAGGAACCTCACCTGTTTCAGGGGAAGAAGGCATTGGACAGGAGGGATTAAAGGGTTTGGATAAATAGGACATTTTACTACAAGGCTTCTACTTTCCCTGTTTTTGTAGTTATATAAAATATGTCACTAATGGTTCCAGTTGATGTGCACTAATATGAACTAATTGTGTGAACTAAATGTGAACTGTGTCCCAGTTGATGTGAACTAATCACTCAGAAGGTGGTGTTGGGCAGTCCTTTGATCACAAAAGGCTTTCCATGACTTGAGGTCCTCATCCCACAGTATTTTCACAGTATTTTCACCTAACATCTCTCTCTCTTCTCCTTTTCAACACTTCTGTCAGCATTTTTGCCTGCATCCTGATCAGTCAACACTATTTCCCTGGCCTGGCAGCAGCTCAACATCTCCTGGTTGAGCTAGAGCTGCTTTCCTAAAGTAGTTGAGTGCCCCAGCACATATTACAGCTGTAGCATCAAAACAGTGGGTAGCCATCCTTTGCTTTACAGGTGACTGACTGGGACGCTGGGAATTAATAAAATAGGGAGACAAGAAATCATAGGGGTGACTACATGTCTTTCAGCTGCTAATCAAAGTGGTTGCAACTTACAAGTGCCCAAAAGCCCAGATTTGTCTATCCTGAGAAGTCTGACAGGTTTTGTTTCAGAAGTCATTATTTCCTTTGGTAACTTATATCTATTAAACAAAATACAGCTAGATTTTTCTGCTAAGAAACAGAAAATTCATCCTAAAGAACAATGATTTTATGAGATGAAAACTGCAGCACCTGTTAGATTTCCTTCCCACTAAGTCTCTATGATTTCAAACCACCGCAGTATGTATTTTAGGTATACTATATCTTCATGGACTTCCAAAACAAGGATTTCATGCTGTGTTTCTTTGGGCTGCACTGAGATGTGCAGAACCACTGTGTATCAGCTTGCTGATGGCTAAGATACTTTTGTTTGAGGCCATGTATAGTTTTATGTCCTGGAATAAAATGATCAACTTAGATCAGTTCTTACTACATAGGACTCTGCATTCTGAATTAAGAAAGGACCACTCTGATAATCTGTTCTGTTTGTTATCTAGGGCTTCCCACACTTCTTTCTCCATCTGAGGAAGCTCTATCCTGTGAAAGGAAATTAGTGTCTTAAAGCTAACAGCAAATAGAAACCCTCTTTACAAGCTGTGACAAATTTGTCCTTTTCAATAAACAACTGTTGCCTCTTGCAGCACTCATTCTCCAATGACTGTCACACTCAAAGTGATAATGCGTGAAAACAAATCAACTTGTCTGGAAAGCATACAGAGACCTACTGCTTTAACATCAGTGACAGTAGTACATTCACTGTCTCATCCACTCCTGTCTATGAAGCTCTAAACACTGGTTTATACTCCCCTATACAGGCAACATGCACAGTTTTACAGAATCATGGAATCTCAAGGGTTGGATGGGACCTGGAAAGACCATTTAGTCCAACCCCCTTGCCAGAGCAGGACAACCTGAAGCAGGTCACATAGGAACTCTTACAGGTGGATTTTCAAAGGCTCCTGAGAAAGAGACTCAACAACCCATCTTGGCAGCCTGTTCCAGTACTCCCTCACCCTCACAGGGAGGAAATTCTTCATTGCATTTCTTTGGAACTTCTTATGTTCCAACTTGGTTTATATTTATATTTTATCCAGGTTAATCTTTAGTGTAATCCCTCTGAAATAGTTCCAAGTCACATTGGAATTACTAGGAATCAAATTTTATAGGAATGTAATATGTAATTCATGCTGGTAATATGTAATTCATGCTGGAAATCTATTGTAAATGTAATATCCTTCCAGCAAGGCAGATTTACTGGGGAGAGCAGGAAGAGCAGACCACTGCCCTGTGCTGTGCACAGCCTCTTGGGTTTGTGGTAGGAAAGTGTTTATCACTCACCTCACTCTCCCTGCACATTGTGTTTGGTCAGGATTAATTTGCTGCAGTCACATAGAGTGGAGTTGAACATGCAAGCTGCACTGTGGCAGCCGTACCTTTTTTGTTTCACTTTGTCTTCCTTTCCATTTTGGAACAGAGCATTTGTTAAAAGCAGCAGCTGCCCCAGCAGGGAGTAAGCCCAGCCCAACTTTGTGCTCCCAGGCTGCATTTAGCAAAACTCCACTCAGAACTTCACTTTGTTGGGTTTCTGTCCTTGATGCCATTTTGTAAGCTTGCTCCTTCTGTGGCTCAAAGGGCAAAGTTTCTACAAGTTCAGTTTCGAAACAGAACCATATGTATCCATAATCAATCACCTCAGGTGATGATGATGAATGGTGGTGTTTTCTCTCATGATTGAGGACATGGAAGTACAGCCTTGCCTTCCTTCTCTGCCATTGAGCAGAATGAGTGAGGTCCCCTTACTCTGGAGTGGAGGAGGCAGAGGAACTGAGGTATTTGTGTTCTCTGCAGCTGTCTTCTTGTGCCATACTGCCTTATCTTTCTTACAAAATATCTTTAGAGAAGTAAGGATAAATGCTTCATGCAGGAGGAAGGGGAACAGGTTGAACAGCAGACCCTATTAGATTTACCGGCTCCGATGCCTATGACCACAACGGACTGGATTTGAGGGACACAGGTGCACACTTTTCATAGCTGGAAAAATGCACAGTGTTCAACTGAGTATGTTGCCAAGCTGACAAGAGCAGTCATTGCAGATGAGAAATCATGGCCTTCTGTTAACCAGTGAGAAGCCTTCTGGGTCACAGCACTAGCTACAGCTGCCTCCACTCCCAAGGTGCCTGTCAGGCAGGGAAGTCGCTTCCTCAGGCATGCCCTAATTCAAGCACCTTCCCAACCATGGTTTCCCTCCTGTGTAACTAGTTCATCACATGCTGGTCCCCACCCCACACTGGGCCCCAGCAGGATGATGTGCCCGCACTCACTGTGAGCAAGGCACAGCCTCCTTGGTGGACAGAAGCCTCAGGGACATGCAGGAGTACTCTGAGTACTGTAGGGAGGACTGGGCCTTGGAAATCCCTTCTCTTGCAGCCACAAATGCAAAATTCCTGACTGCTTGAAAAAGACAGCTCTGTATTTCTGCTGGTCCTATTTCTTTCTGTCTTAAAGTGATACTATTCAGACAGTGATAAATAAATCAAACCTTAACTCTTTGTCCATACGTTTCTTTTCCTTCTACCCTCCTGTATGCTTCTGTCCTGCTTCTTAGCAAGCTTGACAGCAGTTTTAAAAATCAATTCTTATCTCCTCAGTGTGCAATATGACTTTATACAAATTTTAGTTCATCTGACTGAGGCATTCTGATGATAGTGATAACTCTTATTAGGACACTAGAATTGAAATTTTCTAGGATTTACATTGTATTACATTGGTTGATTTTTTTCATTTTTTGAAAGTTTACTTCTAGAATACTTTAGTGAGGATATAAGTAAATCAGATGTGCTACATCAGCTATTCCCTCATCTGCAAAACTAAGTACTGCACAGGTCTATCCAAACAATGGCAAAGAATCCAAAGTGCTGAGCATGCACTGCAACAGAGAAAAACTTTCTACTTCCAACTTGTAACTCAGCAATTAATTAAAAAATGATGTTGTCTTTTTTAACATCTGCTAGCTATAGATTTGATCTAACTGTAAAAAACTGATGGACAGATGTATCATGTTTGTTCCAGAGTTATTAGGCTATTTGTTACATATAAATGACTGGGTTGTTTTTATGAAGATATTATACATAAAAGCACTATTGGTAGCACAAGTAATACCACATGCAAACATATTACTGCTGGTTAATCTTTTTAGACTTTTCACTATTCCTGCACAATCGTCTCTGAATTGCATAACTCTCAGGTTAACTTTCAAGGGGAGATGAAACTCAAGTAATGTCACTGCTCCTCTACTCTGAATAGCGCAATGCCCAAGTGTTGCCTAGTGCAAACTGGTAGAGTCCAAACAGCCTACAAAAAGTAGTATTTATATACCTTACATATTTCTTCAAAGTTTACTAAATTCTTCTTGTTAGCATGAAAACCAACACATGTCCAGGTTCATAATCCCACACCTGCTACTGGACCATGGTATCATTACTTGCAGTAGAACAGTGGTTTGGTTACAGATTTGCAGCTTTGTTTCTGCATAAAATCATAGACTTGGAATACACGTTTGACCTGCTTGAGTCACTGGGATGGACAATAGGGAGGTTTATTCCCCAGTCTCATATTCTGACAAAGAAATTCATGGCTCATGGCCACTTCCAAATTAGGATCAGTTGTGTTTTTCTGGCTTTGAGGAAAACTATGAGGCAACAGGTTTGTCTCTAACTTTCAAAGACCACATTAAACTTTGTCAGAGTGCCCACTTAGGCACTAAAGTACAGAGATAATACATGATATTACAATTATACTCCATAACATATTAACAAATAAGCCATGTACTTTACAGAGTGCATGGAACAGTAAGTACAGTGTGTACACTGTGTTCTGTTGTAGCATGACCATTAATCTTTTATCTATGGCAGAAAACTTTTTCCAGCGTTAGAGAGTATCTGGCAATGAGCACAACAGGAACATTGCTACACGGACAGTCTGAGATTATCTCCAAGCTGCAGTGATAGAAGGCTGAAATAACATGTAATGTTCCTCTTGGTGTTGTTGATGAATGTATTATTTTCAACTAGTAGCCCAAAACTATGATTTGACACTCACAGTCATTTGAAAAATATACTGTGTTCTGGAGGGTTGTTCTTTTTTTTTTATTTCCTTTTTTTTGGGGGGGGGAGGGATTGGGTTTTTTTGCAATGACAGTATATAAAGTGTATTTCTAGTCAGAGGAAATACCTATACAAATCTATACAATTCTTAACAGGTCCATACAATCCTTACCTTGCCAACATGATTGATTGCTTTCCTTAGGGTACATGGAGGCAATACGAATATTCTGAATTAACAGAATCGTTAATTATCAGAGCTGATCAGGAAAAATAAATGCAAGTGTGGAACACAAAAAAAAACCAACTATGTATATGTTCAAATGGTGGCTGACTCTGTAAAGGTATATTGACCAGAAATGCTGATTATGTGTAGAGCAAATAAAACTACAAAGCACAAATAGACAAAGGGAAGTCAAGATAGCCCTTTTAGAATATATAAGAAGTCAGATTTGAAGTATTGTGATTTTCATAAATATAAGTTCATATAAGTTTCTGATCTTATTCTGCCTCTGTTACTCAGGCAGAATTTTCAGTGACTCACATTTAGCTAATGCTTGAGGCAAGGCCAATGAGACTGGTCCAAAACTTGACAGGTGATTAGCAGTGATGGTCTGTGCCTCAGCATCTAGGGTTTCCTGGGCAGAAATGTGAGTATGGCAAGGAGGACAGAGACATGGTACACATTTGTGGCAGCAGGTGTCCTTCAGAGCTGTGCAGCGCTGAAGCCAAACCATCTTCCTGCCACAGTAGAAGGATGTGTGCAGAGGAGCATGAGTCTTCTGGACAGAGCTTTCGGAAAGGGTGCCAGAGCCACCTGCAGTGCAGGAACCAGCACCAGACACGTATATGGAGAAGCCAAACACACATCACATTATTCAAACAGAGAACACTGCAGCCATTTTAAATTCAACTGGACACTTGGGACATGCGCCAAAATGTTTGTGAGTCTGTTTCTCCCAGAGCCTGCACGTTCTGCAGCTTCATAGAAGAGTGAGTATTGTGCTCTTGCTCATCCTGGCAGGATTTAGCTGGCACAGAGGCTGAGGAAGATTCTTCCACCCTTCTGCAAGCATGCAGGTGTGGCATTGGGGCTGTCACCACCTCCAACACTCAGGCTCTGGTTTATAGACTAATTGATGCTCTTTCTCTACAGAGTATTTTTAGCTAATTATTTCCATTGACACCTGAAACTCCACTAGCATCTGTATATGGATAAGCACTGTCTTAGTGAGTGGCAGGTTTGAAAACAGAAAGTTAGATTTGCATGCTAGCCAGTGGGCCCATGCATTTTCAAAAATCAATATTGCAGACTGGGATGAGAACTAACAATATGCAAACACCATTATGTTTGCCTGCCTGGGCCCACCTCCATCAGGTTCAGCATCAAGGCCTGACATTACTTTCTCTTCCATAAAGAGCTTTCAACATCTTCTTTAAATAAATGTAAATAATTGCTTCTGAACAAAGGCTGAGAATATGTTACTACATACATTGAAGAGAAAAGGAGACAAACAAGATGTATACCACCAGATAAATCTTGGAGAAGAAAAACAAAACTAAACAGATATGGATGTTAATTGCAGAAGTTGAAAACCCTTTGGATTTTGATACAAAGGCCTTTTGTTTCCAAAAATACATATTCTTTTCAATGTGTTTTAAAATGTGTAATATGCATATACTAAGATAAATATTATTGCAATTTTTCATCAGAGAGGGCTTCAAAATACTGTGATGAAACTGGAAACTGGTTCCGCCATCCTGAAAGCAACCGAACTTGGTCCAACTATACCCTGTGCAACTCTTTCACCTCTGAAAAATTGAAGGTATGCCACAGTTAAAAAGGCAGCAATTGTTTGAGAATGATTTGGGGCAGAACACATATGAGTGAGGTCAAAATAGTCCTCATCTTCTAGATTTATTTGTTGCACAAGAATTTAATACCATTGTCCTCATGATTTTAGCTTATTAAAGTTATTTAATGAATGCTCAAGCCTAAATACAGGTTCACTACAAAGTGGATAATTTAGTAGCAATTCATGCAACAAGTTTTTAACTATTTTTGAAATACTTTTTAAATTTCCTATTATTTTCCCTAATTGTGCAACAGTTATAAAATGATAGTTCAGATTTTCAAGTTTCCTTCCTGTAACGTGTATCTACTAAGCTGTTGATTTCTCCTCTTCAGGGCTAGAAATATTAATGTAAATTAAAATTCTTTTTTCTAAGCAAAGAATATCACCTTGCACTCACTTCCTTTGAAGTGAGTACTACAAGACCAAACACATTTAACAGTTTGACTGAATTCATTGAGACTATTTACAATAAGGAATTAAGCATTTGCATCAATATTTCCAAAATCAGGTTGCTAAGCTGAAAGAGGAGAACTAAATATAGAAGCACCAAAAGAAACAAGGAAGGAGAAATCTGAGAAAAGTTTAAAAAACCAAAAAGTTAGGTACGCTCATGAAAATAAACGTATTTCTAAAATGTGAGTGGAGCTCCAGGAAAATCTGATTACAGATTTGTGACTGTGTGGAACTGGGGAAGGAAAAGAGTCAAAAAGTTATTTGATTTGAGGTTTATTTTGGAGATTTTTTTTAACACATTCAAAAAGCAGTATGTCATTATATTTAGTAATGATCCAGCCCAAAGGGCCTTGGAAAAATCTACTAGATTATGGAATTCTATAAGTTTTTGCAGCTTGAGGAACCATCATGGTAAAATAGGACTCACCTATGTGACAGAGAACATTAGTAAAAATTTGAGCTCACAGAGGTATTAAATGGAAGCACCATAAAAATACAATTTTTTCCAGATGTTGGCCCATATAAGGAGGTAAAATATGTAGTTGTGTTACCTATTATCCATGCCTTCCAGAAGAACAATTTTGAACATCATTCAAGCAAAGTTCAGATAGAACACAAAGAAAAATTATATGTGCATCAAGATTCTTCTGAAATAAAAAATAATGGAAAATACATAAAGAATCTGACTTTACAGAAATGCCAAGTTAGATTATGACCTTTAATCTAGGTCTTCAAAAACAGTATGCTTCATTTGTAGACCATTTACATGTACCTGTGTATAATGTAATTAACTGATTAAGAGGTATTTTTATTAGAGAATTCTCTTCAAGAATTCTTTGTGAAGGAAAATTAGGAGATACAGGGTATCAAATATGCACAGATTTCAATAACTTGGTGATAATTTACACAGATCATGTCAGGTCTGTATGGTCAGGATGGTATAAATGTGACTTTGGTTTAAATTTGAATCAGGCCACTACCACTTAAGTTAATGAAAGCAGAAGTTGAATCCAAACTTGTAGAATGACTGAAGAACAAACTAGATAAGAAGATGCACACCTTTGATAGAGGAATGGCTTTCTTTTCTGAGTTTTATTTATATTTGTTTTCAAATGAAGGTTTTAAAGTACATGGAAACACTAAAAAAAAGGTGTGTCAAAACTTAAGGCTACAGAGAACAATTCATCTAATCAGTGAAAATTGCTTATGCATAACAAAAAATATGAATAGAGTGGAGCTGAAAAGAAAATAAACACAGCAGAGCAACTAGGGCCTGCTATCTAGTCATTTTTCAAGGTAGGCTGGTACTGTATTAGTGCTATCAGAAAAGAGGGCAATATTAAAGTCTGGCATGCCATTTAACCTCCTGCAGTCTTCTGACATCTGGGTGATGCTTAAGGGCTTGGCTGAAACCAAAGTATGACATTTAAATTCTGCAACATTCTGCATCCCAGGTGCTATCCTGTGATTTTATTTCACTGTTGGCATACAAAATATGGATAAGCCTATCTGAAATTCCATTGACATTAATCAAAATGAAAGCTCAATTGTCTGTCGATGCATTCTGGCTTCACAGCACTGTAAGATCATCTTGTTGTGCAATACCAAGGTTCACACCAGTATAAACCAGAATTGTCTCAGAATTTGCTGCTCTAGTGTCATAGGAGTTGAGGATAATTTTCTTCTTGTTTGATGCTTTCATGACTCTGTAGGGCTTAATCGTGAGCCCCTTTTGACTTCTCTCCAAAGAGGAAAATCTCAATATTTGTACCCATTTGTCATTACACTTATTTTCTGTATTAAAGCTCATATGGTGTCTTCTTATCTGCTCAGTTATCTGAGACCCTCTTGGTGTCCCTTACTCCAGAAGGACTTGGGTTCTGGAAGAACCTAAGTGTCATCTGAAAATGTAAAGATTTCTCTGCATCAGGTCACTGATGAATACGTTGAACAAAAAGCTAGCCTCAGTACCAGTCCTGAGGGCACCTAACCACTGACTCATCTCCAAAAGTGACCATTAAGCTTTTGCTCCCTGTTGTTTAAGCTGCTTTCAAACCATAAAAGCTTTTGACCAATCTTGTGGCAAGCCATTCTTGCCAAGTCACTTCAGCGCAGCAGGAACAGTCAACTTGTGTAACAAATACTTACCTTTAGACCATGAGTCATGCTGTTTAATAGACTGCTGATATTAAAAGTAACCTTTGAAAAAATAACCTTTGAAATAAAATAAATACAAAATGAGAGGTTGATTTTGTAGATGTTTCCCCAATGAGAAAAAAAATCCTGAGTGTCTGCAAATTGTTTATGTTGGCCTTTTCTCTTTGTTAAATTGCAGATGGCTTTCATACTTTATTACATGGCAATCGTTGGCCATGCTTTGTCTATAACATCCCTGTTAATTTCCTTGGCAATTTTCTTCTATTTCAGGTAAGTGTTTCTTACAAGACTTTCATCTTTCCCTGAACAGGAATATCTTCATCTGATGCTGACAGACTAAGCTATTGACTTGAGTAGATGCTTGCAGGACTCAGCACTAAGAATTAATCCGACACTAGTGTGTAGTCTGTTATCATCATTAAAAGGAAAAAAAGTTATGTACTGTATCAGAACTTTAAAGAAGTTATTATTAAATTCAGTGAATTGATATTCACTAGAAGCATTGCAGCCACTGTATGGCAACTTAACTAGTGTTTAAATCTTGTCCTTCAGTGAATCTACCTGCACACTGATATTATAATGTATCTGCAGTTAAGGAGCAGAGAAAGCTCAGCTGTGCCATCACACATGTAGTCACCTATTCAGTTGCAATTAGTAGTGAAGGGCTGTCTAGGAACTGCCTTTGTTTTTCAGCTTGAGCAAGTGGTAAACAGCAGAAGACACCAAAGTCACTGAGTAAAATAATAAACAATGGAAAAGATCCTGAGCTATCGTACATCCAGAGCTATGATCATTCATACAAGCTGTATTTTTCTAGCCCATAAGCAGTCTTTTTAAGGTATTTCTTTTTTGCAATATTACTATAAACTGAAAACTTCCCAAACCTGGAAATCATGGTGATACATTGTTGAAACAGAATGATACATCCACTATAATGGCTCAAATGGGATGATATCTTACTAATTTCAACAAAGGTGCATCTGTTATATGTAATCAAATAGCCAGGCTAGCAATTCATCAAAGGAGATAGAGAAATGCTCACCACCAATAAAGTTTTTTCTGGAGATAACTACAAGGTAATCTAACTTTACTTGCATAAAGTTTTCCAAGGATACAAAGGAGTATTCCCCACACTGCACATTGGGAAAGAAAGTAAGAATGGTATAACAAACAATTACAACTGCTTTGAATAATACCCACAGTTTTAGCCTGATGGGCTTTTATTGCCAAAAAACTTAGTTCACAAATACAGAAAAATTTGAGTAAGGAAAAGGGAACAAAAAATAATCTTTTTTTCTTCACAGAGTTTAAGAATAGTTGCACAAGAGTGGCAACCTGCAGTAATNAGTGTATATATATATATATATATATATATATATACATATTTTTACAAAAAGACACCAATTCATTCTTTGTAGGGCCTTAATTTGTAGGGCCTTTGTAGGGCCAAAGCAATTTTCACACTGAAATTTACAAGTCTGAAAAGGAAAAAATGGCCATTTTTTTCTGTTCATTTACCTTGCAGCCTTAAACAATTGTCTGCAAATGTTCAGCCATTCCTTTCTGTCAACTGCAGGGCCTGGGAGTTAAGTACACTCTGTGCATTTTTTTTTCATGACCACTTATTTCTAAACATGTATTATGACTCTTAGTACAGAGTTTTTGTCTAAACTAACCAGCATCAGTTAAGTATCTTGAAATTGGTAGATTTAACTTTCTGTAGCATAAGTTAAAAACTTCTATGCAGTATGATAAACTTTACATGCTGGATTGTGAGTTATCATCAACTTCATTATCTGAGTTTCTGATATGTACTTTTTGGGCCAAAAATATGCATATGATGTTATGTAGAAACCAACAAAACTTAGCAAACANAATCTAACTTTACTTGCATAAAGTTTTCCAAGGATACAAAGGAGTATTCCCCACACTGCACATTGGGAAAGAAAGTAAGAATGGTATAACAAACAATTACAACTGCTTTGAATAATACCCACAGTTTTAGCCTGATGGGCTTTTATTGCCAAAAAACTTAGTTCACAAATACAGAAAAATTTGAGTAAGGAAAAGGGAACAAAAAATAATCTTTTTTTCTTCACAGAGTTTAAGAATAGTTGCACAAGAGTGGCAACCTGCAGTAATTAAAGATCCAACATTGATATAATTGTAAGAGTATGCTTTTTCAAGATGTTAATTTAGCCTGCAATAAGTTATTACAAGCTAAAATTATGGCTCTATGAGAGCTTAAGTAAGCTTCTTTCTACATGAATGTCAATAGGTTTGAGGCCTTGATGAGCACTCAAACTCAGGGTTTTTTTTCTTTATCATCAGCCTCGTAGAAAGATTAATTGTATTCTTTTGTGTGTGCATCAATCTGTTTCAGCAGCTCAAAGACATATTAGCAATTTGAAAACATAGAATATTTCTAGGGAGTAATTATCTTTCTAACAGAGAGATAAAGAGCATGACTTGTGTACACAGGTCAGAATTTATCATTTGTTTTATCTCATGCCAAATTGTCAGTGTATATATATATATATATATATATACATATTTTTACAAAAAGACACCAATTCATTCTTTGTAGGGCCTTAATTTGTAGGGCCTTTGTAGGGCCAAAGCAATTTTCACACTGAAATTTACAAGTCTGAAAAGGAAAAAATGGCCATTTTTTTCTGTTCATTTACCTTGCAGCCTTAAACAATTGTCTGCAAATGTTCAGCCATTCCTTTCTGTCAACTGCAGGGCCTGGGAGTTAAGTACACTCTGTGCATTTTTTTTTCATGACCACTTATTTCTAAACATGTATTATGACTCTTAGTACAGAGTTTTTGTCTAAACTAACCAGCATCAGTTAAGTATCTTGAAATTGGTAGATTTAACTTTCTGTAGCATAAGTTAAAAACTTCTATGCAGTATGATAAACTTTACATGCTGGATTGTGAGTTATCATCAACTTCATTATCTGAGTTTCTGATATGTACTTTTTGGGCCAAAAATATGCATATGATGTTATGTAGAAACCAACAAAACTTAGCAAACAAAAAATTCTGACTTACACATGCATAAGAATTGCATAAATTTGGGGGAAAAAAAGAACCTCAAGTTGAAACCTCACCTTTATTAGAGGCCCTAAAAATCTGCAGTGAAAGATACTCCCCAAAACCCAGATACAAAGTGCCATCAGTTCTAGCCTCATAGCCCCTGTATTCACAGAATCACAGAATGGTAGGTGTTGGAAGGGACCTCTAGAGATCATCTAGTCCAACCCTTCTGTTAAAGCAGGTCCACCTAGATCAGGTCACACAGGAATGTGCCCAGGCAGGTTTTGAAGACCTCCAAGGAAGGAGACTCCACACTCTCGCTGGGCAGCCAGTGCCAAGTCTCCCTCACCCTCACACTGAAATAGTTTTACCTTATATTTAAATGGAACTTTTTGTGTTCCAGCTTCATCCCATTACCCCTTGTCTTGTCACTTGATACAATAGAATAAAGGAGTGCCCCAACCTCCTGACATTCACCATTTAGGTATTCGTAAATATTAATGAGATCCCCCCTCAGTCTCCTCTTCTCTAGACTAAACAGCCCCAGTTCCCACAGACTCTCCTCAATAGGAAGATGCTCCAGTCCCCGATAACCTTAGCCTGTTTCTGGTCACAATTTTGATCTGTAAGTACTTCATATCTATGTATATGTTCAGGTTATGCACCTTCCAATAGTAATTTTCTATGTAACATTATGCAAAGCTTCTCCTTGGGTACTTCATTTGATACTGGTCCCTGGAAGGATACACTATGGATGAGGGTATCCATATAGGCTGAAAAGGGTGTATTGTAGTAAACTGAGATGCCAGAAGAAGCTGATATAAATCTTGAGGCAATGCAATCAAGTTCTGCGCCTCAAGTCTCAGACATGAAGGGCAATAAAAGAATAAGCACCTAAGATCACCACCACTGAGAGTGAGTCTAGAAAACACAGGAAAATTAAGTAGTTGGACATTGCATTGACTAGAAGTGTGTGTAAGTTTGCAAACTCATAACAGGTGGATTCAAAACACAGGTTGTGAATTACGTTTATTTCCAGAGAGACAGTTTGATGAGTGACTGTGATGGTATGCAGTAACCAGATACAGAAATAGCTAGAAACTGTTAATGAATTGATAATTCCCTTCCAAGTAAAGAGCACAAAAACACAGCCTCAGAAATGCTTTGAGAAATTTGGGAAGAGCACAATTTAGTCTGATTTGGAACCCTATGCCCAGGTTTCAGGATTCTGGTAATCACAAGATGTGATTAAATTTGACCCAAAATGGACTAGAAAGGCAGCAAGTGAGATAGAATCAGACTGTCTGACTCACTTGGCTCTGAGTCATGGACAGTGCATCAACCTGACCAGTCCCAGGCCATGCTGAAAGACTCCTCTTTGTAGCAACCTTACAGACAATAACACACCCCCACCTCTCTTTCCTCCTCCACTTCTCCTGATATTCCATGACTAATCCTTGACATAAAGGTTACAGGAGGAAGCAGAAAAGGGAATTAAAACAAAGCACTGCAAAATGGGAGAACAAAGAGGAACTCATTGCAATCATGAGAAAATGAGAAAAAAGTTCTATGTGTTCATGTTACTTTCTTTGTTCTGTCATTTTGCTGTGACAGGAATAGTTTAATTGACCTTCAATAGAAGGCAGGCTGTCAATCAGTTAGCAAGAGATAGTTTTGGGACTGGATAACAGCCTATGCAGCAACAAAAAGCATGTAGAGGTTGCTGTTTCCCACATATAAGTCTTCCCCAGAAGAGATTTACTTCTCAGTTTTGGGTATCAAGATTCCTAATGATCTAGCATCACGGATGTTGTAGTACTTTCAGAAGGGAATACTAAATCAGTAGTGACAAGCATCACTAACTCATAATGGGAGACAGAGTATTCCTAAAATAGAGTGTCTAACAGTTACATGCATCATCACATTAGTGCAATATTTTTATCATTGCAAACTGAGACCTCATTACCTTATATAATAAGACACATCAGGAAAACAAAAAGGACTCCAAATCACTTTCAAGTTGATTATTAAAACAAAGATGTTTGTGTAAAGATAGATGGGGAGGGAGTACAAAAAGTCTAGATTTGTCAGAAAAATAGATGGTAGGTGGGAATGCACCTGCAGTCTAGTTGTTATCAAGGCTATGAAAGGATGTTAAAGAAGGATAATGGTGGAAGGATAATTTCTGGAAGTTTGTTGGGAGTTTTCCCAGAAATAAGGCAGAGCCTGGTAGAAAGCGTAAAAATAGTTTGAAAATTTAACAAATGGATAGGAAATGGGTGAAAATTGATATTCCTGGTATTCATGAATGAAAAGAAATGACAGATTCATAGTATAGATCTATGAAGAAAATTATACTAAAAAGCTACTTGGAATTCAAAATATCCTAGATATAATAGAGAGGTGGAGATAGGAACTCAAAAGTAAGTGTGACTCCATGAGTGGATAGAAGACTGTATCTCTGTCAGAAGAAAAGTAAGAGACGCGGAGGATAAAGCACAGGACAACCACAAGAAACAGGAGGGTGAGATACTCCTGGTAGAGGCATATGGACAGAAAAAAAAAAGCCTACATGTTTTAAATACAATTGAGTTAGTGTTGTCTTCTCACATACTGATTAATGAAGCAGAGTAGGGAGCATACAGAAAGATGAGTGTGGGGTGCCTTCAGAAACACTGCAAAAGGATGAATAGGAAATCAAGAGGAAGGCCGGGAAGAGAGATAAGAGAGGTCAGAGAAGGAGAAGATTACAGATGCTTGTCAAAAGCAGCACAGAGGACGGATCAAGTAAATGTTTTGGTTTTTTCTAAAATGTTGTTCTGTGTGTGGAGCAAGTCAGGCAGGTGCTGATACCATTTTGATGGCAAACACTGAAGATCAAATTAAAAAATGAGGGTGTGGAAATACATGCTTAATGATCCAGATGGGTCTTTAATGTGAAAGCTGAAGTCAGAAAAAGAGGTGGGGAATACTGAGAGAAAGGAGGAGAGCAATGCAGTGATAAAATTGAGAGGAAGGTGGGCAAGGAAAGGAGCTCGGACAGCAGACTAAGGCAACAAGCAATGGAAGACAATACAATTTTTATAGAGTAAGAGTGGCAAAAGTCAAGCAGAGTAGTGAGGAAGGACAGGAATGGGAGTAGAGGCACATGTACAGATGTAATGGCAGACATTATCACAAAAGTCTGTGTCTCTATATGATGTAGAGAGGCATCTGGAGAGACAAGGGTCTGCATTTCTGTTGCCAGGAGCTGAAGAGACTGCTCTAAGTAATTGGGAATTTTTTATTTGTTGAGAACAGAATTGGAATCACATCAGTCCTGTTCCCAGAACTGTAAGAGAGAGACAGAGGGTGATGGGCATATGATACTGTCCCAAGAAAACTGGATCAGTAGTACAGGCAAAGTTTGGTGGTGAAGAATGTGGAGAAAGGGAGACTCAGGACTGGATAAATACCACCAGAGCTTAGAAGTGAAGAATGAATGTTAGATTAGGTTTGTGACGGGGGCCAATAGAGGTGGACTAAGCATAAAAACACACCAACCCTTAAGATTCTGTGATTCCGTGATAGCAAAAAATAGCTCCAAAGAATTATCTGTTTTGCCTAGTGTCCTACAGCAGATCAAACTGAAAGTGCAGTTATCCCTATATCTGGTGCTCAACAGTTGCTGAAGCTAAAAGGAAAATATATAATCAGAATCAAAGAAGATGTCTTGGTAAATGAGATAAGCAAAAGTGATAAGCATTGCAGGATGTTGATGACCATAACCAGAAAGATGGTCTAAAGGAAAAATTCCATCCAATGATGTAAGGAGAACTAAGAATAAGTGACAGATGACAAAGAAGGAAAAAAAGGAAAATATATAAACAAACAAACAAGCAAAATAAGGAGAAAATTATTCAATTGGCTAGATTAGCTTTGTTTTTAACAAAAGGGCATTCTGTGTTTGCCTCCACATGCAGAGTATCAGAAGGTCACAACCTGTACTTCATTCCAGTTTGCAAGAGACTCCTAGTGCCAAGGAGTACACTTACCTCGTTAGTGATACTTGCTCTTCTTACCTGTTTTCTATCTACTAATTTTGCCTGCTTGCTTTCAGTGATCACTGAATACAGATGTCACAGAATTATCTAACTCTACCTTTCTGAAATCACCTCCTGCCAGCCTTGGGCTGTGCTCTAGGGCATGGAGCACTCTTGGAGGATCTGCATCAGGTGTAGTTGAGGAAAAGCCATGAGGATTTGGGCAGGAATTAGTAAGGGGAGATGGTTCAGGTCTGAAGTAGCAGTCATGATTTGATTGCACAAGAATTCCGCAGAATTATCTTGTGAAATTCTGCTATCCACAATAACAGAAATCCTACCCTCATTAAAATCAGTCATTCAGAAAAGATTGCTGCTCCTTCTGAGGAAAAAAAAAAAACTCTTCTGGTTTGGGATCTCAGCTGGAGTTAGAAACATGTAGGATACCAAACCAAATCCCCCTGTAATTTAAGGAGACTCTTACCCAAAGTTCCCATCCTGTCCCACCATTAATTCCTAAAGTAGCAAGTAATTTTCATCTGAGTAGTTGAGAAATTGAGCCTCTGGGGAACAATTACTTGTAAAACAGTATTCCTGATGTTTATTACTTGTATCATGAGCATCCAATAATTCTCAGGGTTTTGCTTCACCACTTAATATCTTGGTTACCATGAAATAAAGAAAAGCATCAAGGGCTGAGAATGTAGCTGGATGACTCTTTACAACACAGTCTAAAAAGCATGTGGTGCTAAACAGGTGTCAAAACAAAACTAAAAATTTGTCAGAGGTTATGGCTGCAAAGGCATGTCTTTTCCAACTATGCCTTGCCAAAAGGCATTCTTGAGAAACTGTTGCCAGAAAGAGCTTGTTAAAGTGACATCAGAAGAAAAATACTAATTTACAACATGTGCTAAATATTTTTCAGGAGCCTCAGCTGTCAAAGGATAACACTGCATAAGAATCTGTTTTTTTCTTATGTGCTGAATTCCATGTTTACAATTGCCCACCTCATTGCTGTTGTGCCTAACCCGGGCCTTGTAAAAAGGGATCCCGTAAGTACTGCATGACTCCTCTCCATCTTAACATCCAAGTAAAATTACTATGGCCATGCCAAAAGCAGACATTCTCATAGACCAGTTAATGATAGCCATCTGGTAAAACACGCACAAATGGTACAGATTCTTAGAATTTCACTGAACTCTGCTCAGGTCTTTTACTGAACAATAAAAATCTTTGAATCTGGTTCAGCAAGCCGATCCATACAAACATATGTCAGAACCTCACTGCTCTTAGCCATAACTATTTAACATTTCCTGACAAATCCCCAAATGCCCTTGGCAGCCACCTGTCATTTCTCACATGCTCATACACTGGGGAGGGGCATGGATGGACAGAGATACAGATTTTTTTTTTTCAAAATACCACCCAGAAGATACGTTTGCTGTATTTTTTTTCTTGGGAGGCGGTAAATCAAAGCAATAGCTTACTTCGCTGCTCTTAGATAGTGATGTAAATTGTGCCAGCCCCTCAGGATGTAAGCACATATGACAGATCTCAGTCACCCAGCTCTGATCTTGTTAACAGTACTTGCACTGGGCTTGCCATTTTTTGCAGCAGCCTTGGCTGAATCTCTCAACTTATGTCACAACATTGATCAGCTTCTCTTCTGATGAGATTGTTCAGTTATGATTTAACCATTTATCTGCTTTTAATTACCTGATCATGTGTTTCTCAAATGTATGCTGGTTAAATAAGCTAATTAAAGCAGGAAATATATAGACTAAAGAAAACACCAACATTCCCAGGGACCATCTGGTAACTGAAAAAAATAGAAGAGCAGAAGAATAATTTAAAAATCACACATTTTGTTTCTCCTTACTTCATAGCATCATATATACGCATCCTATGGAAGAGATGCAATGAAAATACACTTGATATTTGAAGATAAAAAGATGGCAGGTGACATCAGGCACCAAAACTGAATTAAAAGAATTATATCAAGATTAAGAATGATACTTCCTGACAGCAGAAATAAATTATCTGAAATGAAGTGCTTTAAACTAAAAGTTGAGGCTGTGATGAGGACTCATGCTTTAAAATTTCATTAACAAACTTTATCAAGTGTCTTTGGGATGGATATTTATTTGGAATGAAATCTTGATCTCATTGAAGTCAATGACAAAGCACTTAGAGGCTTCAGTGGAGCCCTGCTGCCACAGGACAGGTACCAGCATGCAGAGAGTGTAGAAATGACAGAAGTGGTTACCTTTGGAGACTTGGAGTCCCAGAGCAGTGTGGAAATATAAAGTCAGCTTTCAGGTCTCCAGCCAGAATATGAAGAGGATACTTAGTGCTGAATACAGTCACAGAAATCAAACAAGCAGTGTCCTTCAAGTGATATTACTGAATACAGCTGTGGTAACAAACCTCATTAGCAGAAGCTCATTAACTAAGCACGTGCTTTGATGAATGAAACCTTTATTTGCACTTTCCTCTTCTAAACCAAATCTGCATATCTTTGACTCAGCAGTGAACTGCTGGCTAAGAATATGAGGTACAAAACTTGAGGCCAAGAGACCTGGAACCTCTGATTTTTTTTCAGCAGTCAAGTACAGGATGAGGGTATACTACTGTTTGATCTTGCCTCATATTCTAGATTTCTTAAAGAAATCAGTAAAAAAGGAGGTGAAGAGATCTGTTCAAAGTCTCTCCACATTTCTAGAAACTGTATTCTGATATTTTGGTGACATAATGAACTTATAAATGCATGTCTGGGAGAAGGAAATTAATGGCAAGAGACAGTTTTTTAAACATGTAATGAAATTAAATATAGTCTCCATATGAGTTTATGAAGGCTTAAAGGATTTAGGTTAAAAATTTGCTATTGCATAAGTAAGATTCCTATAATTATTGTAATGCCTATTGACATATCAAATGAAGGCTTCATAGATTGTTTTCTTCTATCCCTAATAATCTCTATTTTATCAAGTCCATTTTAAGCTGACTACTTCCGACTTGCTGTAGTTTGCTTCATTTATCCACTTTCTACCTGTGCATCTTCTGAGATTGACAGGCTCGTGTGTGTGTGGCTCCTACCTCTGATATACGCAGAAATACTGAAGTGTGTAGAATAAATTCCCAACAGTCATGGATACTCTTTATTTAATGACCATATACAGAGATGAAGTTGCTGGTATTCATTCACCAGAATAATAAATTTGTTTCCACCCCAATAGATCCTGCTTTTTTTTTTTTTTTCTGTCCGAATTATCACAATAGATTTTAAGTATGCAGTGCCATGGATAAAGGCATATTTATGAGCCTATCAACAAATCCATATTATTTTGAAAAAAATAAAAAGAAAGAAGATTCTGTTAAAGAGAAAAGACAGGAAGAGCAGGAGAAGAAATTAATCTCTAACACCAAGACATTCACATTCTCCCTGTGATCCAGACAGAAAAGATGTGAGACAATCCAAAGCATCATTTACATGAGGAAAGACTGTATTGCATCCTTATTTGCATGTAGTTTGCTGCACAGTTAAACCCTTCGATGATCATTCTGTTAATACAAAATGGTAAGTCAAGCCACTTTTTGGATATATCTTAATTTGCTTTTTTACCTCATTTTTTTTCCCTTTCTGGTTATATAATTTTTCTTTCTATCTCTCTTTCTCATTGGATTTATCTGGATCTGAAATGATGGAAGAGCCCAGATGGCCATACAAGAAGCAAAGAAGCAATGAAAAAGGTTCAGGGACATTTGGACAAGAATAAACAGGACACATGTATGAACACTTATTTTCATACACTGAAAAATGTTACATGAGCTGATTGTTTGCATGTTATATCAAAAATAGCAACTGTATTAATTACAGTATTACTGAATTTTATAGCAAGCATTGTCTTCTATCACATTCTTAAATGAGACTGACCCACAGAAGGGTGATCTGTGAAAAGCACATTATGTTCTGCATTAAAATCCCTGGAAATATAAATAAATTCCTTGTTGCCTAATCTATTAATGTATTCTTGCACATCAGATTTGTGTTTTTCACTTTTTTTGTGAGAGTAGTGATTTTTATACTCAGTACTGATGGGTGTAAAGGAAGATACAGCTACTGATTGGAGAGCTCTGCTAACGAGAAACAGAATCACTGATGAGCTCTACGGGAACCAACAGAAATATGTTTGTAGATGAGACTAAGTTTTGTCAAAAATCAATAAATGCTCAGTAATTAGAGCTTCTTCCAGAAAAGCTTTAAGAGATCTTAGTGTATTTTTATTGCTTTCCTGTTCTAGTGGAGGTATCTGTTCTTTTGCCAGGCTCTTCTGTAACACCTTCACCTTTCATGTAGTAGTTTCACCCTTGCTTCTGGCATTGTATTGTGTGAACATTTTGATTGCAATTGCAGTTTACACAGTCTATAGCAAGAGCCAGTACACCACTGGTAGCTCTTGGGGGCCTTGTGCGGGCCTTCATGTTTGATTGTGGTATATTAAAGAGTAAGGACACAGCATTTGTTCAGGCATGACCTAATCTTACTGTCAAGTCTGCCACATTGCTTATTTATGCCTTAATGTATGAATAATCTGGGTACAGTAGCAAAGCTGGTAAAGGAAAACCCAAACAAATCTGTGTTTTATTACAAGCACCGTGATTTCATTTTCTCAGCAAGGTCAGGTTGGCCATGGGCTGGGCTGGGTCTGGCAAAGTACATTCCACTGGTGGTATCTGCAACTTACTCAGCTTTTGGGCATGGGATATGATAGGCTAAAGCCTGTCCTTGTGTAGATATGGATATACTTAAAAATCCTGGGCTAGTTTACCACTCTAGCTGATGGTGCAGCACAGAGTCTCTGTCTGTGACAGGATTACAAAGTCCCTTTTTCCCAAGCATTTTACTAAATGTCACAGAATCATAGAATCACAGAATGGTAGGGTTGGAAGGGACCTTTAGAGATCATTTAGTCCAACCCCCCTGCTAAAGCAGGGTTATGTTTAAACTCATGTTTAAATGGAACTTTTTGTGTTCCACCTTCATCCCATTACCTCTTGTCCTGTTGCTAGATACAATAGAAAACAGGAATGCCCCAACCTCCTGACACCCACCATTTAGATATTTGTAAACGTTAATAAGATCTCCACTCATTCTCCTCTTTTCTAGACTAAACAGCCCCAGTTCCCACAGCCTTTCCTCATCTGAAAGGTGTTCCAGTCCCCTGATCATCTTGGTGGCCCTGTGCTATACTCTCTCCAGAAGTTCTCAGTCCCTCTTCCACTGGGGAGCCCAGAACCGGACACAGGACTCCAGATGAGGCCTCACCAGGGCAAAGTAGAAGGGGAGCAGAACCTCCCTCAACCTACTGGCCACACTCTTCTTGATGCATCCTGGGATGCCATTGGCTTTCTTGGCTACAAGGGCACATTGCTGGCTCATGGTTAGTTTGATGTCAACCAGGACTCAACCAGATGCAGAGCTGATCTCCAGCAGGTCAATCCCCAGCCTGTCCTGGTGCATGGGCTTGTTCCTCCCTAGATGCAGGACTCTGCACTTTTCCTTGTTGAACCTCGTGACGTTCCTTTCTGCCCAACCCTCAAGCCAGTCAAATTAAAACCAGTTAAATTAATTTGATTCTTTATTAATGTAACTATTTCCAAAAATTTTCTGTCACTCTTAAAGCATCTCCAAAGTCTTTCATCTTAGTACATCTGTTCTTCAATCCTGCTTCCAGTAGATTACTTACAGGAGCCTCTCCAGCCGGTTTAAACCCAAAAGGATGACTCAAAGCAGCTCTAGTGTATCATTTAGATGTAAAAGTAATCAAAGACTAAACTTGTAATAGATAGTTACTGTCCAGTGCCTATTGGTTATGTCTCCTGGGTCTTCTAGTATATTTTCTATGGTAGGAGAAGGTCAATGTGAAAGTGTGATGACAGCAAAAGCTGTTATCATCCTGTCTAGGAGCTCTTTACTTAAGGAAGGGTCCAACTGGCTGTTTAAAACATTGCCCTTCTGCTGTCTCAAGTACAGGAATTAGACTGTGTGAGATTGGGCTCAGTGAGTATTTGTGAATTTAAAAATTGTGCAAATTTTGTGAATTCAGAGATTATGTTTCTGCATTGATTTCAGTAGGACAAACTAGCTCAGCAAGGTTGGCCTGGAGAGGCTAAAGTATGTTATTTGCTTTGTGTAAGTCAAAGAGGGCCAAAGTCAGTCTCCAGTTACAGACATGCCAAGCTCTGTTGAAGTCAAAAGTTTTCCAGCAGTTTTGCATCTTACCACACCACGTTCAGTGTTGAAATTCTGGCATTATTTTTTCATCTCCAAATCAAAATAGGCATCAAAAATGCCTGTTGTGGGCAAGAGAAATAAACTTTTTATTGTATCATTTACAAGTGAAGGACTGAGGCTGTGCTTTAGACTTTGTAAGATAAGGCCCCAAGGTAATTTTTGACATCTACAGATTAATATGTAAATCTTATTAATTTTTGTTTCCGCACAGATTCATGAAGAGAAGCTCATATTTCCCAGCCCTTCCACTTCCCCCGTGAGAGCTCTCTGGTCCCTAGCATTCACCAGTAAAGCAAAAAAGAAGAGTGGGTGTTTGATTGGCACAAGTTCTTTCCTGACGTAGCAAATGCTACTGGGACAGAAGATTCACAAACCGTCTTTTGAAATAAGAACCAGTGTAGTCACTAACATCCTTCTAAGATCGATTTTAACTTCTTTTTTTTTTAAGAAAAAAAAAAAAACACAAAAAATTGCCACTGGTAATAGGGAAACCAATGGAAAGAGGGCGAATGGATAGGCTTGGCTCTAATGTTTCGGTTTAGAAAAATGTGCCAGTTAAGGAGCATTTCTGAGATTTATATCTGAGATGGCTGAACTTGAGGTGCAAGCAAGCACAGTCCCTGCTGTGCATGTGTGTACAGGAGGATCACCTCAGGAGATCTCAGAATAACAGAACCACAGAATCACAGAACGGTAGGGCTTGGAAGGGACCTCTAAAGATCTAATCCAACACCCCCAATAAAGTAGGTCCATCTAGATGGACACCTAGATGACAGAGCCCTTCTCTGTCTGCCTATGCCCTCATCCAGAAAACAGAACTGACACCTGGAGAACAGATGCTCTTGCTGCCATTGCATTTCTCTAATTTTTTGCTTCACAACAGCATTTGCTGTCTAGACTCCCCTCACCAGTCCTGTCCAGCATTGCTAAGCTGTAGGGACAAAGAAGATGGAGTGGTACAGTGCAGGAACCGTGGGGACAGGATCACCTGCTCTCCAGCTCTGGCCCTCGGACACACATTCATAGTATAGCATCACTAACAATGTCCTGTGCCTGTGAGCAAAAGGCTGTGTGACTTTCCTTTGTGGCAGGAAATGACTGTAGCTTTGGTTCAGGGATATGTGTTCAATTTCAAGAGGATGATTTTGGTTTATGCTGGTGAGTCATTTGTAAATAGAGTTTCTGACAGCAGTAAGCTCACAAGCAGTGCCAGCACTGTGCTGCACCAGTTTTACCCTCATTGAAATCACTGGGCTGCGCTCACGTAACACTACAGTAATTCAGATGTAAATCAGAACCTCTTCCATCCTAGGAAGCATTCAGTCTTTCCCCTGCCATGAGGTTCAATGGAATTAATGCAGTCTAAGGGACATTGTGAATTCAGAACCAGCCATATTCAAAGATTTAACACAAATTTTCAAGTTGGAATAATATCTGCATTAATTTTAAGACAGATCTGTCAGGGTCTAAATGGAATGAAACAAAGAAAAAAAATTATTCCCATCATTTTTCTCAAAGTCTTCAATGTTCTTGTTTATATTCTCAAAACTGTCAGAGTAATGGGGGAAACAAAGCACCATGTAATCCTGGTGATGTCAGATTCACTGATCTGATGTGGTACACCATGCCCAGAATATGAAGTATGGATGATCACAGCATTTATAAATGACACTTCTGTGAAGAATTTTTGTGGTTTATGTGGAACAACAGAATCTGGGCTGCATAGTCAGTTGGTCACCATCTCTGAGAAAGATCTGAGCTTATTGAACAACAATATTATGCTTGCTTTCTCAATGGGGAGGCATCATCAAATTAACAGCTGCCATCAGGAGCGGAAAAAAGAAGTGTAAGAGTCTAACAATAAGTATTTATTTTGGGATACATTTCCTTATCTTAGTTTCCTCAGAAATTATTCTGTCTACATTTAGGTTGCTTGCTCTTCTTTTAAAGTTGTGTCTATTAGTGTGCTCAGGTTTCTCAAAACTGTTGCAGCATCATGAAGGGAGGAGGGAGGATAACCTTCATGTATTTCAAGATATTTCATGTCAAAATAACCCAGACTGTGTCAGATTCTGTGGCTGGTATTTCAGCAGTGTGATCACTACACATAGCGTCTTTTTTATGAGGCAGAGTGCTGTTTTCTCTAGAAATGTGATTTTGGGGATTGCATACCCCAGAATGCCTGAAAGCATCAGATCCTGGGGCTTGTTCTAAGATTTTTGGGCTGAATCATTTATTCTCAGGTGAGAAAGACCTGTACTCTCAGACTCAGTAAGGTTGGAAACAGAATGCCCAGCACACAGGCCGAAGTGCAGATTTAAATGTCTCTATGAAAAGTTTGATTTAACCTGTCATTCTGCCTAGTCATTGTGTACCCTCACTGTCTCTGGACCCTGAAGCACTACCATTGTATCAGTGGGACATGAGAGCTCCAAGGATGGCTGTTTTCAAAATCTACAAAACCTCAGCATCCCTGGTCTTACTGCCATTGACTGCAATTCTCATTTGTCATAAAAAAAAACCACACACTAGCTGGATGTGCAAAATGAGTGAATCCATTCCAGATTTGCTAAAATTCATTATATGCCTCCAGAGCTGCTACTCAAGAAATGTGTGCTTATTTTACCCTCCGAACTGAGCTGTAGCAGTCCCTGAAAAGCTGTTAGTCTTGCACAACATGGAATTGTGCTTGAATTGAGTTCTGACGTTAATTCAGTTTTCCATGATTTACTGATGCTTTTTGTCATTTGTCTCTTTGGTTTGCCTCAAGAGATGGGAGAGGTTTGTAATTACAAAGTGAGTATGTCCTAAAAATGTAGGGTGGGACCTCAGTGACCATAAATTTCTATCAATTGCAAAGTCTCTAATGTATCTGAGAGACTGAAAGGTCAATAGATGATATGTCATCAGCTTCTAAAAATATTGGCATGGAAAAATGTCAAGTAGTGGCTTCTTAAATGTCAGATCAACAAGTGCAAATGCTAACAATTGCCTTTTTGGTGAATCCTGTGCTACTCTGTACAGACATGACATCCTCTAATGAATTCCTGTTCTTGTGCTCTCTACACAAGGCTTCCCACATGAATGGTGCATTTAAGCAGCTTAAGTTTTGCTATTTCTCTGTGAATATAAAGAAAGCAATTAGGTTTAGAAACTTGGCTGTTGTAGAAACAACAATTAATTCAAGATAATTCAAATTAAACTTGAGGTTCCTGTCCAAATTCTCCTTATTCTGTGCCTTTAAAAGGGACTATCTAAGTTATGAGAGATTTGAATCTGAATTGTTAAGAAAGTAGATTTTTCAAAATCCCTCCAAAGATGGACATTTTCGAAAGGAGTCCCCCTCAAAGAAAGGACCGTACCATAATGTTCCCATGCCACACCTGTTTTTCTCACTGGGATTTCTCTGATTAAATGTCAGTGCTGCCATTGTCTGCAGCTGTGTCTGCCTTCCTCTAATGCAGGTGGCTAAAACAGGTCAGGTGAATTAAACGTGAAATGTTCACTCCTCTCCAGAGACAACTTCAGTCTACACATTAATATGGTGAAGACAGGAATCCAGGTTGGGTGAGATGAATACCATCTATGCTATTTCATTGCCTTTTGTTAACTACTGTGCAGATCAGTAGGAATGCCCATTTTCAGTCATGACCTAGCTACCCTGCTCCTCTTAAAGGTGCTTAAGACCAAACAGAAGTAGCCTGAAACAGAAGAGAAATAAATGAGAGGTCATCAAAGTGTCTTTACAGATGACAATGAAGCACATGTGGTAAGAGTATTGGAGAAGAAATAGGGATGACTTTGAGCAGGAACTAAAATCAAGAGGCTTGGGCTTGTTGGCAGAATGAGCTATCAACTAATAAGAGGTCAGTTATTTGGATGATTAAGCTCCTTCCCTCACTATTTCACCACAAATAGCTTACCCAACTGACTGAATTTTCTAGTGTCCCCTTGTCCTAATATCTTCCAAAGGGTTTGGGGCTACCTCTTGCAGCAGATCACTCGAGAAAAAGCACTGGAGCAGAGTCTAAGTGCATCTAGAAAATTAAAATACTCATAGGCATTTAAGGTCAGGTATGTCTTGCATTTGGGTGCCTGTTTTGTAAATACATACAGCTAAGCTAGTTGCCCCAACACTCTATTTATAGATAAAGATAGACAAAGACATATTAAGGGCACTGTCTTATTTTAGCTATCTCCTTTAGGATGAAGTAGTTTTTGCTGCAATCTCCATCTCCATCTGTTGAGTAATGAGTGCTTTGATTACAGGAAAGACAGCTTATGTGTCTGTATCGTCTCACAAATCCCAGTTGTATAGTTAGAAAATCCTTGGAGTGTTTAATTGAATCATGGCGTCTTATCCATGTCATCAAAGCTGTATGTGTACTTAGTCCCTAGGAAATGTTGTTACAGGTCTAGATTTTACACCTCAAACTTAGGCATAAATACAGTCAGATGTTGGATATACTCCATGTAGGCTTAAACTAGCCTGGCTCAGTGTGTGACAACATGCCCAGAGTTCAGGTATGGCTTCAAAATCAGCCAGGGCACTGCATGAATAACATCTGCCCTGCCTAGTCAAATTCTTATGCCTGACGACTGTTGCTCAAATGTGATAGTGGTGGAGGAGTGCCTGGACTAACTGAAACTCTTACCCCTTTTTATTGGGGATTACCTCCCACCACAGGGAGAAGATGCAGCAGATCTTGTGAGCCCTCTGACTCTACTTCTAGTCCAAATGAACAGCAGTAGTTTCTGTATTGTTCTTTTAGGCTACCCTGCCTGCTCCAGTTTTCTCCTCATCGGGGCTCCTTCCTGACGGTCTCTCTGCCCATCTTTATTAGACAGGCTTATATTTATGGTGCCTTCCTGAAAAACTGCCACTCTTTGGCAAATGCAGCTCAGAAACCAAGCTAATGAGCCCCATGGGGTTATAATGAGGCTAGATTTTGCGCTGCCTGGCCTCCCGGGTGAGGCTGATGGCAACAAGGCCCACAAGCCAGGAGCTGGTGGCTGCCGTGCTAGCAGTGCTGGATGGGCCACAGACACTCCTGGGGAGCTTGGCTCAGAGCACAGCACTGCAGAGTTCAAAGGGAGCAGTCACTACGGCAGCCAGGACTCCACGGTGCGTGGATGTAGCTGTATTAAATCCTGTCCAGAATGCCTAATCCTGGACTGGCTGCTTCACCACAGTGTAGACATAGACACAGATCCTATTAAAGATAACCCTCGCTGTTTAATTTCATATTTTGCTTTCTTGTAACACAAAAACTAAGATCCCTATGAGCAACTGTGTACATTTTGTTCTATAAATAGTTTAAAAGTATATTAAAACATTAATCTTACCCTGAACCCCTGTGTGCCGGATTTCTGACTGGAACACAATTTAATGGATGACTCATAGTATATATATTGTATAATAGTATGACATTCTGATAGCTAGTGATTTACAGCTACAATACTTAGCACTCTCTTGCTTTGGAAAGTTCTTTTATTGCTTATTTGTGTAGCATATGGATACTTGGAATTTAAAAATATTTTCACAGAATAGCATTCTAATAGCCAGAAAAACCCAAACAAACATGTAAGGCAGATCCGTAATCAAACTTCAGGCTACTCCTTCAAAATGCTTAAGCTGAGAATGTTTGAGAATATTTTGTATTGCCTTCAAACCAAATTTTAACAAATGGCCTCCAGGGCAAGCAGTACAATCCTGGAGGGTCCTTTGCTGCCTTGCAATGAGGACGTTCACAGAAGTGAAGAGGATTCAAACTAATAAGGTTAAATATGTTTATTTCCCGTTAAATAAACAAGTGCACTGGTGTAGTGATGGCCCATATAGCTACTCTGGTTTAAAAACAATAACCTCGATTGGCCTATTCTTAACAATTTATTTGAAATGTTAGTTGTGGCATTTCAGTAGATAGTGAACTTTTGAAAAGAAAGGTTTTGTTATGCACACCAAGAGGCTATCACACTCTGTCTTTCCTTAGGAGTTGGCAGGGACTGGGAGAAAATACAGATCTCCTGACCAGGAAAGCATTGTGGCAATGAGGACACACAGGAATCTGTACAGCTTTCCTATGCCAAAACTAGGTCTTTGACTGAATTAGTAGGAAAATATACTCAAAAACAATTAACAGTTTATTTCACATACATTTTGTTATTACTATTGAACATAGTGCTCTAGGTTTTATGTACTATAAGTGGTTTGGTTTGCCATGATGTGTAGTGGTGGTAATTAATACTGCAGCTTTCTGTCTGTAAGTTATTAACCAATAACCAACGAGGGCCTTAACAGAGAAATTACAAGTACACATGATGAGAAGCTGCTGGATTGGTCTAGGAGAGTGGCATGCCAATTACATTACTGTGCACTTGCAGGGTCTTACATATGCAGATGGACCTTTGGGACTCCTTTGACAAGTCTGGGGTGTTCATAAGGGTACACAAGTGTCAGCAAGATTTGAAAGAGGGTAGGAAGGAAAATTAGCAATAAAGGATACTTCTTCTTGGGTGCTGTCCTGTGGCTCTTAAAGAACTTTCCTCAGGTTTTGTGTTCATCCATGCAGTGAGAACAAGTAGCAGGAAGCAGTTTCCTTGTTCATAAGTCAAGTTTTTTTACCAGGCTGCATTCTGCCAAAACAGGGTTCATGCTTGGCCATCCTCCCAGAGCTAAAAAGGAGGTGCTTTCTCTCACTGTTACCTGGCTTTGGAGGCTTTCATGATAATGGCATCACTTTCCTATGCTATTTAGACACCAGCCTATGCAGTGCAATACTGTTTCCAGGCTCTTGAAAAGAGGAGCACTTATTTATCCCTTTTTCTAGGAGACAGACTTACAAACCTGAGCAACAGTTACTGAGCCACATTAGAAAGTATCAGATATTTCCTTTCAACCTGCCCTGCTCTTGAATTAAAACTCACTAGCTTCAGTCACCTACACACTCACAGACTGTGAGCTCATGACATTTCACTCTCCTTCATAGTGCAAAGGTGCTGTAATAATCTTTTGAGTCCTGGATTTGACTATGCTGTATATTGTACAAGACACACACAGAAAAAAACCCAGTCTCTGCCTCAAAGAATTTGCAACAAAACATATTTGACTTCAGAAGAAGACAAAACCCCTTATCCCAAAGTTAACAGTCAGTTGTCAAGCATGGGAGTGGTCAAAGAATTGCTTCTGTATCATCTTGAACTTTTTGTTTACTTGCTTCTGCAAGAATAAACACTTAATAAAACTTACTAGTTCTGGAATTTTCCCAGATAAGACTAATGTATACTGAGACATTGGTTACATTTGTCATGTTTTATTTGTACTGTGCGTTAATCCAGTAGTCATCAGTAACAGATTCTTCTCTTTTACCTGCTCTGATCTAAAAAACCCCTTTCTTTTTATTGTAGGAAAATATTTCCACCAGATCACTTAGCTACAGATGAAATGTGCTGCATTTACTAGTTCTACTGAAGCAAAGACTGGTTTTGCTATAGTTTGATTAATATGAATTTAACATAAGTCATCTCAATGCATTGTTATGCTTCAACTCTTTATGCTAACTTTTTCAGATTCATTCTCAATTTAATGTGATATGGATCCAAGTACTAATCATACCCATCCTTCATGCTTTGTCAATGGTATTGACACTTCTTTAATTTACTACATAGGAAGCGACTTAATTCCTCAAAACAGCTGTCCGCATAGTACTCTGAAAGATAGGTATATGATTTTATTTGTAAATCTACAAGTGATGATTCACATGGAGGGTATAGGAAAGGAAAAAAAAGTGTTGAGGAATGAAGTAAATAGTATATGAAGTTTAGCCATATAGTTCTCAGGCAGTGTGATTTCCATGTGTTCATTTGTTTGAGCTGCAAATAGAAGTTCTAGTAAAGACTGACAGTTCAAATGCAAGGTATGCTCAGTCAGTCTCAGCTCAGTGGAAACAGCTGACAAAGATAAGCAAGGATACCCCATATTCATCTTCTTTTCAGTTCAGCAATAAGAAATGGTGACAGTGCTAGTTTAAAATGACACGTTTGCAAATGTACCGTGGATTTTTGTTGCAGAACTTACTGGCTACACTCTGCTGCCCTCCAGCTGCTGGGCTGCAGTACGAGACTGTTCCCAGAACCTGGTGGCTAGATGGAAAGCTGCAGACAACTTTGGCACTGGAAGGAGCAGGACCAGCCTACTGCAACATCCAGGCAGCCCAAGTCACTCTTGTTAGAACTGTCAGGAAACAATGACTCAAGCTCTCAGGTCCACCCACTGACCTGCAGCTTCTCTCAGGAAATCCCCACAGTGGAGCATGAACTCAGACTTCCCAGCTCAAACCTATGATGTGGTAGATTTTATCAAAATTGTCTGGAAAACTACTGTGATGGCTCAGAAAACTCACAGACTTTTTAGATGCCACAGTAGCTGGCTGAGGTCAGTGAGGATGCCTTTATAAAGCACCTGTCAGTCAAAAGAGCCCTTGCAGGGACAGGTGATCAATAAGGGGAGAAGGAAAGAAAGGCCAACTGACAGCTAGGAGGCTGCACTGAGCGTGAATGAGGAACAAGGCAAGAAACATATTGACCCAGACCTGTGGAAAACAGTCCAAGGATGAATCATGACCTTAGTGAACACATTTGTCAACAGGAAAAAAACCCAAAACCAAACCCTTTTTCAAACCACTATACAACCCTCTTCAGGCATACTTTGTAAGAACTGTTCAGCTTTAGTGTGGAAAAAAAGATGTGACTGTCTGCTCTACACTGTGTGTTGAGCAGAAAAATAAATGACCAAAAAGTCAGTCCTTCAAGTTAATCCTGTCAGAATCCTATATTCTGACCTATCAGTAATCTTGTCTTTTCATGAGCACCAAACTGCATGGCAAATATTGAACCAGAACTAAATGTATGTGTTTAGCAGTTGCTTTGGGAATGCTTTTCAGCAACAGAAGGTGGTGCACTGGATGGCTAATAAGCTTTTTGGTCCAGAGGGGCCATCCAGAGGGATACAAAACATGCAGTGCTCTACCTGCTGAACTGCCAAAATGTCTCTTTAAACAGACAAGTAAATCCTAAAGACATCTTACAGCCCAGCTTTAAGCTGGCCATTTGTAAGCTGTCAGCTTGGAAAACATCTGCAGAAGTTAAGGGGGAGGAGTATTTTCCTATGGCCAGAGATGATGACTGTCGCTTTCCCATCACTGCTGTGACCTCAGATTTCCAAGGATGACGTGGTGCTTCCTCAGGAGCAGTGCGTCTCTGCCAGCATAGCTACACCCTCCTACTCCTCCTGGCTCTCCTGGGTGCTGATGGCATGGAAGCCCATGTGGAGGACCTCATTGCCCTCTCTGAGGAGATGGATGGACATAAGAACCTCTCAGAAGAGGAACAGCATTGTCCTGAACCAGCTGGCTCTCTGATAGTGGTCACAGTATGCTTCCCTCCACCATCTGCCCAATGCTTCCCAGTACTTCAAAGCCATCGTATCTTCTCAGAGACTACGTCTGCAAACCTATCTGAACCACAGGCCTATCTGAACCACTTTTCCAGCTCTGTTTAACTCCAAGTGTCACTTTTTTTATTTGGATAAAATAAAATAAAGCTATCTTCTCATAAAGAGGCAAAGCCAGTATTCCTGGTACCTTACAAAAAAACATCTCCACTCCCAACCACACTTGCCATTCCTGATGAAGTGATTTCTGAGCTGGGTGCAGTTTAAAGAGTAAGTAACTCTGGCTCAGGTGAGAGAGCTCAACAAACCTTAGAAAAATTTAATCAAAAGTAAAATAGATTACCCAAACTGAATCTCTAAATTACTGTCTTCTTCACAGCCTGTCTTGTACATCTAGAACAAGTTGCTTGTTTCAGTTTTAAAAACTAAATCAGATTGCTGATTTTTGAAGGGGATTTTTTTGAAAGTGCTGTTTTCATTATTTTTTCTATTTTGTGAGGGCTGTTTGTTCCATTTGTCTCGTTTATAAAAATGTAGTGTCTCTGCCACTGATAGGTACGGAACAAAACACAGCAAGAGCTGGGGATTTTTGTTCCACTCTCCTTTTTTTATAGCCTAGTAGTAATATTTGTCTTTGCCTGCTTAAACACAAACTGTTGGTCAAGTGTGTGACATTATCTCATTTGTCTAACAGGTAAGCTGCAAAGTCCTGCAATTCTTTCATCAGTACATGTTGGGCTGCAACTACTTCTGGATGCTCTGTGAAGGCATTTATCTTCACACATTGATCGTGGTGGCAGTGTTTGCTGAAGAGCAGCGTTTACACTGGTATTACCTCTTGGGCTGGGGTATGTATATTATACTTTGTAGTAAAATAAAGTATTTCAGATTTTTGAATTCTTTTAGCATTTATACATGTGAATATTCATACCTAGATCACACTAGGTTGAATTCTTGGGTCCTAAATTTGAGGGTATTTATTTGGATGGACCTGGAGACTTACAAAAATCAACTGGAGTTTATTTGTTGTATCTTGAGACTTGTGGGAAGAAATTCTTAAGTTTTGTTAAACAAAGCTTTGGGAGAGAAATACTTTTGTATCCAAACTTCTCTTTTCTGAATAGAAATTGTCTGATTTTTCATCACTTTATATGCAAAAACATTAACCTGTGACACTACTTATAAAAGCATATTTTTTCTGGAATGAAAAAGAGAATCTTTTCTAAGAGTATATATGACTCTCAAAGTGAAAAAAACACAACATGCAGAAATAGGAACCAGAATTTCTCTGGAAGTGAATTTGGCATCAGATGTGTTATAGCAGTTGTTTTAAAGGAGAATATTTGATTTTACCTATACAGATATAGATAATGGCTCTGCTGTCAGAGCTGATTTGTCAAACAACAATATTCTCTAAAGCATTTTGGAGACCATCGCTAGGTCTCATCCTTTATCTCGAAATATGCAGATCGCTTCTGTTTTCACTAAGGTATTGTCTAAGGAACAAGTAGATAAGTAGATTTTTGTCTTTTGGACTGTCTGGTCCAATAAAAGACCTTATAAATACAACGAGTATATTACAGTGGAATGCAATCTCTTTCACATTTACTGCTGTAAATCCAATCCACACTAAAAATTGGTATCAAGAGCTTTTTCTGGCTTTGGGAAATCTGGCTTCATTCCCGTTTGGGCAAGCCCCATATCCTGAAACCACTGGTGCAGGTAAGTAGCAAATGGACTTTTATCCATCATCCCACTGCACTTAAAGATCATCTCTTGCAATCCCAGTCTGAAGCAGATAGAATTTACTCTAAACTTTCCATCCTCTTTGTTACAGTTGTTCAACATTATTTCATTTACAACAGGAAAATAAAAAATAGCTGTACTACTTAAACAGAGAAAAACTAGGAATTGGTTAGACCTCAGGAAAATGTTCTAGTTCTGAATCTTCTGAAGAACTTTAAAACCCTGACTTCAACCACAGTTAAATCAGTAATATCAGATCCTGAATAGGCAGTAACAGCAAAATGGGAAGTTTTTCTTTCCCTATTTGGATTTTAAGAGCCTGGTAACTTACTTCCCTCTTATGATATAAAACTTAGTGCTTTCTGGATACCTACATTAGAAAATCACCATTGTTTTCTAATTTACATGAATTTTACTATCAGATAACAGATTTTAGGGATGGAAGAACTCTTTTTTTCTCTCCTTTTTTTTTTAATGAGAATGTCATCATGTACTGTTTCTTATGAGAATGGCATCTTTTCTGAGAAGCGAAGGATCTGTCATCATCTGGAATTAAAAATATGTGGAACATCATCAGCTCTTAAATGAAGACAACCTTCCTGAAGAATCCTAAATTGAGTCAAGGTTTCTCAACCTTGTCAATCCAAATAGCAGAGCCCTCTTGTAGCAAGAAAGTTTTTATAGTTCAGAATATGGGAATATATAAAGTCTGGTAGGGCTCTGCTTTTGAAATGACAGCCCTATGTGAAGAATGATTTTAAATGTTTCTTTCCACATAAAGCTTTTTCCATTTTCATGTCTTGCAGCATATACCTTCCCATTATGCAAGAGGAAAATGGTCATAAACATTTTTTTAGGGTGCCGTTCAATTCACACACTGCAATTTAATGCAACTGGGATAGATAATCTGCAGGGAAAGCTTATGAGCTGGGTGTAATATTGCTGAGAATAGCACTAGCATATTGAGGGGTTATTCAGTGAAGTTATCTGATAAGATACTCATCAGTATCTGCAGAAAATAAATAGAATGGTGACTGTAGTAACAGGACAATGATGTCTAGAGAAGGAAATGGACACAAATCTGGACTATGAAGTCTGTAGCCTTTTTCAGGAAACTAGATGAATACTTCCACAAATAAATGTATAAATAAAGCATTAGTACGTCCTGAGTTAGAAACCATTAATAGCAAAATGATCTAATGTCTGACTACCTCCTAAGTTTGCATAAATCAGTGTCATTCTACTGATTCCAGAAGTAACAGTTAAGCAGTTTAAACATCCAGCTAATCCAACTGTGTTATTCAATGGAAACAGATAAATTTCTCCAAAGGGCAATGCACAGCAACCAGAGTGGGTTGTGCTCTGAACTTAAACTCAAAAGATGAAGTTACATATTATCCATTGTTATAACTAATCCTTATGCAAGAAGATCCATGCCAGAGACTTCAGATGAATAATTTTTGCTATTACAGAAAGACTCCTTAAAAATTGCACTTCAATCTGTCTGTCAACAAAATTGACCTGGACTTGATCCATTTCCAAATCAAAAGGATTTCCTCAAACTGTCAGTCATGCCAGCTTACCCTGGGGTTGGGAGCTCCTGTCTTTCTGATCTGAGGTTTTTCTTGCTTTTATATGCATCATCGCCCAAAAAAAAGGCATTCTGCAGCCAGACGCCAAGTAAAAATTTTTGAACAACATTTAAAGGAGAAGACAATCGATTTTGTTCTCTCACAGCTGCATTGTCCTCCCAAGATAAACTACAGTAAGAATATTTTTTGGCAGTAGAGTCAGTAGCTGTTGCTTAAAGATACATGTCCTATTTACACACTTTTTTGACCTTACTCTCCCTCCAGCATTGGCCGGCCTGTGTTCAGTGGTAAGACTTCCCTGGAATTTGGCTAAGGATTCTCCATCCCTTCTAAAAGTGCTTATGAAATCTCTAACACCTGAAGAAACAAGGAGCCATGTTCTTTCTTCTGTGACTAATCACGGTATCAGCAGGACACTTTCACACATTTTTATTCATAATTATAGAACATCCAAAGGGTAGAAGAAAAGTCCATGATTTCTAGGGAACAGACAACAGTAACAATAGAAGTGTCCACTAAGCTCTCTGCACAGGACAGACAAGGCAGCAGATTGTCTCCCCACATCCCAGCTGTTTATATGAGCCAGGCTGTACAAACTGAGGTCAATATTATTAGTCAATTAGTGCAGACTTCTCAATTCTGGGTTTCTGACCTGTTGGAGAGGGACACAACATAACAAGCAAACTAAAGAGAGTGGACAGGACTGGATCAGATTGTCACTCTTACTGTCAGGCTGAAAATAAGAGTTTGAAGCTTCCAGCTTCTTTAGAGTGTTATGCTGCTAAGCCTTTGGCCCAGTGCAGACTTGTCCCCACCAGCTCTCTGTCAAAGCAGCAAACTCCCCTGAGGCTTCACAGATAAGTAAGGACATGTGGTTTTGAGGTATCCTCAGCTCCAGTCCCTACTGAGATAAAGCTGCGTGGGGTGGGCTTGATTGCACAGAGGCTGGGAACCTGCAGAGGATATCACAAATCCCCACTTCCAAAAAAACCCTCCTGTCTCCAAACATTTTCTCTTGTCATAGACTCCAAAAGAACAATTCCCCACTGTCGTTTATTACTCCATAATCTGGCGTGCGAATTGATATGCCTCTCTCTTGCTCAGCAGTGATTTACATGGCTTTAACAATGTTCCTGGTTTCCTGGAGGGAATACTCAGCTGGAACCAAATGATCCCAGCATCTTTCCCACACTGCTTGCTCACACCCTTCCCTGCACAAAGCCACAGCAGCACAGGGGAGCCTAGCAGCAGCTTTGTGACGCCCCAGTAGTGCACAGCCCATCAGCTTTGCTTCTCCTTTTGGCCTGCATTCAACATTATTCCATTTTGCATCTTACCACTGAGGTAATGCTCAGGCCCTGAGAGTAATGGGATTACAGTTCTTTCCTGAGAGCTGTGATTTCACCTACATGTGTTTTGTGTGACAAGGTTCAAGCTGTAAAAGTACCAAGACTGATCTATAACTTTAATCATTTCAGGGTTCCCTTTAGTGCCAGCATCTATTCATGCTGTTGCGCGAGCCAGATACTTCAATGACAAGTGAGTAGTACGTCTGTTTTTGAAGGAATTTAGCATTATGTAAGCGTGGAACATATTTGAATGAATAATAAATTTTAATGGTATATTTTCACTCCAGCTGCTGGATGAGTGTTGACACACACTTGCTCTATATTGTTCATGGACCTATAATGGCAGCTTTATTGGTAAGAATATTATTTGCTATCAACAGTTTAATAATGTTTCAGAAATTCTGCTAACCCTTACAGAACAGAAGTTTTTGTACTGTAAGTATTTTGATCAAAACTCAAGAGTAGCTAGAGGTTTTCTCCACTCAGTGTTACAAGGACAGGTTCTCAGTAGTTTTCAGAAACAAATCCTATAAAGGGACTTCCCAGTGAAGAATCAGGTTTGAGGCAAACAATCACTAACTGCTTTTGAGAATCAAGGCCCTAACCCTCTCCTAGTGTTATATATGACAAAAAAACATACTGTATTGGTATTACATCAATGAGGCATTAAGCTATTCCTTAGCTGGGATGAGTGTTACTGGTCACTAAACTGATATAGTCCAAAAGTAGGGAGCTAAACTCGTCAAGTGAAAGGCTTGGGTGGGCTGTCTGAGTAGGAGGACATGATTCCAAGTGCACCTCAGCAATATATATAGCGTCTTTTATGTCAGTGTTGCTGTTTGGCTCAGTAACCTGACCTTACCAATGTCCCAAGTTCACTTCAGTGTAACCCAAGATGCACTTTCAACTTTTGAACTGCCTCTTGCTTGCAAACATCTGCATGGCTGTATCTGCAGTAATTACCTTGGAGATCAAACAATAGGGTGGTGGCTACTGGGAACACCTTTAATAAAGAAAGAACTTACCACCTAGTAGCTGAAAAACCCGAAAACCTTTCTACACTTCCTTGAGAAGCAGTCTTGCACATTAGCAATGTGAAGAAGCCCATTACTCCCTGACATATAGGTAGTCTGCTGTTCCCATAGAATCATATCTTCTGTGGGTTTGCTGGTTCAATCTTGACTGCTTCTGATGTAATGCCGACTAATGTCTAGGAGAGGCCAGTCAATCACGATGCTCCAGGTCTGTACGTCTTAGCCAGAAGTAATAAAGGAGTAAATGTTATTTGATAGAAAAAGAGTAATCTTTCAGTGCTTTTAAAATAAAGTATTATTATTTCCAAATTGTGTTTATGCCATTTCCAGGTCTATTCTTCCTGTGAAGATATCAATCTCTATGAATGTCTTGCATGCTTTGCTACAAAAATCCCATAGTGACAGACAGACTCAGAGCAGTTGAGAATGTTTACCTTTGTATGTTTCTTTTTTTTTCACTTTTCACAGTTACTTCCAGAAGTTCTAAAAGTGAAAGTTAAGAAGAATGAGTGAAGTCACAGTAGAATGGAGAATAAGGTTTAGATTTAATGATGAATGAGATCTCAGATGTAATCTATTATTCCTTTTTTTTTTTTTCCAGTAGAGCTCCAATGTAAAACAGTTGAACGGTCTTTCTCGGTAGTTAGGAAGTGATGAAATGCTTTACCAAAACTTACTGATTCTTGTTTTATTGTTCTGAAAGATCTGACTGAAATCTCTCATAAAAATTATCAATGGAATTTGGGCTGTTAAAATATCTACATAAATTTTGCAACTTGCATACTTTTTTTTTTTAAATTATATGAAAAAAAGTCTGTTGAATTTCTGAAGTATAGATGCCTCATATTACTGTAACAGAATGCAAGAGAGTGATCTGGCTACACTGAAAACAGGTTTATGATACTGGCTTGTCCACAGGGCACCGACTGGGCTCATCATCAGCCTGGATCTGCCCTCCTTGTTCTTTTGCAGGCTTTCAGTATATCCCCTAAGGAGCTCTCTGGGAAGCCAGTGACAAGAGCAAGTTTTGTATGCTGAGCACCCACAGCTGGAATCAGATTTCCAGAAATGACTGAGGAGATGAGATTCTGAGCTACTTGGCATTGCTGACCTTGAGGGTCAGGGTAAAACTTTCTGGAATGTCTGGCATTTCTGCCCTAAGCCAGCTCATGTTAACTTTTACCAGCGGATAGTATACCACAGGGTCCATACAGTCTGTGGAAGGCAAGGAGTAGCCAAAGTTTTTCTCGAGAGCAACCTTGCCTGCCTGCTTATACACAAGCCTGAAGCATTGGCACATTCCTCTGAGAAATTGTATGCCCTGCAAGGTCCCATATACCCAGGGACATGTTGGGTATTGTCTCACTTGGTTGCAGATGTCTCCAGTGCAGATTGAAATGAGATACCTGGATGACCTTCAGAGTCAGAAAAGAGGCATGGTTACTCCTAGGGGACAATTTGTCCACCTTATTTAAACTTTACACATAAAAATGAGATTAACTGCTCTCTCTGAACACTGAATTTGCCCACATCAATGACAAAACAGCCAGTGCTTCCTAGAACTGCCTTGCCTGCCTGCAACATCCACACAGGCTTCCTAAGGGACACATTTGTAGCAGCTTCATATCTCTTTTCAGAAGACATTCAAGGTACTTTCCAAGGCATGAGTCCCAAAGAACTGCTCTTTCTGAGCTATGATAGAGCTAGAAAGTTATGTTTTACTCCCATTTATATGCTCTATTCTGTGTAACCTACTTTAGGAGGTCCTGCTGTGGCAAGGGGGTTGAACTACATGATCTTTCAAGGTCTGTTTAATTTGAATGCTCTCACCTGTAATGGCTTTGCTTTTGCAGGTCAATTTTTTCTTTTTGCTTAATATTGTCCGAGTTTTGGTGACAAAGCTAAGAGATACCCACCGTGCTGAGTCCAATATGTATATGAAAGCTGTCAGAGCCACTTTAATCCTGGTGCCCTTACTAGGAATTCAATTTGTTATTATTCCATGGAGACCAGAAAACCGACTTGCTGGAGAAATTTATGATTACATCATGCATATTTTAATGCACTACCAGGTATGTTATATAAAAGCAATTTCATACTGAGGTGCTTGCCATTAATTTAGCCAAATATACTGTTGCCAGTTGTTTTGACCTGAAAGTGAGCATGATCATGGTTTTGCAATTAATTTCCAATCGCTTTCACACTATTGGATTATCTGCCTTTGTATGAGTAGCGCTGCTGCATAAATAACAAGACAGTGAGAAACAATGAAAAATTTTGCAAAAACTAAGGAGAGAAAAATGAGTTCACAGAGGCCTTTTATGTTCCAAAATGGTGCTCAAATTTACTGAAACTGGTGCTGTGATGTTAGTATTAAACTTAGCTGTATATGCAAACTGTTGTACAGAGGGAGTGACAACACACAGAAGACTGAGACAATGAAGCTTCATTTAGCAGATAAAATTCCATTATTAGGTAGTTTAAATAATCTTATAAATGCTTTAAAAATGCAGCATTTTTCAGTAAGTGTAGTTTGTGTTCTTTTAAACACAAAAAATAAACCTAAATTACTTTAAATGCTTGTTTATTTGGTTTATTGACTTATATATCCAGTCTTATATTTATTAAAAAAGGCAGATTTCTAATGCATTTGTGCATAGTGGTCAACAATGGATGAGCACAATAACACACTTCTTTGTTCTGTTCATACAGAAGCTAAATGCAGAAATTATTTCAGTGTTGTAGTAACAAAATAGTTAAAAAAGAAAAATCTGTGGTGCTTTTTCCTTAAATTAAGTGATAAATAATGCTACCAAAATCTATGCATCCTGTCCTTTTAGATTATATTTTCTGCTTATTGCCCTTACCCATTTAAAGCTGTGCGTTTGCATGCTACTGCATGCATAGATTAACTGAAGTTTTAAGTCTGTTTTTGCAGTGCATGCCATTTTATATTACAGGTCTACTTCAAAAGAACAAGAATCTGTTTCTTCCATGGTTACCTGTGTTGTCACTTCTACTCAAGGGCAATAAAGGAATATCTCCAACTACATTTTCCAATGGCTTATAGTTTTAGCAAGTTACTTATAGTTTTAGCAAGTTAGGATAAGACAGAGCGTTCCAATAATCATTTTACTCTTACAACATCTTTCAAATATTTTCTTCAAATATGTATACAGTATGCATGATCTTAAAATAACAAGCAGTCTCAGCTCTCAGCTCACTCCAGACCAGAAGGACAACTGAAAGAGAAATGAGATATCATCACAGCATCCTTTTTAGCTTTCCTGTCAGAAATTGTCTGGAGAAAACACTAGATAAGAGAACTACACACTCCAACAGAAGTAGGGAAACTGCGGAGTACAACAGAGAAGTCAAATACCATAGAGGAACTGAAACTGAAAATGGCTTCACTTCAATAGTTCAGGTTCAATTTCTGCCTTTAGATGAACTGCAGTTCCCAAATTCCCCCTAAACACTCCTTCTGACTTTTCTCTGCTTCTTTCTCTCCTGCTGTCTTTCATACCTGTAGTTCCTCATTTGGACTGTCCATAGTGTCCCTACTCCCAGAGAAGATCAAGATCCATCTCATTTGCTATCATGGCTCACTGCTATTAAAAACATACTTCAGCAAAATAGTGGCACCCCTGCTGCAACCATGTACCGTGCACTTCAACAGCAGATGTTTTTCAAGGCTGTGAAAATTAATGTAGTGCACACAGTGAAGGAGAAAATCAATAGAAGCAACCAAATAGTGAAGTATTTGCTCCTCTTGCATAAATTTTTGTTTTAGGAATCTGTGGTCTGATAAAGTCCTGCCTAAGAGGTGTAGGATTTTGATTGACTTTGTAGTGTTTCGCAAACCAGAGCTTATGGAGAAAAATATGGAAAAACTACCATGTATTATATATTTTGTGCTTAGATTTGAGTTTTTTGAGAATACTCACTGTTTTTGTAACACATGAAGAGAAACTTTCTTTTTTTTTTTACAATGTCTGCTCTTCCTCTTCCTTGCTTTTCTATGTTTGTGTTTGAAGTCATGTCAAATTACCAGTTCTGCAGTAGAGAGAATGTATTGGAGTAAAATAATTGCCAAAACTGTAGTGTTCAGCACGTCTTCAAACCAGCCTGTGTATCTCTAATATATAGGCAGTTTGTTAAAACAGTTATTGCTTACCCTACACTCAGAGTCCAAGACAAAGCATTAGCTACAATTTAACTAGTAATCAGTTAAATGAGGGTTTATAAAAAAAAAGATACAGCTGTTAAAGCACTTCAAAGAAATCTTAGGGATCACAAGCTATTGTACTGCAGTTTTCCCCTCAATTTAACAAACTGGCATAGCTTTAGTTTATGATAACTGCTTTAAGTCATTTAAAATTAAGATGTTTTTGTCCCAGTGATGCTATGTAACGCTATTTTAATAAGAACAAGTGCAGTTAAGGCATGGATCAATGTAACTACATAATTCTGAACGTCAAGCTCTATGTGCAAGAATTTTCTCTCTTATTGATTCCACCCTTTCTCACTTCATGTTGGCTCTGTTTAATCTTGTAGCAGTAATGAAATATTATTTGAACAACTGTAGTAGTAATTAAATTAATTTTAAGCCATTTAGGATCAAGCTATCATCTGTGATCTCTTTTTTTTTCTGGGCCCTCTACTTTCTAACATCCCCGTTGTGAAGTTTTTTTTCTTTTTCTGATGACTTATATATCTTTTCACATCCTCTGTGAAGACTCACATACAAGTTTACTTATCCTGCCATACAGTTCAATTTAAAGCCTTCCTGGGGCAGATGAATTCTCCTTGGAGGACACTTTTAACTGGGTAACTGCACTCTGACATGGCAATGCGGAAGGCATAATTCTTCTGCCATCTCTTCAGTAAAGTAGGTGCAATGTGATACTCCAGTGTAAACAAAATACCTGTCTACTTTATATACCAATTAATTTTCCTTCTCTAGGCCTCTTGTATGAAAATAACTTCATAGCCAAGAAGAGATAATATATCAATTGCTACTAATATAGAAGACAATGTTAAAATGTGTTGAAAAGACAAAAATCGGTGTAATAATGTAACTGTGAAACAGGGAAAGGTTAAGTGAAGTGTCTGTGATACAGAGGAAATGGACTAATGTTTTTGTCTAGTATCGATCAAGTCCAAATTTCCAAACAATGATAAAAAAAAAAAAAGATATTTTCTAATCTTTAAACTCATTTCTATTGTCTCTCTCTTAGGGCTTACTTGTGGCAACTATATTCTGTTTCTTCAATGGTGAGGTAAGTGTGGTAAATACAACAAAAGCACAGAATATGAAAAATTGTCACTGTTGTTCATTAATGGAGAAATGAAGCATGTAATGCTACAAACTTTGAAACCACACAAAGTCACTTTCTACTCTCTAGATACAAACAACATTTCATTTTTGAAAGATCTATGTGTAGCATGACATGAATATCTCTGAGCAGATGAATCATGTGTGTTCCCATTCCAAAGCAGACGGCACCAAATGAGGTACAGGCATGAGACCCTCACCCTACCATCTGCATTTTTGAGACAGAAGTCTAAGTAAAGGAGAAGACTGGTTTACTTCCCCTCCTGCCCAGAATAGCAGGAAAGAATGCCCCATAAGAAGCAGCAAGGGTCTTCAGGGGTCTGTCCTGGAGAGCTGTGTGCTATGTTCAGCACTGGAGCTGTGGCAAGTGCAGTCCCCGGTAGCAGTGTCAGAGCAGGGGAGCTTAGAGATTTTTGCACTTTGAGGATTAACGCTGATCTTTCTAAGGTCAGTGTTTCTCAAGTAACAACTGAGAAACAAAACCCTTGAGGCAAAGGTATCTCCCATTCTCTTACAGATGGATCAATATTTGATATAACTACAGCTGGTTTTAGGTCCATTTCATTACTTTGGTGCTTTTTTTTTTAACAAAAAAAAAAAAAAACAGGTTAAAATATGTCAAGAACCATTTAAATTCTTACAGTAAGCCATTCTCCAAAGATGGTTAGCAGAAAAAAACCTTTTTCAATATATCAGGAGCATTTAGCTGTAGTGAAGTAAAATGCCTCATATCTGAGCAAAGCTAGGAAGTCTTTTAAAAAGTTAATTTTCAATCTAGAGGAGGCAAATTACATACAGAGCAAGCTTTGCAATGCTAACACTGTGTCAACCTACAGAGATATTTGTGCTCCTGTTTATCCCTGTAAAAAGTAGTGGAGGTGTTGATAGCAACTTAAAGCAGCTACACAATTGGTAAGGTACTACTGGCTGATTTCATAACTTTCAGGGTGGCAGAGGGTGTTAAATTCTGCCATCACTTGTTGATATCACTATACATTTTCTTCTGGCTGGCTCCCTGCATAAACATACAGAGAAATGCAACAGTAGAAAAGATTAGAGGCCTCCTGCCATGTAGCATGGCTTCTTGGGAGACATAAAAGACAATGGCAAAACATGAGCAACTAATGGCACTGTAACCTAATACAACATGATATCTGTAAAGGCCACACTACAGAAACACGTGGTTTTATGGGTCTAATTAAACAAAGTTGGAGAGTTGTATAACTCTCTTTTCCTATCACGTTTCTGTCCCATGCAGGCTCCTACCACTTTTCTTCTCACTTTCTGGCACAGTCCAGTATCCATGGCCTAGAAACACAGCTGCTGATTCTCCCTAATAGCGAGAAGCTGGTGTGTGGAAATAAGAGATCAGCCAGCCAATGTTTGAAATATGCTTTCCCCATAGGAATAATTGCATAGTTATGTACTGGCAGCGCTTCAGTGTGTCTTCACTTGCCTACAAACAATGTGTTACCCCAAAATCTCTTCATTCTCCCCAGTGTCGCCTTCCAATTTTTTAGATTACATTTTGCAAAACAAATTTGCTTAACGTTTTATATGTTTAGTGTAAAAGGTCAATTACTCTGTAATTCTTCAACTCAAATGAGAACATATGGATTTGTGCTTAGATTAAAGGCTGTAGCAGTACAAAAATGAGAAAAGACAACAAGAAAATGCACTGAAAAATACTAAGTAACTTAAAGGTATCTGTTTCTTAAATATGTTTCCGTAGATAGCTCTGATTCCAATGTACTTTTGATAATGCCACAGTGTCAGAAAAGCATATCCACCTTTGCAACTCTAGTAGCACACTTCTTGAGTACTGCAAGCATACTGCAAGCATATCTGGAGCAGCTGCTTACCAGCATCATGGCAGACCATATGTGTGATTTCATACAAAATTACATTTCAGGGCATGAATGAGTTTACATGTCATATCAACTAACCTATAGTATGCAAACCAGAAAGCTAAAAGCCACATTCTAGGAATGCAAATGAGTCTTTATTTGTAAGTGTGTATTTATTTTATAAATGCATAGCTCTTTTTTTGTTCATTAAGTATTTTATTATATCTGATTTAGAATTCAGAATACGTATATTTGTATACACACTATTAATACATGATATTCAGATGTCCAACCTCAGAGACACACTACTGTTTGTGGACTTCTGCTTTGACTGAGCTGCTGTTAGGAAGTGACAATAGCACCCAGTCATTCCTTACATAGACTGAAGATGCATGGTATAGACCTAAATCCTAAATATAGCAATAGTCACCAGACCCCTAGATGTCTCTGAAAGACTTTTTGATACATCTAGAAGCCCACGGTAAAATAATCTCTTCCTTGCGAAAGGATCTTATCTGCATATCCACTTTTGTCACTTGAATTGTCTGCAACCCATCACTGAGGGGATGCATCTATAAAGGATGATACCCTAAAGTAGATAAAAATGGATCTGATATTGAAAGGTGGCTTCCAGTTTTGTAATCTATTGCTCTCATAAGTAATCATATGGATGGATTAACTACCTCCAGGTAGCTCCAGATTGCATGAAGGATGACTTCTTGGTGGAGTGGCAGATCAGAAATGTTCATCAGTATCAGGAAATAAGAGCAAACAACTGTGGAGATTCAGGTTGCCCAGATATATTGAGTGACTTTTGTTGGTGCTTCAATACTTTTCACCATTACATCCATGTTTTAAACTGTTGTATCTGCCTCAGACTTTCAGACTGTCTAACACGTTCAATGGCAGGGATGCTGAGAAACACTCTTGATATTTTTGTATGGGAAGTTTTATTTATTAGATAGTAAGGGAGGTTTTTTTCTTTTTAATTTCCCATTAAGTTGGGCAGATAGTAAAAGATAACACCTCTCTAAAACAGACCGTTTGATGCTACTTGCCTGAGCACATTATCAATAAACATCAAGAAAATTTATGTACTAGAGTAACTGTGCTGTGCTGTACCAGAAGAGAGGATGAAAGGCTTATGACTTCTTTCCTCCAAGGTCCATTTATTTCTGCAATTGCACAAGGTGTAGATATTTAAAGCATGAAACAGTAGGAGCAGCAGCAGACTAATGCCAAGATCGTATTAGTTACTTCCAACAGGAGCTATGGTTTGATTTTGGCTGCCCAGGAGAACTAATTTGAGATAACCTTCCCCCATCTTGCCATGTGCAGTAGAACATAGACAAAAGCCACAGTCAGGTCTTCAGTCATGATAGGAGACTACCTCCAAGGTACTGTGTACATCTGCTGCCATAGAATTCAAAATTAGTTCTCATGAGAAAATTCAGTGTGGTGCAAGGAGATTAATTTTAGTATCACAGGAGCCTGGATATTTTGGGATTTACTTTTTCCTACTGGAATATAGAACTTCAAGGCTGAAACTCCATGAAGTCTAGCCAGGACAAACAATGCTAAACTCAGTACCACCTGATAGTGTTTTGTATTGCATTCATTGCCTACTACCTCACCAACCTCACTTTAGTACCATGAGTCTATCTATAGAATGAAACGTAAAAATAGGATTTAGAACCTGTACCAATGCTGGCTTGTTGAGAAGGTGGGTGACAGAGCAGTGTGACAGGCAACTGGCATCCAGCCAGGGTCAAACCACCACAGCCACATAAACAATGGATTTGTGTTGGACTTTTAAAATGACAGATCTTCTTGTGCATTTTCATATAAAATCTTAATGTCCAGCAGCACTGTAGTTTTTCTGTCCAACAACAACAGTTTTGTGCAGATCATACAAAGTCTCTGAAATAGTTTGCTCACCACTGTATTTCCAGGTCTGAGATTGCTTCTAGACTTCAAGGCTGGCCAACAAAATGGAAAGTGTGTTTGGCCATCTATCTTGTGTGCCAAAGAGCCATGACTGGCTAATAGAGAACAAAAAAATCTTTTAAGTCCCGAAGAGCAGAATAAATAAACTCAGGCTCTTCCCTTCTTTAGGCTTCACTTTCTTCTGTCTACTATCACAGCAGAAAGCATGGCAGGCATCACCTTTCCCCTTGCAGTCCCCAGGAGCCTTGCTGGTCTTTAATATGTTGTGGCTGTATATGCAATTTTCAGTAATACTGCTTACACATTGAAAATCCATGCATGAACAGTTTTAGTTGGCGCTGAATTATGATCATCTGAGATTCTTGGAACCATCACAGAAATCTAGATTAATATATTGTTTTACTCAAGTGCAGCAGCTTGTCCTACCCATTATTCATTTGTGGCCAGATTCTCCTACAGACCAGCAGTTCAGCAGGGAATAAAAACACAGCTGCTTTGACCTCGTGCTCTCACTGCTTCTTTGAGCCTTTTAAAACTGCCTAATGGCACTTCTAATCACGGATTGAACTGGAAGGGATGTGTCTCCCCAACCATACATACAATTTTAGTGTCACTCCCTTCTGAGAAGAACATAAATTATATGCTACAAGCTCCTCATGGTAGGCTTTGTAAGATTTGGTGATATTTTTCTTCCCTCTTCAATTAACCACGTTGTCATCTGCAGATCGATGGTTGTCCTGGTGGCCTGTCAGACTTCAGTTCAATGGAGTGTCATTTGAGAGCTCAGCAGGAGCTCGTCACCTCCCCAGCAGCTCTTCTCCCCATACAAGAGAGACTGAAGCTTTGGGTGTATGGAGGGGGCAGGGGAAGGGGGCTAGAAGAGCAATAGGAGGACTGTAAGAACATGTTCTTGCCACCTTCACTAAAGGCGCTGAGACTAATCTGAATGGACATGGGCAGACTGCTGTGGAATGCAAACACTTTCAATACTCAAGGGCAGAGGCAGTGACTGGGGGTCTGCAAAGGCCACAGACACTAATGGCTGTGATGGTGGTGGTGGGGAGATAGTTGTGGGTGAGCTGAGCTTCGTTGCATGTCCAGGAGTTCTGCTTTATGCTCATTGCGTCTGGCTGTAAGTTACAGGAGCTGCTGCCCCATTGTGATATTGGGGAGAATTGCTGATTTAATCCCTTTGAAGATTTCTTCTTCCAGTCCCTCCCCATAGCTTCTAGGGTCACAAAACTACAATATTCTTACTGTATAATCAAATGTCAGCCACCTATGAGAGGTGGAAACAGGGACTGGCTTCTTAGGAAGACTATAGGAACATTGCCACGGCATGCAGGGGTGCAACTAGGAGGGCTAGAGCCCTTCTAGAATTAAATTTAGCCAGAGAAGTTAAGGATAATAACAAGGGTTTTTAAAGATACATAAGCAGCAAAAGGAAGATGAGGGGGAATGTGGGCCTACTGCTGAACACAGAGGATGCCCTGGTGACCGATGATGCAGAGCAGGCTGAAGTACTGAATGCCTTCTTTGCTTCAGTCTTTACGGCCAAGGCTGGCCCTTGGGAAGCCCAGTCCAGCAAGGATAATAGGATGGCCAGGACAGCAGAGGAGTTGCCCTGGGTGGAAAAGGAAGAGGTCAGAGACTTGTTGGCCAAGCTTAAGGCTCATAATTCAATGGGTCCTGATGGGATGCATCCAAGAGTGCTGAGGGAGCTGGCTGATGTAATTGTTAAGCCTCTCTCCATCATTTTTGAACAATTGTGGACAACAGATGAGGTGCCTGAGGACTGGAGAAAGGCCAATGTCACTCCAGTCTTCAAAAAGAGCAGGAAGGACGACCCAGGAAACTACAGACCAGTCAGCCTCACCTCCATCCCTGGAAAGGTGATGGAACAGTTCCTCCTAAATGTTATCACTGAACATATGAAGGAGAAGATGGTTATCAGGGGCAGTCAACATGGATTCACCAAGGGGAAATCT
>WBNH01007568.1:89946-140859 GCA_013401255.1 Urocolius indicus
CTACTCTGTCCTGGTGAGGCCTCATCTGGAGTCCTGTGTCCAGTTCTGAGCTCCTCAGCTCAAGAGGGACAGAGAAATTCTGGAGAGAGTCCAGCATGGGGCCACCAAGATGATCAGGGGACTGGAACATCTTTCATATGAGGAAAAGCTGCGGGAACTGGGGCTGTTTAGTCTAGAGGAGACTGAGAGGAGATCTCATTCATATTTACAAATATCTAAATGGTGGGTGACAGGAGATTGGGGCATCCCTTCTTTCTATTATGGCTGCTATCAGGACAAGGGGTAATGGGATAAAGCTGCAACACAAAAAGTTCCATTTAAACATAAGGAAAATCCACTATTTTACTGTGAGGGTGACAGAGCCCTGGCATAGGCTGCCCAAGTAGGTTGTGGAGTCTCCTTTCTTGGAGGTCTTCAAGACCCACCTGGACATGTTCCTATGCCACCTGATCTAGGTGAACCTGCTTCTGCAGAGGGGTTGCACTTGATGATCTGTAGAGGTCCCTTCCAACCCTTCCATTCTATGACTCTAGGAAATGGCAATTTTAAAGTGACTAAAATCTTTATATGGTTTCCTCATGTATATTTCTGTATCGTGTACTGCTACAATTGCTACAACATGAAGCAGTTCTTTCTCACTAATAAACTTTGGTGATGATGTGGTATGTTATTCCTGCATGCAGCCATTTCATTTTAAATCTCACTATTGACATAGTAAGCTTTGCTCACAGTCCCAGTAATTAAATGGCTTTTTTTTTTGTGCTTGATATCTAATTAACCTATACTAAGCCATTTTTTTTCTTTATGTGTTAGGGGAAGGTGAATAGGAGTACATTTCTTCAGATGAAAATAATTCATATCTATTTTGTTTTTAAGTTAAACAATAGAAAAAAAGAGCTAGACTTAGAACCAGGGCAGGCATAGATGCAGTTTTCAACTAGTTCTAAAGGACCACTCAAGCAAACATTTGTTTATTTAAAAAACTAGTCATACCAAAGTCAGTGCAACTTACATGAGTAAGAGTTTATAGCATCAACCTTCATACCTTGGCTTGCATCTTGGATTAAAAATAAAAATTCAAAGCAATTGAAATTCTTGCAGCATTCTTGGCATGCTGCATAATCCTGCTGTACACTTGGTAAATATCTCAGTTTCATAGCAATTCCTTTTGATGGTTTGTCCTTATGTGACATGAAACAGTTTTCTTGCAAGCAGCTGTGGGTGATGAGTAGATAACATTTTACTATATACATATTAATAGAATGATTAGAATTGTGAAGACCCAGAACATATTAAAGTAATTCAGATTCATCTATATGAATAAAAGATATTGTTTTGCATAGAGCCTGGAAAGTGATTTCAGACTAATCTCTGAGCAAAAATGGCACACATCATTCACCTCACCAGGAGCACAAAAACTGGGACACTCCTGTCATCACAGTGCCACACCTGCACCTGTCATCCTCTGGAGTAGTGGCAACTTACAGCAGATTATTATGGCAAACTGTTCCTACTGTCATGTTTTGCTGGAATCACTGATCTAATGGATCAGAGCTAGGGTTTGTCCATTCTCTGCTTGTGTCTCAATGCTTCCTTCAGGAAAGAACTAGTGAGTGCCAGCACATCTGGATGTGCAGCTAGGGAAGAGTTTCTTATTCCCTGGCAGGACTCAATAGCTTAAGTCATAACTAGTACCATATATACCATCAATCAATGTAAATGTTGAATAAAATATTTTCTTTCTAGAAGGTGAATGTCCAAAAGTTGTAATTCTCTGCTATTACCAATGCTACTTTTTTACCAGCATAGAATCTGTTCTTAAATTACCAGAACAAAATCGCTGTTTAGCTGTACTAATCCTCCAACTCTTTCTCTCTGCAAAATTACCCTTGACAAGCTCTTGAAGTGTACTTACACTTTGCTATTCATAAGCAGCTTTACTCAAGGTTAAGTTTCTTCAGTGACCACAATGCATTAGCCAGGGGCAATGATCCTTCTTTTTCCCTTTTCTAACATAGCATCCTGCTGTATTCTCATCCATTAATCTCTTCCACATTTACCTCTTATGGGAATAGCTAGCCCAAGCCCTCTCTTCACAAGCAGCAGAAAATGCAGAAATTCTAATTGCTGCCATAGATTACGAAGGGAGGGAGTTAAGACTAAGAGCTGAGCAACTGTTTCTTCTGGAGCTCGGAGCAGGTGGGAGGAAAGAGGTAGACTGAACCTGATGGAATTAGTCCTGGAGTCTTTTCTTTTTTCTTCTTTTCCTTTTTTCTCATTTTTTTTTCTCTTTACCTGTTTCATTTTCTCCTCTTCTTTTTTTTTTTTTCTTGCCCTTGCCCTTTCTCTGCAGCATATTTTAAAATGTCTACACTAAAGGGGCTTAGGTTATGCTTCACCTTAACTATGTGATTTTTTAACAGGTACAGGGAGCTTTGAAGAGACAATGGACACAGTACAAAACCCAGTGGGGCCAAAGGCGCCGAGAGCACTATTCCACGAGATCTACCTCCTACACTGCAACGTCAATCACAGAGGTTCCTGTTTACCTGTACCATCATGATTCCAACAATGAACACTTAAATGGAAGATACGGAGAGGACTCTGAACTTGTTGCATTAAAATCTGGAGAGACATCTGCCTAGCTTAGCACCAGCCATTGCAAACACATCATTTCACATTCTGCTTGTGAACGAAGTGGGGAGAAGGGTGGGACTGTGGAAATCCAAGCCACTGTGTGAGGAGGCAAGATGAGGTGAAAGAACACATCATATTCAAATATCAGTCTCTGAAAGCAGTGATATAGAAGAAGTCTATGGAAATAACATTTCTTCCTGTGTGCTGCAGCAAGGAGTGAAAATGGACCTGCCCACTAGACTGTGTTACCTCCACGTCTCCTGATAAAAGCAGTATGAAGTGACTATCCAATAGTAGTAACAGTGCTAAGTAGCCCATAGCAAATAGGAAAGAAAGAAACAGTATGTTGCATCTGGAAACTTTCAGCACTTCTTGCTTTCATTATTTTAACACTAGATTTTGAACTATCAGTTTTTACAAGATCCAACTGGCTTGGAGCCTTTACTTTACCCCCTTTAATGAGCTTGAATGCTTCTTAAAAGATTTTTCACTTTGCAAGATGAATCAAACAGACAAACAAAGAGTCATTCCAAAGTGTCTTGATGGTCTCCAAAGGATAGCTCAAATATTACCATCCCAAAAGAATATCCTACCATATTAGCACCCCATTAGCAGGTGCATAAACAAAGTGAAGGTCAAATCATCATTGCATATTGAGATCACAACACCCTCTGACAAACAGACTACTTCTTTAGGCTGCATCACACAAATCTTGAGAGCATCTTGGAATAGATTTTGTTTAACAATACTGGCAATCTGAGAATAGTTATTTATAGGAAAAATTGTCACCCTATTACTCTGCCCAGAAACTCATTATTAAGGCACTATTCCTTCACTTGGAATAAACTGTGAAATTTCTTTGGAAATTATTATTTTCTTTTATAGCCATTCTGCAATTAATGCTAGATGCATGCTTGTCTCTGATACGAATTTATGATCATAGTAGTAAAAGATCCCAGGAAAGAAATCAGCAATTAATGTCATTGGATGCTTCAACTCCAGCCCATGCTGGAAGACAGGAAGCAGCTGCAAGAACCAATGGTGACATTTACTCATATCAAGTGTCTAAATACTATCCCTGACCTAGAAGTTGTGCATATACTGCCCTATGTGGCAGGTAACTGGGGAGAAACAGAATGCCATCCTTTATAGTACAGTTGCACTCATGTGAGACAATGGCTGCTGGCATAAAATTGCTTCCTTTCTTCCACTTGCTTGCTGCAGTTCCATCCATATGATTTTTCTCCTTATCACTGCATAAGGTACTTAAAATATAGTGGCTTAGAATAATTTTAAATACAGGTCTTGTTGGATAGCAAAGGAGAAGAGAAAAACTGAAATAAGGTACTTGAGCTAAATGTCAGTTCTTTGTGAGGTAACTTTGGAGGTTACAGACAGAGACCCTAATCCTGCACTTTGGAGGTTACAGGCAGAGGCCTCATTCCTGCACATGTGTTGAGGACAGACTGCAGGCCAGTCTGTGTGCCATAATATAAAATGCACTTTAGAGAGTCCCATAGAAAGAGGCTATAAGCTAGTCCTGCCATAAGCTTTGATAATCTATTTCAGATTCTATTGAAATTAACAGACAAATCCTTGTTGACGTATATAAGCAGTGAACAACAATCTTCAGTGTTCAGGAGTCACTTATGCAATACCGTTCTGTGTACACCTTGAAAACAGGAGACAATTTCATTCTTAGTGATTTGAAACCATTTTTAAATATTGCGTTCAGTCAGGCTTAGTTTTTCCTTCACTGACACAGCTAGACCCTGAGCCTTATCCCTCATTTATACATTTTAGGTTGTCACTGTACATGTCTACCTACACAAGACACCATCTCACTGGAGAAGTCTCTTCCAGGAATGAGCTCATGAGGGATAAGCATAAAACCAGCTCTACGAGAGGGAATTGAATTCCCACTATTCACAGGTGAGGCAATGCCTTGCAGGGAAGGGGTTTGCTCTGTTCATGCCATCAGTACATCCACACAGCCACTGTGCACCACCAAAGCTCCGTTCCCAGTGTGAGGAATGAGCTGCAGGCGCTGCTACCACAGAACAAGAGAGAGGAGCTGGGAAACAAGAACTAACCATCCGCATGGATAATCCAGTGGAACATTTCCAAGAAAATACAAATGTTTGGTTTTGTTAAAGCCACATACCTATTTTTCAGACTTCAAGGAATGCAAAGGCATTTATTTTTTTCAGACAACGGTATTTTGCCTGTTGCTATTTCTACTTTTACCTGTGAACAATGGGAAGTGGAGGATTTAGTCACTAAAGACAATAAAGTGGCTCTGCTATAAATGCTGTATCTGAACAGCTTTGGGGCACGCTGCGCTTCCCAGAAGTACTCCAGAAGGCATTCTTAGTTTCTAAAAATACAAATGAGCTGGTCATAAGAAGTGTGCATAATGTAGAGAATTTAATAATGAACCTACTGGTTTTAGTAATGTACATGTTTACAACACGTAAGTGCAAGTTGTTTCACAGTTTATTATGTTCATGTGGATGTGCAAAATGCAAATGCTTTTGCCATTATAGTGATTGTTTTCTCTCTTCACTAATGGTATTCTCTTGCTCTGTTCAGTAGAATGCTCTGAAAAGCCAAATTCAGGATCTGGGGTTTAGGATCTCAGTTTGAGCTTCAGATTGTGGAAACGTTGTAGTTACATCAGTCTTTATGGCACCTTTGGTTTCAGTGGAGGGATGATAATTTATCACCTATAAAAATTTAGCCTAACATACATACTGAGTTTAGGGTTGACATCACCCTTGGGATTTGCAGGAAAGGCTGTGCTTTAGCAGTACTTGCTGAGTAATTTCTGATCAAAGTATTTCCAACGGAAAATGCGATTTTTCTTCATCTCAAGATGGTTTGAAATGCTGTCATTGCACGCATAAGGTAAAATTCACTTCTCTGCTTTATAGATAATACCATGCACTAGTGACTAATATTGAGAATGCTGAGACAACCTCAATAATTACAATTGTCTTGGTAGTAGGGTGTTTTGTCTCTAATACTTTTTGCAGAAATATTGGAAATGCATAATTTATGTATAAAAAAAAAAAGTAGAAAAAGAGCCGATGCTTGAATCAGTGGATTCAAGGTATATTTTAATAGGAAAGCAACCTTACATTAATCACCTATGCAGTGTCTGCTTTCTGTCAAACACCATACCCAAGACATGAAAACACAGTGAAAATTTGCTCTATCAGAAAGGGTTGTGTTGTTACTTTGAGCAACTAAATCTGTAAGGTGCTGATTTTTTTTCCTTACTAGGTACAGAATTGCAGCACAAATATAAAGATTTGTTGTGGCATGAGGTGTCAAAAGTAAGACTCAGTTTTTAATTGGTTTACATTTATTTGGTTTATTTATTTATTTGGTTAAATATGTTTTAGCTGAAATAAAGAAACAACAAAGGTAGAACAGACAATTTTCTCTGTATTAAAATTCTTAGCAATAACGTTACCTTAATTAAACGTCTGCCAGTATTGCCATTACAAAATGCTTGTGTGTTTATAATGGAGAGAAATAATTTTGTTTGGGGTAAAACCAACAATGCAAATGTGGTGAATCTATGTCTTCTTTTCCAAATCTTCCTCCATCATTTGCCAACCCTAATAAACAAAATCTGAGCTATTTTGCAAAGGTGCAAATCCTAAACACTAACAATGTGAAGGTATCTGCATTTCAGTGCTTGCAATTTTAAAAGTTGAGTGTGTCTTCATGAAGGTAAATATGCATGATTATTTGATTACTCCTTAAAAAATATGAGTGTTTGTACCCTAAAAGTAATTTGCATTGAAACAGTAGTTAGTCTGAAGAGCGTCTGTAGCTTGTGATCGTGCCCTCTCTGCCCAACTGTGTGCAATTTGTGCAATTTGTGCTAGCCACTTGGGAACATAAAAACCCAAACAACACAATGAAATAAAAAGAACCTTTACAATCAATGGTAGTGGTAAACTGAGAATTTTGAGTTCCAAGGGCAGCTGGGCCATTGCAACATACTGTTTGCTCAATGTCATTCGCTTCGGAGGGACTTGGTTAAAGCGCAAGCCCTACACAGCAAATGTCATTGGCCAGCAATGAGGGAAAATATTTAGTGAACCTCTGGCAAGCCCCGAGATTTAGGATGGTGACAGAGTTATGCCACATTGACACTTCTCTGGCAGCTGCAGTATTTAAGGTACCTGTAAGGTTAAAGTTCAAAGTATCCTTTTCATGACCTGCAGATGTTTCTGTGCAGGTACATAATTTTTCAGGTACTTCCAGGTGAATCACTAATCTAGATTTAATCACTCCTTTATTGAGTACCCAGAGCATGATCTAGAAAACAAAATTCTCTGCATCTGAAGTAGAGATCGGTATGATCCTCCCAGCCTAAGAAAAGACACCTGTTTCAAACAACAAAATTAAATGGTGAGAAGGTTATCACAGCCTGTCATACTGCTGCAGAAAAAGAAAGCATCATGACAAGATGACTATGCAGGGTGTTGTATGTGAGTCTCACAAAACAGAAACCAGCACAGACAGCCTTACAGATGATTTAGGCCTTGCTTATCTGCCTCGGCAGAGGGACCATTTAGATGACCTGTCAAACACCTGTTAAGACCTACTTTCTGTGATTTTATGTCAGAAGAGATGGACACTGTGTTTTGCTGGGGCAGGAAGTTATCTAAGTCTCATTATATGCCATTTGAGATTTTCTTTAGAATCCAATTTCAAGATCTTAGAAGCCTATCTTTAAGGGAAAAAAAAACCCCACAACTATTATCAGTCAATTTTTAAAGGACATCAAATGTCTGAACTTATTTTAATAATCTGATTCCTTTTCTCTCACTGCAAGAAAGTGTAACTTTGAGCACTGACCACAGAAGGTTACTTCACATAATGGGAGATGCGCAGCAGTGCAACTTGATGCAGCCTCTCTATTCCGTAGTGCTGGTAATATCAACTTGCATAAATATGGTCAAATGGATATAGCTCCTTCCTTCATCTCTCCCATGTTTCTCTCTACCCCAGTATTGCCACCACAAGTGTTTACTCTCTAGTTTGGATATAATCCTATGCATTTAGAGAAGGAATGTTTCTTCTTTACACTTTGCACTTTCTGTTGAATTTCTGTTGATCCAAGGTTTACTCACCAAAAGTCATACTAGAAAGCACGCATTTTAATCCAAATGAGATCCTAGATTTCAGGTGCTTGGTCCATATTGTTGGGTTTTTTTAAGGATTGTAAGGACTGTGTTCAGGTAAAGAGTGACCCATAGTCTCCCCATAATGTACAAAGCATGTCATATGTGGGAGAGACTCTGGGGTGTAGCAGTTATGTAGCCTCTCTTCACTACCTTTATGCCTTCTGAGGATCCCCTGTGCAGAGGAAACCAGGATCACTCATTTGCCCACTCCCATACCAGATGGGCACATGATGGGAATTACTGGGACAAAGGACACTGGCTACACTGCAGGATACACTGTAGGACAGGTAACCTGTAATGAGTATTGTTCTACAAATGGTCAGAGCTCATGTTCTGTTTGCTGCAGGTTATGTAGGCAGGTTTACTAATTTCAGGCTCACAACAAATGAACAAGAAGTAGTTGAAGAAAGGGGTTTTCTTATTGAATTGTACTATACTAAAGACTTTATTTTATTAACCCTTTGTCTTTTAGTGTATAGCAAATACTTACCTCCCAATACTTACAGCCCTCACACGCACAATTGGCTCTCCAGTGACTGAAGGGAAGCATCGCTCTGATGGAGGCTGTAGCTTTGAACTGTCAGTGATTCAGAGCCTCTACAAGAATTATAGTGCAAGTATGCCCAAGAAAAAATAGATATAATCCATAATGCAGATTTCATTTTCAAAAGCAGGGAGTGCAAGGATTGCTCTTTTATTTCTCTGCTGTAAAATATCTTCCTGACGACACACTCCTTGGGAAATCAGAGTTAGTAAGGATGTGGAAGGACAACAGATCAATCACTCCAGATGTGCCATCACCTACACATGTACTCCCACATGCATGATGAACAGTTTGTCACACCTTGACAAGTTTGGGAAAATGCCAAAAAAGTACCGGAGCCTGTTTTTCATTTCTAGCTATAGACCATGTAGAAGTAACTTGTCAATTTTTCTTATATATCATGAAATCATGAACAAAGATCTCTGCTTTTCAACTGTTTTTATTATATTCCACAGGGACTAACACTCTTGAATGCAGAATGTGGTATGTTACCAATAAGGCACTCAGCAAAAGAAAGAAATAGATTCAGAACAAAGAAATATAATAAATATATTTTATGTTTAGCATATACAGTCTTTGTAATTTAGCAATAGGCCTTTAAGAAATAAGACATATACAATAAAATCTGGACATATTTTAGATGTTTCTCTCTGTATATATAAAGTAGCACCTACTTTTCTTTAAAAAAACTTATCTTGAAAAAATATTACTATATATTTATGACAGGAAAGTTTTATCATCAAGTTTTATTGCATTGTGCTTGAAATGCATGGTTCATAAAATTGAAAAGGCTTGAAAATGTAGCAAGATTTCCCATGTTGACTTTAAATCTGAAGGACAGTCTGTAAGCCACAAATTCCTGGTTTATGGCTGATATGAATGAAAACACAATTCTAATTAATTATCTCTTTGTTACTATATAAGCCAGGAGACTCATTGTCCATTTTAGCATTTACTGCATAATGTGGGTTTATGCCATAAAAACATTTTATTTTCTACACCAAAGGATGTACATTTCTGATTGTAAACCAATTGTTCTGTTGCATTGTGTGCTGTGTATAAGCTGAACCTTGCTCTAAATGGTTCACCATGTGTAGAAAACCTACTTTCAAAGAAATACTGGACTGAGATGTGAGTGAAATCTTGATCTTACTGGAATCAAAAGCATTTGGCTGCTCAACTTCTGTGGAAATCAAGATTTCACCCTTTATAGCTCCCATTTAGTCAACTTGAAGGGCTGTGGATAGATCAGAGAAGGGATGCTTCGTATTGCCCCTACAACAACCACATCCCCCACAGGGGCTGCAAATGTGGGAACTGCTGCTGTCTTTTCAGATTATTCCCCAAAGAACTGGGGAAACTGCTCAGAGAGCAATGTTCAAGCAATTTAGAAACTAAACGTTGCTCTGACATTTCCTATTAGAGCAGACACAGAAAGATGGAGCCCCAGAGGGGGGATTCAGAAACCCTGGTCTTCTGTAGACTTCAGATCAGGTGATGCCTGGCACGGTCCATGCTGAAGTGTGCCAGTCAGTTACCCTTTCTTGGTTTATTTTACGTGTTGCACAAAAGTGTTTTACGTGAAATTTCTTCAGTGTCGAACTGAGCATTCACAAAATTTTGTCTTTGTGAGAGTCTTCTATTTTTGCAATTAAAGAAAAGTTGGATTCATTTTAAAACCATTGGAATGTCTTCTTCTTTTAAGGTAATCAGATATAAATGAATACCAAACCATGGTGTTATTGTTAAAGTGTCTCTAACATGCTGTGCTATAGAGTCTACATACACATATATGTTTAAACATGTATATTTAATAATACAAAATACCTACATAGACTCTACACCTGTATACACCTGTGTGCACCTATGATCACCTCACTGGGATACAAGTGATGCAATTTCAAGAAGTGCTGAGTAGGGAGAAGATTCAGCTTCTTCACGAAGCACTCCAGAAACTAGTTTGCCAAAAGGCAACTATGAGGTCAAGTTGGGGCTGGTGTGCAGAAATGCCTGGCTAAATTTTACATTTTTTAGATGTTTCATGTAGTTGCTAGAGTGAACCCTTTTCCATCAATTAGGTCCATCTATACATAAGTTTAAAAAAAAAAAACAATGAGCAAACCAAATGTATTTGATGTTAATTTTCTCTGCTTCTGCTGTAAAACTGCCTCTTTCTGGGCAACAACACTTACAATCACTGTGGGTACTACTAGTAACACTCAGCCAGAAAATTAAAATCTCCTTTGTGTCACAATGACCCAATGAACACATCTCTGTTGGCAAGAGCAAAATAGACACAGGCAAGGTACTCCTGCACTGTGTGTGAATGTCAGCAGTCCTCAGACAGACAAATCCTGAAAGCCCTTTCCCAGATTGGTTCTCCAACATTCAAAAACTACCAAAATTCAACAGAATTCATTTTGGCAGAGGTGTTTGGCAATCTGCTGAGAGAGAGCTGCTTCTGAAGCAATGAAACTGAGCTGCAGAAGTTAGCTAGCATAGGAAGACATTGCAAGAAAAAAATATATCCTGGTGCAGAAACATTTCTTCTATTAAGAAATGTTTCACATTACATGAAGCATCACCAGTGAGCCATATACACAAATAGCATTAGGAATTAGACATGCATGGGACACAATTATGGTCAAATGCATCCTAAGAATGCTTTCATTCAGCCAAAGGTCAAAACTTTTCTGTGACACTTCCCAAATACAACTGCTATTCTGCTCTGGAGAGCCTGGAGCATTGATATCCAACAAGTTCCTTGGACTAGCAGATACAGGTCAGAGATAAATGGATTTTTAGCATCAAGTATGTCTTGCTCTCATTTGATGAATCCTATCTGGAAAGAAAAAGAGGAAAAACTTCATTTTCCTTGTACAAATAACAAGTCTAGTAAGCTTCTGTCAGCAGTTCTACATTATCTGTCCTAGAACGTCTTTCCTCACCTGGAAGAGAGGTGGCCCCAGAGGGTCCTGGATGTCTGTCTTGGGAATTATTCTAAGGATTTTAGACAAAGCGTCTCAGAAGTTCTAGAGATAGATCTAACTGTTGTCTTTGATAAAATTATGTTAAATTCTTCTTTATCTATTTCCAATGGAAGAACTCCTGTTCAAGCCTCAAATACTTGCTTGACTTTTAGGTGGTCACTTTTTGTTTCTCCTAGTAGCAAAACATTCATATTTCCCATCAAAATAGACTTCATTCCTATTAATATTTTTCCATAGTGTTGCTCATTTGAAATGCACAGTAATTGCATGTGTTCATGCAGTTTAAAAGCAACAGCCAAAGATGATTTCTTCATTTCTGAGTTGTAAACTACTTTACTTCACACCAGATTTTGTATGTTTTTCAAATATCTGTACTCTTATTCATCCTGAATAATATCTCGCATTTTGACAATGGTATGTGACACAGCATGAAAGAGGTTATCAATGTTATGTCCAAGTAATAATCTCCAAAGTAAGACTCTGATCAGAGTCTTAACAGTGTAGCAGCAAGGCAGAGAATAGTTCTGAAAATCTAAGCTCAAAATATTGCCCCAAATAATCTGTCATAGCAGTATGAATTTTAATAGGTCCATACTTCTATTGTGACTACAGCTCAGCCTAGTTCACCCAAATACACACTTTATTTCTCATCAAAGCCCAAACTCTTCCCTGTCAGGAATGACTTGGAAAATTCTTAGTTTCGTTCTGGAAAGTCTCTGTCCTTTTGCCTTTCTGAGGCTGATTTAACTGGAGACATTCTACTTATGATTAACAGGGGTGTTTTGTCCTTTGTTGGCTAGAACTACTGCCTTAAAAGTCCTGGTTAATCTCTATAAGCTTTCTTTGGGGTTTGGAATCCATCTCTACCATTGGTGTGTTAGCTGTGAGTGATCCAGAATAGACAAGGATCAAGAGCTATTTTCCTGCACATTTCCAGTTTCTTAAAATCAGACTGTGTTGGATGAAAGACCTTGGAAAATAGTTGTGAAATCAACAAAGTTTTACTGTTTTTATTGTACTTCAAAAAACACAGCTCCTTGGATTCCTTGGTCAACATATCTGTTTGAGCAAACAGTAAAGCCAGGTTTCAGTGTGGTCAAATTGGGAGCATATGAAATATTAAATACTGATTTCCAAGATGGAAACTATAACAAGTAAAATACGAGGTTACAATTGGTACTAGGAAGAAACTCAGATTAAAGAGAAGTCATGGTGGACTATAGTGGTAGAATATAGGATTTCTAGTTGCATTTTTGCATGAAACTCAAAATGCAGAAATCATGTTAGAAACACATTTTGGACATCTTTTCTTACAGTATATTTTTTTCCTTTCTTCATCTCTAACTTTCAGTAAACTATCATTGTCTTCCTAGTTCTCTGCTACAACTGTCTGTCAAAATATCGTTTGAAAGTGTCAGAATTTCCAGAAACTGTGCACATGAACAGGGTCACCGTAAGGTTTGGGTTCTTGCCAAAAATATAATCTTATTAGGTTCTTTTTTTTTCCTTGACACTCAAGGAAGGCATTGATGGTGGAGAAACTGTGTCTTCCTATTGGCTTCGTCCTGGTTTCAGGTTCTTTCACTCCTCAGAGGAGGTTTGGGTGAGGGAGTTCTGTTGTTATTTTTTCCCTGGTGATGCTTACAGAATCATAGAATCACAGAATGGTAGAGGTTGGAATGGACCTCTAGAGACCATCTTATCCAACTCTCCTGCTGGAGTAGGTTCACCTCTATAAAGTCACACAGGAATGCGTTCAGGTGGGTTTTGAAAACCTCCAGGGAAGAAAATTTTTCTGGTCCTGTACAACCATAGGGCAAATGAGAAAGGCAAACTATTTCTCTTACAGACTGAACAATGCAGATTAGAATGAATATGACAGCTACGATGAGTTTTCTATGCCACTGGTTAGCACTGCAGATCTGAGAGTGACATGAGCAGATCTTCTCTCTGGAGATTCTCCTTTAATTGCAGCCCCACAAAACAAACAAAAAAAAGAAACTATATTACAAATATTTCTAGCTTTTCTAGCTCTAAAACATGTGCTGTGGTGCAGTGTACTGGATGTTATGATACAATTCTCTTTCTTAGGCATGGCAGTGACTCCGGGAGCACCAACACCAGCTTAGCATATGATACACAGCTCATGCAGAATACATAAGCAATCTGCCTAAAGCTGAGAAAAACTCACAGAGCTAGTCAGATACAGACAGATTTGGAAGTTCATATTTTTTCTGACAATCTGACTAAAACTAGACATATAGGAGTTAACACTTGTGAATTTGTTCACCTTTTAAAGCATTTGGGCTTCAAATGGAGCCTGTTTCCTGTTCAAAGAGCCAAGCTTGGGAGCTGCCCACAGACAATTTGGCTTCCTTAAAATAGTGTCAACAAAGCTTGGTTGATCTGTTTCTATTTTGTTTGAATTAGAAATGCCTCTAAAGAATTCAGAAAACACTTCTGTGCATCCAAACTTCTTTAGCAGAGTCCATGTTGCCTCTCAACTTCTTCATTTCTGGCCTTTCTACTGATGCTCAGTAGTAGAAAATTATGAAATTTGCTGTGTTCACAAACATGAGGATCACAGCATCCTTCACTCCTCAGACCTATCCTTCAGTCTCTGATTAAGCTATGATTGAGACAATCATCATCTCTGTCATTATTATTTCTTATTCAAGCATTTTCATTGCCAAAAGATCCTACACAACGTCTAGGAGTGTTGTTACCTGGATGCAGCAAGGCAAAGTCAACAGTAGAACCTGCTCCATGAAGAGTTCAGGAGGCTACCCACAGAGAATGTTTTCACTCACTACACCAGCAATGCTGTAGTTACACAGGACACATGAGCAAAGGCTGATGCCTGAGCATAAAGCATGTCCTACTTTAAGGAAAGAACAACAAAAATTCAGTCTCCAAAACACAGGAGCAATCAAGTAAAAAAATCAATTTTCTTAGAAATGTATTTTTTTTTTACATGTAGATATTCATGTGACTCAATACTCAGACAAAATTCATTGAGGTGCCATGTATGCTATTTGCTACATGTACCCAAATCGTAATGGACATCAGAGATCTGCTGTGTTTGGAGCATGCAATGTAACCAGGAGGGAAGTTAGGCTGCTATCAGTCAAATAACTTCTAAATGAACAAAGTGATTTGGGTGGAGTTAAATTATATTTTAATGTAATTAACCTCTTTTTGACTGAAAATTACTATCTTAGGTTGATTTTTGTTTGGTTTTGGTTTTTTGAGGCTGTTCTTCCCCTGAAGTGGAAAGGAGGAGAGCCTTGCTCACAGACTCATTCCACCTCACCCTTCAGTTCAGGGTTTTTCCTCTTGATATGATCTGTTCTATGACAATGCCAGCAGAGATTAGCACTTCATTAATAAATTCCATTTCTTTAAGGATCTATCTTTCTAAGATCTCTCAACTTCCTAATTAATTCCTATGTCACTTTTTTTTTCCTTCACAATGCCTTAGTCAGGGGAAGATAGTCTTTAATGAATTAAATGGTGTCATATTTCTGTCCTAGTGCTCTGTGTATATTTGGCTATTCAATTCTGATGTGTATTAATCTGTTCCACCTTCCTCTTAGGCCAGACCTCTTACCTAGGAAGAACAACATTTTTTACTAATCAGACCAATAGCAATTTATGAAAATCCCTGAAGTGTTTCCTCTCTTCCCTTTTCCTGTTCAATAGCCATTTCTGGATGCCCAGGCTGATCTGTAGTATTTTGAGTCTTTTATCTGTAAAGAAATAAATAAATAGATAAATAAATATTAAATAAATTGTACACTCCAAAAATGTTCACCTTTCCCCCTTTCATCTAGCTCAGCCATTTGATAGGTTTGGCTGAGGACAAGATGTTCTTTCAAGGTCCCTTCCGACTCTTTAGATTCTGTGATTCTGTGACCGTGTAGTTAGGAGATTGTGAACTGCAAAATGGGTAAGGAGGGGAAAAAGGAAGACTCTGACACTGGCTTTACTTCCAGAGAAAATGTAACCTGAATCCACTTCTCATGGTTCATTTCCTTTGTTCTGAAGGTTGAAATGGTGAACATCCCTCTTCAGTTACGGTTATAGTCTGGAAGATTAAAACACACTTTACACCAGTAGAGCCAAGGGGAATGGCAGCTGGCAGAAGATGAGCATGGAGAAAAATGCAGGGTGAGTTGAAATCTCTGCTTATGTTGAGGTGTTTGGTTTAGTGTTTAATATTCTAATCCTCAAGTTCATCTTTTGAAGATATTTTATAACCTAGTCATAAAGGTCCCAGAAAGATAGGAGGTTTCACAAGCTCATAACAGTGAAAAGCCTTATAGCAAAGAGGAAGGGAACACCTGTTACATGGTCATTTGGAAGTTACTGTTCAAAATATAGCAGTAAGGACTTGGAAACACATTTTTCTCCCTGAAAACAAAATGTGAGCTTCCTGTCTTTTCTCAAAGTATTTTTTTCTCTCCTGTTGAAGAACCCTAAACCACTTGTTCTCTATTTTCCACTAACATGATAACTAGACACTGTCTAGATTGATTTCTAACATAAATAGTCTACACTTTAATGCAAAGACCCCTAGTCTCCAGAATTTTATTATAACATGTAAACTTCAATAATTGCTCTATTTTCAAATCTTTTGGTTTAATGTATTCATATTCTACCAAACAATTAAGACTACCAGTCTCTGCAAAACAGGACTCAGAAATGAAAATCTACTGGTCTCTCTAACTGCAGCTAAAAGACTGAGATTTGGTCTGATAGATTGACCCTCTTAATTACCCAGTTCATTAATTTGCTGTCTGTAGTTTGCTACTGTCTCCATTTTGAGGAGTTTCAGTATTAAATTCTAGGCGACCCAAAACCCACTGAGTTTAGATGAAACGATTCCCTGTAACAGACATATTATAAATTCACTGAAGATTCAAAATGGACTGATAGGATCAAAAGTAGTTCAGCCTGCAAGCACTGAATCCAAGAAGGCTGCTAGAAGGACTCTAACAATTGTTACTATTTTCATGTCACTTACTCCTCCTGCCAGATGTTGTTGCCCCCACAGCTGATACAGCAACATATCATATCCTTCTTTTGGTCAATATTAAATCAAATCACCATCAGTTTCATGTCTCAGGCTAAGCTGCAAGAACTTTTACCATCTCTGATTAAAGGACTGTACTCTTCTGGCCCCAAAAGGATTATCTGCATTTTAAGCGTTACTGAGGATAAAAGAATATTTATGAATATTCTGTCAAATGAGGCTAAAGGAAACTGGAGCTATGAATAACCGTTTTTTTTTCCTTGAGTCATTTTGCCAGATGGACCAATAACATAGAGCAAAATAAGTAATTTCAGAAACAATAATCACTATGCTATTTCACTTGGTATATGGTAAAGAGAAAATCTTAATCAACATGCTTTCAATCAATCTACTAAACTGGAAAACTCTTAATCTTGTTAGCCAGAAGTCTAATACAATAATTATTTTGGTTATATGCCCCGAATCACTAGAATTGCAAAGGGAAAAAAACCCTCACCATTTAATGAAAATAAACAGTAGCAGTTGCTTTTGTTCAGAAATCTTGTAAAGAAATCAAATAAATAGTATTTTATCTGTGGTTATGAAAGCACAATATCCACCACAAAAATGTGCTTACCAGGAAAATAAGCAACAAATGAAAATTGTTGTATGATTGCCTTTTGTAAATAAAAAAAATATTGGTGTAGGTCTTATAAAGGAAAGAAAAGGATATTATGGCCTTTTTCCAGAAGTTATTAGTGGGTTTTAATTACTGCAATTAGGATTTGCAGACTTGGATTTACTTTAATGTAGTTAAAGGTTTTTGTAAGTCAAATCCTCAACAGTGTCTGGGGTGGCTACATCTACTCTGAAGGATGTCTCAAGGAAGTGGTAAGATATGAAAAAATAAGATATTGATATACTAGATATTAATATGGTGGCCAAGAAGGCCAATGGCATCCTAGGGTGTATTAGAAACGGTCTCTGACCTCATGAGACCACATCTGGAATATTGTGTCCAGTTCTGGGCCCCTCAGTTCAAGAAGGACAGGGAGCTGCTGGAGAGAGTTCAACAAAGGGCCACCAAGATGACTAAGGGAGTGGAACATCTCTCTTGTGATGAAAGGCTGAGGGACCTGGGGCTCTTTAGCTTGGAGGAATCTGAGGGGTGACCTCATTAATGTTTACAAATATGTAAAAAGTGGGTGTCAGGATGATGGAGCCAGACTGTTCTCAGTAATGTCCAGTCATGGGACAAGGGGCAACAGGTACAAGCTGGAACATAAGAGTTTCCAAAGAAATACAATGAAAAATTTCTTCACTGTAAGAGTGACGGAGCACTGGAACAGGCTGCCCAGATGGGTTGTTGAGTCTCCTTCTCTGGGGACATTCAAAATCCACCTGGACATCTTCCTGCGTGACCTGCTCTAGGAGGTCCTGCTCTGGCCGGGGGATTGGACTAGATTATCTCTGGACTGTCTGTAGAGGGAGAGGGAACTTCTGCAGAGAGTCCAACGCAGGGCCACCAAGATAATCAGGGGACTGGAGCATCTTCCTTATGAGGAAAGGCTGCGGGAACTGGGGCTGTTTAGTCTAGACAAGACTGAGGGAGCATCTCATTAATATTTATAAGTATATAAATGGTGAGTGTCAGGAGGTTGGGACATCTCTTTTTCCATTGCATTTAGCAATAGGACAAAGGGTAATGGGATGAAGCTGGAACACAAAAAGTTCCATTTAAACATAAAAAAACTCTACTATTTTACTGTTCAAGTGAGGGAGCCCTGGCACAGGCTGCCCAGGGAGGGTGTGGAGTCTCCTTCTCTGGAGGTCTTCAAAACCCACCTGGTCATCTTCCTGTGTGACCTGATCTAGGTGGATCTGCTTCTGCACAGGGGTTGGAGTAGATGATCTCTAAAGGTCCTTTCTAACCCTTAAAATTCTGTGATTCTGTGTAACATATTATATATAAAATAAAGAAAAGAAAATAAAACAAAAATTTGGACAAATGTTTTGCAAATGGAGTGGAAACAACCGAATTAAAATCCCAGCAAGTAGTTTACTTTGGAAGTTATGCAAAGAGAAAGCTGAGGTAAGGTAAGGTAAATAAGAGAACTGTAGAGTAATTCACCAGCCATGCTACGAAGGGAGGGGAACTGGGGCTGCAATTAGAGTGAGAATTAAAGATTCCACTGGAAGCCCATGAACCCTTAGATGGGGCAAAATGGGATACAACTGCAGTCCCCCAAGCCCTGCTGCCCAAGCAGCACTCTCAGCAAGCTAGCAACATTCACAGCAACTCTCCATTTCAATACTTGCTTTGCACGTGAGGCAAATATATCCATGAGCAAGTTCTGTGCTGCTTCTGAGTAGGTTGGAATAGGCACAGTCACTTCTGTTTGGTTGATGAACCCTGGAAGGCTTTGTTACATTATGTAAGGCTTCTGTTTGCCATAAGATAAAAGCTCCGGTGATACAAATGAGATCAGGAGAAGAAAATCTATATTATAGTTTTTGTGTGGAAATAAAAACACACATAGAAATGGAAGTCTTTTTTTTGTAATGGGCACGGCCTCAAAGCAGCAAGTCAGCAGAACAGGAAGCAGACAGGTTGTAAAACAATGTGGGATGAATTGCTCATAGAAAAGAAATCCACTTCAAACGCACGAAGAGAATTATAGTGTCCAAGCTGCCTTCCCTTGCTCATATCCACCGAGGTCTTTGGAGATCAATTTCCACATCTGGACTCCTGTGAGCCAATGAGTCAACCAAGGACACAGTAAGTGCATATTCTGTGTGCTGGAGATGGTTAGATTAGGACCCAAGCTTTGCAACTGTACTGCAATGTGTCGAGTACAGTCAGGGCAAAAATAAAGGAGATTGGATAGCAACACAGGACAGGACAGGATAGGGGTAATCGGATGAAGCTGGAATACAAAGCATTTAAACATAAGAAAACATTTCTTTTTTAAACATAAGAAAAAAATATTTTACTGTGAGGGTGAGAAGCCCTGGCACGGGCTGCCCAGAGAGAGTGTGGAGTCTCCTTCTCTGGAGGTCTTCAAAACCCACCTGGTCATCTTCCTGTGTGATCTGATCTAGCTGGACCTGCTTCTGCAGGAGAGTTGAACTAGATGATGTCTAAAGGTCCTTTCCATCCCCTACCATTCTATGATTCTATGAACACTGCACCTGAGGGAGAAGTCACATCCCACTAAAGCCAAGCAGAGCAAGCAAATTCCCAACTCATTCAGATGTATGTTGTAGCTGGACTGATGTACACTGCCTGACATAGTACAGCACCGATGACAGGTAGGAGCTGGCTGAGAGCTGGGTGCCCAGCTGGAAACATGTCCCATCAGGGACATGCAAAGCAGCTCATGCTCAATGCTGCATAACCCATCGAAACTGCATTCTGGTCACAAAGGGGACTCATAATTTTGTTGCGGTTTACCAACAAGACAGTTCAACTTTGAATGACAGCAGTTGTTGCTGTCCTCACTGACCCATACAGTGGTGTGTAGTGCCAGCAAGTTCCTGTGGCAAGGGCAGGGACCTCCAAAATTCAGTTGGACAGATAGGAAGGAGCAGGAAAGGCAAGGTAAATTATCTTTGCTCAGACTCAGAGCCCTGACTCATGCAGTAGAGCTGCACTGTGCCACATAGGCACCTAAAAGTGGTAGCCTCCAGCCCTTGGCTCCAGCTTCACTGTGGTCTACAGCAGCTTGTTGAGACACACAGGCCTGGCACCATCTTCCTCAGCCCTGGTATCTCCTGCTTTGGAAATGAGGCTGATAGAAGAGCAGAAAACTGCTCTTTTATTCCATAGGCTGCAAAGCTATCCAGAGCAAGGAGTCTCTATTTGGGAGTTAGTGAGTTCTGGAAGCCCTTTGTGGCACCTCAGCAAGGGTGCTTAAATCAAAAATTTCAAGGAATAAGTAATAAAAGTAAAAGGCTTTCTAAACTCACTAAACAATTCTTTAAATCTCATCCTGCTACTTTAATAAAACACAGTTTTATTTAAGGTGAGAAGCACATACTATCTGTTTGACTGCAAATCAGAGACATCTGTGAGCTGTAACAACCCCACTGGATCCCAGTATTTTTTCTTGAAATCTCCAGAGATCTCTTGGATAGACCTCAGAAAAATATCTCCTCATAAACCTGACAAGATTTTTTGAGCTAGCCACAGAGAGGGTGTTTAATGCACCAGAGTGAGTAGGAAGCCAGATGGATGAGATGATCAAATAATTAGTGCAGGTTTCTGTTGCAAACATGACAAGAATACCCATGTGTGGATGCTGCTGCAGAGTACACATTACCCTGTCTTCAGCAAAACAGATTTAAATCTGCTTTTATAATCATCTGACTTTATCAAAGAAAAGCAGCACCTCTGCACCAGTTAAAAAAAAAAATTCTGAGGCTATTTAACAGTACTTCAAGAGCTCAGTTATTCATAAGAAAATCTTGACACTTTTTTTCCCTACCTTTAAGACAAATGAACAAGTAATCCATGAAGAAAGACAGGATAAAAGTGGATGACTAGACAAAGAGTAACCTACACTTCTGGAAGTGTCTTTTGGTAGAATTACTCCTTTTCCTTGCAACACTCTTGCCTTCAAAAACTCACTAGGATCAGAACCAAATATTTGTTAGTATTAGAAAAATAATAAGAGTTCTCCAAGTGGTTTGCTGAAGCTCTTGCTTTGTCTTTTCATTCCAAGATTGGAGACTGTAACTGAAACAGCACATCCCAAAAGGTTCACATGAGCAATGTGGTTACTGGACTGGCTGCTTCTGCAGAAGCAGCTCCTGATGGTTTTTCCTGACCTATGATCTGCTTGCACGTAATAGGGCTGTTTTTACCCTCATTTGTAGTCAGAATCACAAGTTTCCCCATAAGCAAAGGGGTGCAGGGTCACCAGAGTGAACTAAGGGACCAAGTGGATAGGATCACGCTGAAAGGGGATAAAACTCCATTTTACTTCGATTTCATATTCAGTTGCCCATTTCATTCCTATTATTATAGCTTACACCAGAGGATAACATACCTTCTGATATGTGAGAAGCACACTACATGAGGACAAACAGTCTTAACAACTATTCTGTAACCAACAGCATAAATGAAAGCAGAAGGGCACTTTAAGAACAAGTTCTGGTTTTCCATGAAGCTTTGCAAATTTTATATGCTTCACAAAAATTACCAAGAACAGGGAAAGTTTACTGTCCCTGTTATAGATAAACTGGAAGAGAAGATGTAGGAAAATGTTTCAGATTTCTGATTCTGTGGTTGGCCAAGTGGACAGACCCTTAGGACTGAAACACTCTGCAAGTGCTGAACTATGTTGCTTTTGGATCAAATACATCCTCAGGCAAAATTTAGTTCTCCATTTTTCTTCAAAGAACATGCTGACAAGCAGAATGTAGCAATTTCAATTAATGGAGTGAGGAGAAATGCTGTCGATTTTGTCTCTCAGAAATTTTCCCAAATGGCTCTGTTACTCAATCAGTGCAGAAAATTATTTCAAACAGTGGCACAAAGGCCTCGTATGTTCACCAGCTCTGGTCCAGATTGATGGCTCTAGAACCTTACAACACAGTGCACAGCTTCCAGCCTCCCAAGTCGTTAAACCACATGAAGGTTGTTCCTTGGTGCTGGAAGACTGTAAGGAAAAATGACAGAGCTACAATCTTTAAGCTAAATAATTCTTATTTTCTTTTCTAAAGAAAAGATAGCTGATGTAAATGACATCAATAACCATAATTCCTCCTTTGAACAACCACCCCATTCTGTTCTTCATTCAGTATGCCAGAAGTCACAGGTTTGAAAACTGATCTGGTCATTGAAAGAAGGTGTTCCCTTAAAAGTAATAGAAACAAAATACTGTTGTTCAGTTAAACACTGTAGTAGATATTAATATTTTTTTTCTGTTTAAAGTTTAGCTGAGCAGTTTTCCAAGTGTTTCAATCAAGTGAGGCCTTAATTATTATTTTTCAAAATCCAGTAGTTGTACTGTAAAATGTACTAATTTTGCCTGCCTAGAGGCAAATGAAAGAAACTGATGCTGTTCGTGTCCTAAAATCTTTATTTAGTCCAAGGAGAGACTAAATCCTCTCTGGCTTCAGCAGTGACATTAATATGAGAACATTCTTTACAAGACTTTTAGGATTTGACCTGTTGTAGTCTTCTGTGGCCTTTGGGCGTGAGCTGCAGTCCCTATGGTTCACACAAAATGTTCCCTAAAGATAACAGAAAAAAGATTTAATAAACAGGCAGAGGAAAGATCACTGTAGTTTTCCAAAGATTCCTCTGGGGAATCTTGAGGGACTCTGCTAAATATATGGAGCATTTTTATAATGATTTTAATCCTGTTAATCTTTTTTTCATCATCATATTGTCACAAGATATTTGGTAAAATGACAGAGAATTTTTCTCCATCTATCTGATATCTGCAGAGCAGAAATGCTAGATAATAATAAGAAAATATAAATCATGTAACTACCTTCCAGAACTGCTTACTTTAGCAAATATGTTTCCTATAAAAACAAGTTGAAATTTAATGTAAAAAGCAATATTTACTAATTTCATTTTCTTACTATAATTTGAAAGTCTTGGAAGGAATAATTCATCATAAAATGTAGGGGGAAAGAAATCTCAGGTGGTTCTAATTTATTAGAAGAAATTTGTCACTTGTTCCCTAAGTCTCAGGGCCAACTAATGCATTTTCCAATTTTCCATTAGATCTGCCTTCCTCTCACTGGTTCCATCACTTAAACATCCTAAAGGTGATAATTGCTTTCTTAGATCTCTTTCCTCTTGAAGGCTGCCATCCAACAGGAAACCCACTTTAAGCTGGACTTCTCTAAAGCAGCAGGCTTGTTCCTCTGCATGCACAAGGACAGAGGAAAGTAAGAAGCTGCCTGTGCTATTCCTTACCTGTCAGGGCTTCCACATAGCCTCAGCTATGAAATTAATTTTTGTGCCATTATTCACAATAAGGCTTACCTGACTCAGCAGCAGCCCTGCTCATGAAGGCAGCAAGTTTGGGACTGAGGTGTGACTCACACTTGGTCTTCAAGGGTTGCATCCTCCTTGCCCACAGCCAGCCCTCCTCTGGCATTTATTTGGCCACCTACCTCTGTACTTTAAGCAGCACATCCCAGGACACAGGTTTACAGGTTGCTGAGCATGTAAGCCCTGGGAAATGTAATGTACTGTCAGAAATAAATTGTACCAGCTGTGGGGTGTGCAAAAGTGGCTGTCTCATAGTAACTATGGACTTACATGCTGTCACATGAATAGACACTTTATCTGTATTTTATTTGAATTACACTGCTGGCTTCAAACTGCCTCAAAAAACAGTGCCTGCCTTCACCAATATGCAATCCAGAAAAGTCCCTCATGACAGAAAAGTGACAGCCAGGGCTTATTACTCTTCCCACTTGGTTGCAACCCCACGGCTCACTTTTTGAAGATGAAATTACCACAACTGTCAGAGCATCACAGATAGCATATAGATGGCAGCAAGTCGTTGCCTGATTTTGTCTTTGTCATTTTGCTGTGTATGTAGCCTGATGGCTAATATCTGTTTAAAAGTAATTTTCCTAAGCAGATTTTCACAGGTGTTGAAGAAAGTCTGCAGATTTACCATCATTACTCTTTTTTGTCAAATGCTTGCCCCTCAGAAACCAAAGGAAGCATGGCAATGCATAGCAATGCAGAGCAGTCAGTGTCTAGTCTGATAGATTATATTTACATCTCAAACAAAACAGTGAAACTTGAGGAAAAAACTCTTTCATGGTGATGGTCCTTTACACAGAACACTAATCCATCAGTCATTGCTGGAGTGACTAAAACTCCTCCACTCAGAGGAGCTTACTGATTTATATCATCCTAGATATGCAAAGAAGCATTATCATGGGTTTGTGTGGAGCCATTTCTGGTAATAGGAAAGGGACTGTAAAGATGGTTCCTGTAAGAAGCTGCTCGACACTTTTCCTTGCTCTGAGCCAGACTCACTTCTGGGGCTGATACAATTGGGCATCTCCATGATCACTTTTTAAGAAGAAGCAGAAGAGGAGAGTTCTTCTTGTTCTTGTTTCTTTTCTGAAAGATGGTGGAAGGAGTTGGATGAGAGAGAAGCGACTGTGTGGACTCCAAGGTCAGCAAGGGAAGAAAGGAGGAGGTTTGTTGGAGTAGACTCCCCTGTATCTCATGGTGAGGTGGCAGCTGTCCTACTGCATCCCATGGAGGATAATGGTGAGGCTGAGATTTGTTGGCAGCTCATAGAGGACCTCATGCCAGAGCAAGTGACTGTACCTAGAGGAGGCCGTGCATTTGTGGGAGGGTGGCATTGCAGCAGAAGGTGCCCGGAATGCTGCTGGCTACAGAGGAGTCCCACACTAGAGGATTTTGTGAGCAGAAGCTGTAGCTGTTGGGAAGAATCCACACCACAGATGTTCGTTAAGGACTGTGCCCCATGGGAGGGAATCCATATTGGAGCAGGGGAAGAATGCAATGGGTCATCCTCCTCTGAGAAATGAGAAGTGGTAGAGCCCATCTGTGAGAGACTGACCACATCTCCCACTCCCTGCTGCCCCGAGCTGTTGAGTAGGGAGGAGGTAAAGATATCAGGAGCAGTGAGCTGGGCCCTGGAAGAAAGGAGGGATGGCGGAGGGAGATCTTGAAGTGTTGGTTCTATTTTTATCATCATCCTGCTGTTTCTGCTTTTTGTTCTATTCTGTTTCTTGTAGGTAGTAGAATAAACTTTCCTTACTTTCCTCTCTGAGTACCGGAGTCTGTTTTGCCCAGAACCATAATTGTCAGTGAGCCCTCCCTGCCCTTGTCTCAATCCATACAGACCTTGTATATCTTTTCTCTCCCATCTCACTGGGGCCTGTGCCATTCTGAGGAAGGTGAGGGTGTGTGGAGGATGGTGAAAAAGAAGGTATGTGATGCTTCATTGCCAGCTGCACCAGAACCACGACAAGTATAAGTGAGATTTATCTTCTTCTCACTTCTGGTGCCTTCTCACTTTATTTTGTACCTAGTCTAAGTTAACTGTCTGCATTTTATTCACAGTAAGAGAAGAGAGCTAAAAGATATTTCCAGATCTTACTCATGGTCCCTGACTTCACATGACTAAAGTCAGAGGATAATAATTTTTCTCTTTTTTTTTCCCCTAAACTTACAGGGACATCAGTATTCATTCCCTCTCTCCCTTTGGAGTTTATGTTCTCTGGTTTAAGAAGAACTCAATCTCATTATCATGTACAGATCTTTAGTTTTTCAAACAACCTCGCTAAAGTAAGATTACTTATTATACACCTGCTCCTCATTCCATGGAAATAGCAAGACAGATCTTTTCTCCTAATTCTGTATCTACTTCATCCACATCTTATCTCAAAAAGTTACACTCACTTTCCCTCTCTCAATCTTTCATTTGCTTCCAGATTACCATCATTGCATCTGCTCTGGATGGCTACTTCAGCTTCTTGCCCTTTCTCTGTTGCTTCTGTCACTTCTGTACACATGCTGATACACATAAAGTAATACAAAACATAAATTACTTTTATCTACATTGTCTGGTCCCTAGAGGAGTCTGTTCAATCATCTGTCTGAGCCCCTGCTTTAAACTTACATGAAGCTAAGCTGCCCATTTTTACAGCTACTGGTAAACAAGGAGGCATTTAATTGTCGCATCATTTGTCCTGGAAGTCATTTGTCACATCAGCTTCAATGAAGTGGTTTAAATTATTATCCTCTGGTAAAATAGGATTTTTTTTAAAAAAAAGTTTCCCAACAAAATTAACAATGTAACAGGATTCAAATAGTGATAGTAAGCATATGTTATGGCAAGCAGATGTTACTCTTAAACTGGGCATGCAAACATGGGATGCTATGTTTGCTATCATACACATTTTATTCAGCTAAAAATAACAATGTCGTGTAATTGTATTTGAAAGATTGGCACATGAAAACAGCAGTCATCAAAGATAACAATAATTTACAGATACTGGTAGATTAAAAACCTCATTGATAAAGCAATTTCCTAGAAAGGTCTGTATTCTCTCTAAAACCTCCTGTTTTCTAAAAGCCTCAAACTGGAGTATAGAAAAAGAAAGCAAATCTTTTGTTCATTGGACAGTCCAGATCTAGAACTAAATTAGATGGCCTGGTATACCCTAGCTGACTGCTACTCCTCCAGAAAGGTATGAATTTTCTGTAGATTTTGTGTCCCAGTCAGACATCTCAAACACTTTGGGCCTTTGGGCTGACACAAATTCCTTTGATGAGACATCTGGTTCATGTCTTTTGAGTCATACAACTTTCATTTCTTCTCTATGTGCAGTTTCTATTTTATTATACTGATTGACCTCAGCCTTCTACTGCACTGTGTGACATAAAGAACCTCCATTTTGTCCCTATACCCCATGCTGATGGTGAAGGAATCATAGGGCACAATTTTGTTCATAGTGCAGAAATGGGCTTATAACAGTGTCTGCTTACAAAAATACTTGTACAAGGTGCTCAAATGTGAGATTGATCATCAGAAATGGTGACTAGGCAGTAGCAAAGTACTGTATGTGAAGAGTGAACTTAGACAACAAGGCTCACAATGTTCCTAGGAACTTACCATCTCCCAGAAACATCTCAGGGTGCTAGTTATCCCATCAAAGCACATACCTCTAATCTATGTATCATACGGTCATCCTTCCAAAAATATTCCCAAATGAAGTTTGTCCTCTGTTCTGTGCTGTCCTCTTGCTACTGAATGAAGCCAACCACCTACGGTCTTCCATATTTTTCCCCCTCAGTTTCTTTAGTAGACGCTTTTATTTTAACTATGGGTCCATTTATTTACAAGATGATATTGTTTCTGTGTTACACTGCTGTGCAGGTGTTATGAGAAGTCAGTGTTCTCAAGACTGTAGAGAGACAAACACAGACTGCTGGGGAGTTCAAGAAACCAGAGAGATAGTGCTGGTCACCATGACAGTCTTGGTACATTAGGAACCTCATAATTCGTACATTTTTAAAATGTCAAGGCAAAGGAAAGACTTTTAAGGAGTGAATTGCAGAAGAGCAGTGAGGTCAGCAGGAGAGTGTTATTGGTAAGCCATTTTCCACCAGACATGAGGCACAGAATAGGAGAAAGCACAAAGATGGTAACTTTGAAATTGTTCAATAGGAGAATGACAGTTGGCACTGTGGGCAGAGCAGTCTATGGTGAACTTCCTGTGCTCAAAGTGAACATAGGCAATGCAGATTTTACACTATAGAATACTCAGGAGCAGCAAAGGACAGAGAGAGAAGTTGCCTACTCACTGCAGAACTTCCATGCTGCAGATGCCAGAGATATTGTCCAGGAGAGCTATGTAGGTCTCATTTTGCATGTATCAGGATACCGACTCACATAGCTCCGCTGACTGAAGTCTGCAATGAGGACACAGCTTACAGAGCAGACGAGGCAGACAGTTTCCTGAAGAAGTCTGTTGAAAATTTCAGATTTCATGAAAAAAACTACAGCTCACATTTCAGTACAGGTTAGCATGGTTACAAACTGCACTGACAGCTCAACTGTAGGCTGCAGGTTATGATAAGTATCCTTTTGGACATATCTACATGCACGAGTTTTCACACAAGGTGGGTACCCACTGCTGAGATGCTTTTATGCCAGAGAAATGTAGCAGTAATCTCTAGAAACACTGCAAAACTAGAGTGAATCCAGCACTGTGGCGGGTAAGGTGGGGATCCACGAGCTGACACAGTGCCTGAGATCCAGCAGTCTTTGCCAGTTTTCATACCTCAGTGATTTATGTAGAAGTTTTCTGAAAGTATTTTTTTCCCCAAAATTCAGTCATAAGGTACCCTTGAGGTTTGAAAAGCATTCAAAACTCTTGGAAAAGGCGCTTCCTTGCTTCTGATATTTTCACTTAGGGTAGCTAAATACTTCTTATCAAGCTTCTTAATCTAATACATAAAGGGAAGTTTTACGTGTGTTGTGTAGAATTGCTAGTTCTTAATGCTACTAGTAAGATTAACATGTGGCATCCTGGATATTCTTTAACCTCCTGGTATGACTTAATAATGTCTAGTCAATTCTGCTCTCATCAGTTTAAAATAATAAAATATACAAGTGAATTTGAACCAGAAATTATTCCATTTTTAAGCTAGCAGCAATCCAGACTGTCCCTTATCAGCCTTAGTTTTCAACATGCAGTCCCGTAAATTGAGAGAACAACATCTTAAAACGTCAAGATTGCAAGTACTAGACCGTCCTATGAAATTAAAAGTCTGGAAAGAAATTTTCACTTGACTGGCAAGGTAGCAAAGAGAAGTGCTCTACATTTTCCTTGAGTTGATGCTTCTCGTCCACTGGTGGACTCCTTGGTGCATGCTAGAAAATATTATCTTTGCAAAATGGCTTTGGTGGTAGAGAGAAAGAAGCAGAGAGATTGGTTGGGCTTTATCTGACTGGAGAAGCCTCTAAAAGGCTGTAAAGGAAAGTAACACTGGGTACTAGGCAGTGGTTATCACGGTCCTGTTGCCCATTTGGGATCCCTTCTGAGGGTAGACTTGATATGAGCAGGCTGGCTGTCCTGAAGTTGAGCCTGGCTTTGGCTTTTGCAAGAAATACCTTAAAGACCCGAGCTTTCTCACTGAAATTGAGAGAATAAGAATCCATTCCCTCTTCTGAGAAAGACACATAGTATGGAAATGCTTACATTTCAAAGGGCAACACTTAAAAATGTCTGACTAATATATTTAAGGTATTGAGAAACAGAAATACTGAATCGGGATTCCTATTCTTGACTGAAGATGCAAGAGCATTGAAAGGCACCATATTAAAACCCATTTAAAAGAATTCACATTTATTTAACAAAAACTTTGGGACTCCTTGCCATATTGAGGCCAAAAATCAGCAACAAAGAAAGAAATGATTGTCCATTTACAGAGATAATAAAATATCAGAGTTTTGGTAGCTAATGTTAAGTAATTTTCAAAGAAAAACTATATCTGTTAACATTCCATCACATTCACATGGGGAAATTTCTCTTCCTCTATGTGAGCACATGGCACTCACTTGTCTCAGAAATAAGGCAAGTGTATATTGTACCGTATGAGTCCATATGAATACCCTTCATCACATATGAGGAAAACAATGCCTGTATTTCTATTTCATTTCAGGCACTGTGACATTTTTCTTCATCTGGGGATATTTTTCCTTTTAACAGCTCCTGGACATAGAAAGTAGCTTTCTCTGGAAGTGTCCCAGAAAACAGTAGACACACCTTTGTTTAGTTTACCCAGAAACCTCATTCATTTTCCATGTCCTTCGCAGTTCCATGGTAAGAAAGATTTGAGTCTGACAGTGCTCTCAAGGAGCTTTTGACAGTCATTCGACTCCAAATTTGGCTGCATGGTCAAGATGTTTCTTCCAGCTGTCACTGGTTCATGTTTCATAACCATAGCACAAGATAGTCTTCAAAGACACAGACACATAAATCTGCAAGCACAAACCAAATCTCTGCGCAGCTTCCATCCCAAGCAAAGTCTCAGCTCCAATAGCATAAGCCCTTACATTTCCAGTTTTCTTAATCGATTGCTAATGCCTTCAAACCTGAGCCAAAATAATTTACATCCACAGATTATGGTCCCACAATGACAGTAGTAGTGTTTGGAACAGCTGTGCTGCAATTTGCCAACCCTTTGAAAAAGCATGCCAGAGCAGGACAGATAAAACCTGTGGATCCGTATAAGACTAGGTTTATAGTGAAGGTACAAAATTAAGTTTTGTATAAGTTATGACTTTTATCATTCATGCAGTTCCTTCATTCCATTTTGTATTAACATTTATGGCAGCTATGAATGTTATGACTCATAAAAATTGTCTAATTTTATTGCAGTAAGTTTGAAATTTAGTGGTTTTGATATCATGACAGAAGTATTTCTATTTACAATGTGAATCAGTATCTGCAAAACTAGGTGCAATATAGAGTTCAAAGTAAAAACGTAATTCTCTAAACGACATTATATTCAATTTCTTCAGGCATAATAAAGTATTAAATAAGTGAGGAACACATTAATATTATCGCTATGAGTAAGAAAACAAAGCATCAGTTTTAAAATATGCTACAGTTCATTGAGCTTCACTTTAGGCACCTCAGTTCAAAATGCAGAACACAAAAACCCTTCTGGTCCTGAAGACACATCATGAGTGCGTGCTACATTTTTGGCTGTAAACAACTTCAAGAGCTTTGATTTTTTTTAAGTAGTTATATGTACAGTAGCCCAGTGCGGAGTACAGCAAACTTTCCCTACACTTCTGGGCTGTGAATTACACAAAGTAGGACTTCTAAAAGGTAAAGGACGTGCCTGTGATCTTAAATCCTCATTGTCCATCTAGTTCTGGATAGTTTTTTTCCAATTGAAATGACAAGATTTTTATGTTTAATTTTGAAATCACACCTCTGCCCCCAGTTTCCTGGTCACTGACACGAGTAGGGTTTCTGATTCTGATTTTAGCAGGCATGGAAGCAAGCCAAGAACTCTGGACTCAAAGCCCATCAAAGCCAAAGGAAAAACTCCTGCTGAGTTATTCAAGCTTTGGATCTGATCTTTATTTATTCAACTGCCCTAATTCAAATCAAACTCCAGTTAGATGACAGGAGGTTCATTATTGAAATTATGAACCAAGCTGCCACAGAAAAGCAGTGCATGTTTACAGAAGGAACCTCATTTCTCTTGTTGGCTAATAAAATAAATGAGGAGAAGTTTTAAGGCAGCTTCAACTTCCATATGTGAAATTAAAAGCTTTTAACAGTGTCCACAAATGGCAGACTGTGAATGACAATGAGCAACAGAAGGGGAAGGATGCACTGGATACGCAGGATGAGATGAAAAATGGCCATATTTTGAAGAAATTGTCTCTTTAACTCCTAGCTAAAATGAAAAAGGCTACATTTCTATGTTGGAAATGGCCTTTAAAAGTTATCAAAATGCGGTATGTGAGTGCATTTATGTAAGCACTTTAATGGAAGCTATTATTAGAGGACTCTGATGCTACTTGCTCTCATTGTGTCTTCATAGGATCTATCTACACCCAATTTTTACTGATGATCACTTTATCCACATCTTTCCCTGCATACTACTTCTGACTACTACTGCATTAGGAGCCCGGCCTGACAGCCAGGTGCCAGCAGCACTAGATGAGTGCACTAGATAATAGTGTTAAAAATGTTATGAAAGAAAATCCTCTTCCTAATTTGCAGTGCTCCTCCAGGTGCCAGGCTGACGTTTCAGCTTATGTGCCTGTGGAGGTATTATAAGGAGCTGCCAGCACCTGCTGGCTTTCACTGACGAAGAGAAGGATGTTCAGACTCTCTCCCCTTTGCCAGGAGAAATGCAGTCGTAAGTTGATCAACATGATTTGTTTTAAAATCCATGACTTCCAGTATCATCCATCTGCCATCTTCCACACCAATTTCATTCCAGGAAGTTCATATGTATTTCCATCCACATGGCATAGCCACTGACTAAACTATGACTCAACCAAAACAAGCTTAGGCAAGAGGTACCACATTGCTGTCACAGTTAAACAGCTAAATGCAACACTATGGAAAGAGCTTCAGGTTATGCAATTTCAGGCCAATGTAAAGCCTGTCAGTAGTACTGGCAAAAATCACATTTACTGGCATATATTATCTGGACCTTGTTGTTCAGTTTTCCTGTAGGACCTTGGCTTTGTTGGAATATATGCTGAGATTCTTAGATGGATCAGATTATGACCTTCAGACAGACCACAGTAAACGGGCTGACTAGTTTTTATTGATGCTCAAGTTTTTTTAATTACACATGATGTATTCAAAGATAATTAGTTGCCAGATAGATCAGAATGGCATGCTCTGGAGTCTCTTTGTGACCATCTCTGTACTCACACTCGGACATGACAAGCAGTCTCTTTCAACAGAGAAAATCTATCAGTTCCAGGCACATAAATTCCAGATATTTGTGATTTTGCCTTTTACCTTCAAAATCTACCATAAAAAATGTGTTTCTTATCTGCTAGCTTTTACCAAGGTTTAGATGGATAGTGTGCTCCATACATGTTCACTGTACCCGGTACTGAAAGAAATAGCAATGCTTTTGATTTAGACCAGTCTTCTCACAGTGACATCAAGTTCTAATACAGAAGGATCTCTGAATTGTCAAGTAACTAGGGCTGGGTGAAGACAGTGGTCTTCAAATAGCTAAGGTTTCACATCTTGGTTGATTCCTTGTCATTCCTGGAAAATCAGACAGGGAGAAAATCTGTTGATGTTTAGTCTTTCGATTGCTTTTCCCTGATAAGTTGTTTGGATGTATAACGTATGTTCACTGAGAATAGACATGAGGCTCAGACACAGGCCTCAGATGCAGGCTCAGGCTTTGGCTACATCAGACAGTGAACAGTAGGCCTGAAGAATAGTCAAGGAAAAGTTGCTTGTTATGGTGTAGATGTGAAGGCAGCTGTGTGTGTGGCAAAGAAACAGTGTAAGCTTGGAATAGAGATGAGAAAGAGAAGGAATTAGGTAAAAAAATGTAGCAAAGCAGAAGCTGAAGGAGTATGTGAAATTGCAAGGCTTATCGCAAAAAGTACAGCTGGCCTTTAGAGAAGAGACCAGTCAGAATGATTGTAACCAAGCTAGCTTTGCATTGCTCATAAAAGCCTGATGCTCGTTAATAAAGGGGAGAGTTATGACCTTAACCATATTGGTATCTGTCGTTTCTCTGGAGGTGCTCTCTCCGACAGTCTCTCCGACCATCAGAGAAGCAGCCCTTTTGAAATTCAGTTGCACTTAACTGCAAGGCACTGAAGTGTATGCTTCAAATATTTTGACTTTGTAGTGAAAGAAAAGGGAGCAATTCAAGCAATTAACTTTAGGTGTTTGTTTAGCCAGTTTGCTGAATCAAGGTATGGTTTAAGTGAGAAAATGTTATCTAATGACTGATCTTCAGATTGCTTCACTGCAAAATATGCTGGCAACATAAAGCACTGCTATATTAAACACAGCTAAACCAGTGAACTAGCATGAGTCAGGAGGCAAAACTGAGCAAGGGCAGAGGCAGCAGCCTGAATCTTAGGCAATGCTGGGCAGTGGAGCTTCTCTACTTGAAGTGCATCAGAGCTCCACAGGGCTAGGCCAGGTAGAAGAGTAATGTCCTGGAAAATGGATGGTAAACACTGGGGCTAATCTGTCCTGTTCTCTGCTTCTTATTGCTGTGGATCTCTCCTGGTGTTTCCCATTCATGAAGGACAAGTGCAAGAGTGTATTGAATGTATTAAAAGACTCAAATATAAATATGCATTGCATACAGTCATTTATCAAAAACTACCCCCACAGAATAGATATCAGCTCCCTGGTCTGGTGAGAGCAAGTTCCTGTTCAGCTGGCTTCAAACCAAGGACTTGAAGGTGACTTAGTGACCAAGGATGAGGGTAAGGCTGAGGTACTTAATGCCTTCTTTGCCTCAGTCTTCAATAGTAAAATCAGCTCTTCTTGGGCACTTGTCTGCCTGAGTCAGAAGACAGGGATAGGGCATAGAATGAGGCCCCCTTAGTCCAAGGGGAAACGGTGTTCAACCTGCTCCTCCACCTCGATACACTCAAGTCAATAGGGCTGGATAGAATTTGCCTGTGGGTGCTGAGGGAGCTGGCAGAAGTGTTTGCTGATCCACTGTCCATCATCGACCAGCAGTCCCAGTGGACTGGAGAATGGATAGTGACCCTCATCTACAAGAAGGACCAAGGGTTCAGGCCCAGCCACTGCAGCTTTATGAAGAGCAGGTCCTATCTGACCAATCTGATCTCCTTCTCTGATAAGATGACCCACTTAGTGGATGAGGGAAAGGCTGTGGATGTGGTCTTCCTGGACTTTAGTAAGGCCTTTGACACAGTCTCTCACAGCATCCTCCTGGAGAAACCAGTTGCCCGTGGCTTGGATGGACACACACTGCAGTGGGTGGAAAACTGGCTGGATGGCTGGGCCCAGAGAGTTGTAGTGAATGGAGTTAAATCCAGTTGGCAATCGGTCACTAGTGGTGTTCCCCAGCGCTCAGTGCTGGGGCCTGTTCTGTTTAACATCTTCATCAATGACCTGGATGAGGGTGTTGAGTGCACCCTCAGTAAGTTTGCTGATGACACCAAGCTTGATGGGTGCATAGACCTGCTTGAGGACAGGAAGGCTCTTCAGAGGGACCTGGACAGGCTGGATCAATGAGCTTGAGGCTAATCGCACAAGGGTCAACAAGGTCAAGTGCTGGGTTCTGCACTTGGACCACAAAAACCCCATGTGATGCTACAGGCTTGGGGCATAGTGGCTGGAAACTTGTCCTGCAGAAAAGGACCTGGGGGTGTTAATCAACAACTGACTGAACATGAGCCAGCAGTGTGCCCAGGTGGCCAAGAAGGCCAATGATATCGTGGCCTGAATCAGAAATAATGTGGCCAGCAGGACCAAGGAAGGGATTGTCCCCCTGCTGGTGAGGTAGCACCTCAAATGCTGTGTTCAGTTCTTGGCCCCTCGCTACAAGGACACTGAGGTGCTGGATACAGAGGTGGATGATGAAGCTGGTAAAGGGTCTACAGAACAAGTCTTATGAGAAGTGTCTGAGGGAGCTGGGGATGTTTAGCCTAGAAAAGAGGAGGCTGAGAGGAGATTTGATCATTCTCTACAACTACCTGAAGGGTAGTTGTAGTGAGGTTGAGGGTCAATCTCTCCAGTAATGAATGACAGGACATGAGGAAATGGGTTCAAGTTGCACCAAGGGAGGTTTAGATTGGAGATAAGGAAGAACTTTTTCACTGGAAGGGTTGGAACGGGCTGCCCAGGGAGGTGGTGGAGTCACCATCCCTAGAAATATTCAAAAGACACATAGACGAGGTGCTGAGGGATATGATTTAGTGATGGACCTGGCAATGTGAGGTGAGTGGTTGGACTTGATGATCTTAAAGGTCTTTTCCGATCACAATGATTCTAAGATTCTAACAGGATTCAGTTACTGCATCTACTATTTCAAGGCATATTTTGATAGAAGGTTGGAAGTCAATATTTTGCTCAGGGTTTCTTTCCTCCAAATCCTTCCCTGCAAAGTCATTTTTGTCCTCATTGCCTTTGTTTGGGCTGAAGCTAGACTCTGTCACCTTCCCACTCCTTCTGTGCTCTGTTGGTGTTTTGGAAAAACCGTTCTGGACTGTCATTGCTTCCATCCTTTTTATCGCAGTCATGACAGTCTCATCTGTATTTTAAAATTTATTTCTTCACACCTATAAAGTCAATTTGGAGAACTGAAAGTTTCAGTCATAGTCCATTCTAACCCAAACAGCACAGTGACACTGAAGCTGTATCATATCACTGAAGCAGATGATTAATGTCACAAGAAAGCTTTTTAAGAAAAATTGATGACCTTGTTTGCAGGAAACATGGACCCTCACAATTTCCTCTAGACTCCTCCCTGTTTGTGGATCATGGTAACCCTTACAATGGGAATTTATCTTCCAAGTTATCTGACTGCCTTTAGCTCCTGCCAGAACTGTCCATTTCTATATTGGACTAAATGTCCCAATGTTCAGAAAAAAGTTCCATTTCCAGACTTGTTAAACCTTGATCAACTTTCTTCCTTGATTCCTCCAGTTAAGGGCACAAGATCAAATTATGAGAGGGCACTGGCAGTGGCCTCCTTGCTGCTGGTTGCAAAGGCAATGACACCTACCCCATCCGACCTCTCCTCTTGTACACAGAATCATTTGGGATCTTTATATTTAATAGGGAAAATACTGACTATGGTGCTGTAGTAAATATCGAGGGACATATTTACAAAGACAGTGGGATGTATACAGGTACAATCAAATTACCATTTCCATCAAGTTAAGATTAGGGATGGGTGGTTGAGTCAGAGTTATCTGACACAATGCATCAAAAAAACAATCTGTCTTTTGTCCATGAGTTAGTCTAGGAAGCAAAATAAAAGTGATTTGTCAAAGTAGTACCTTTTCTTTTCAGGTTACCTTGCTCTTAGAGATTGCAGTGGGAATAATGAAATCTTAAGTCCTCTTCCAGAGGCAATTCACCTTTTTTGTAGTATCTATACACTTTCTCTCCATTGCATCTAATTACCTGGACTAGCACAATTTTCACAAAAATAGGCATTCTAAACAACAGACAATGCCCATACACTTATTCTGCAAATAACTTTTCACTGATATCCAGGCAGATACATAATGCACAGTGAAGAATGACTGCTTATATAAACACAGTGTTTTCTGCTCCTTCCAGAAGAAACTGTTCACTGTATTCTTCATTTCCACTTACACAGGTTTGAATATGAAATAATGATTTGAGATGAATACCAAAACCTAGATATTAGGCTGATTTAACAGAGTGGAGAAGGGGAACCAAAAGGGCTATTATTCACTCTCCATGGCAGGCAAGCAAGAGATCCCTTTGCTGAGTTGGTCTCATTCCCTCCATGTATTGGGGTAGATCGTGGGAGATCCTACCAAACACACAATTTTCCCTTTCCCCAGTCCTTCACTGCACCAGTCCCAAGCCTCACCTCCACAAAACCATTAAGTCAATATAAAAAGTTTTCCATTTGGTAGCAGGATTTTTACCTCTTTTTCCCTAATTCTTTGCCCTCCTTCAGCCCAGGAACATGTTGGAAATACTGGCCCTGGAAGGTGGTGATCCTGCTTGGCCCATGGCCCAGCTACTCTGTCAGTCCACATCCTAGACCCTTCTGGTACTCTTAGGCAGCCTTGCTCTAAGGCTGGTGTGGTAGTGCTTCTGTAGACAGATCCTGAGTTCACACACATGCTGAAGAGCAAGCCTCTATTGCCTCCTTCAAGCATTTAATTTGAACAAAGATTAGGTGAATCACGTTTGATTAATTTGCTAGTTTGATTATACTTGCATCTCCTCATCTATCACTAACAAAGAGAGAGCTTCAGAGCACTTCAAAGTGATGGCCTAATTTAATCTGTGCTAATACAAAAGCTAGGCAGCAGCAACTGACTAGTGATAACATTAGGAGGGAATTCCTCCCAAGACACTGGCAGAGACCTTGTGACTCTGGGATAACCTCTGTGCAGTCTCAGTCTGCTCCTCTGCTTCGAGAGTGGGAAAAAAGCAAAACAAACCAGAAAAGGACTTTCTCTTGGTAACCATGTCTCCTCTTGTCACCATCCTCTGGGTCCTTGCTACACAGCTTTGCTTTTTTTGCTCAGTGCCCTGCAATCCCACCCTGGCCAGCTGAGCCATCCACTCCCAGCCCCCTCCTTGGAAGCCCATCCCTGGCACATCAATGGCACAATGCAGAAGGTCACAAAGATCCCACAGGCTCATCACCTTGGCAGTCACGGAGCTGGATTCTGCTTTCCACTCCAGGGGCTGATGTTTGTACCCTCATTGACAACAGTGCTAAATCTGAGTGTCTCAGCAGAAAGTGCTCACACCAGGCAGCACAGACTTGGAGGTTTGTCTCTTCATACTTGCGCAGTAAATGGGGAGAGAGGCTGCTCCACTGGGTGACCTATGTCAGGCTCCCAAATTGTCCCACAAAGGGGGGGCAAGAGGGGGAGTTGAGGCCTCCATGCTGTGATTGTATACAAATCAACAGAGATGAGCCAAACATGGCACTCCATCCATGTTGTTCTTAGATTCAAGCTCTACTGAGGCAAGAGAAACAATTTATTTCTGTATTTTTTACTGAAAGCCCAGCAGGGTGATGAAGTGGTCCGTGCTTGGAGCACCCAAATGCTATTGCAATATTCATGTAAGTCAGCAATAACACCAATACAGAGGCTGTCACTGACCATTAACATGGTGATTTTGTTTCTGTAGTGTGCTCTATAATACAAAAGAAAGAAAATGTCAAAATTTAATCTGTCAGTTTTGCATAAAAGTAGCTAATGCTTTAACTTCCACTCTACTCCCTAGATTCAAAGTAAAGCAAGGAGAACACATTAATAAAATATTTAAATCCCAGACTTCTGTATGTTTTTAATTTTTTTTAAATTTACTTTTCTGAAAAAAAAATTAGTTTGTAAACAAAGCAGGTATGAACAGCAGCTCATTTTCAGGAAAGCATCTGAAGGTACAGTGTAGAGTTCAGTCTGAAAATCCTCCACTCACCTCATGAAACAGTGAGAGTAGAAAGATTCACCATGAAGTACCAGATAAAATTGTAATTTTCAGATTGTGATCCAGGCACATACTGACCTCCAGAAGACTTTACTTAATCAAGATTTTTTTTTTCTCATTCTTACAAAGACAAGGCTTCAAAATGTCCCACACACATATCACTGTCCAATGCCCAGCCTTACTGACCGTTCATTAGCAGTTAATAAATGTGTTTTAATTATTCATATCATTCGCTTATTTCAAATGCAGGAAGTTGAAATTTAATACAGAAATCAGTCTCAACCTAAAGGCACAAGAAGAAGGCATGTAAATTTGTGGGAACTCATCATCCTAGAATCTTAAACAGAGCCTATCAGTTAGAGTCTGAGCACTCACTCAGGAAACAGGGGCTAATAAAATAGTCTAGTGCCTATAAAAAAAAATAATAATAAAAGTCTAGAGATATCATACCATCTTTTCCCATTATAGAATAGATGGATTTGAAAAAAGTATGGATAGGCATCGGAGAGAAATCTTTATCTGAATAAAAAAAATGAAAGTTATTTGTAAAGAGAACAAAGACTCAAGAGAGTTTTTTTTCCTAGATTCTGTGAAAAAACAAATCTGAAGACTTACCTGTACTGTTCTTGCCCCTCCTGGTCTAGCTCCTTTGTGATTCTGACATTTAGATTATAACTCATTGCCTTAAGAAAAATAACATGCTTAAAGGAAGACCAAAGGCTATCCTCAGTGTTTCCTGTTCTTCTTTTCACAAGCTAAGATGTTCTGCTGACAGAAGAGCAAATGTTTGGTTCATAACTCTAGAAGACACCTATGACTGGTCTTAGATGTCTCACATGCAGCCTGTTTCCTCTATGGCAGTCCTGTCCCCTCTCCCAGGAACAGTTATGCCAGTGGTGCTGCTGTGGGCTCCTCTAGGCAAACTTATCCCCAAGTCAATCTCCTTTGTAAAGGCTCCCTGTGTGAGTCCAGGTGTCTGCATGTGTAAGGAGGAAAATACAGGCTCCAGCAAAACATGACTGTGAAAGGGGAGGAACCAATGCAATGAAGGCCTCTTCTGTAGAAGGGGAGGATAAAAGGCTTGAAACATAAAGAAAAATGCCTTGATGAACTCCTAGAATATATTTCCCTTTTACCTATATACCATGTTGACCATCACAATAAGAGGAGAATTTATTTGCAAGTGTCTAGCCTCCTTACAGCTTGTGTCTCTTTGGAAGTCTGTTGATAGATGCATGTTTGTATGTATTTTTAATATCCTTTCACATTTTCTTTTTTTAAAAAAGATAATATTTCCTTTCATTTTGTCCATCATCTTCCCTATCTTACCTATTTTACTCTTGTTTCTGGCAGTAGCAAGTGATTGCAACACATAGGTGCATCACCCAAAGCCCTGCATCTGACCACAGAGATTTTGAGCAGTAGAAAGCATCAGTAAACACTTCACAAAAAATAAGCAGGCCTCAATATACAGGTTCACTACCTTCTGAGAAGTGTCAAGTTGAAGAGCAGTGATATCAGCACAAGAATGGGGAGAAAGAAGGGCTAACAGTGTTACAGTTATAAGGCGTTACTATTCATAACAACTATTTTGTCCAGTTGAAACATAGCATATCATAAACTGCTCGTGAACGCTCAGCTAGTTGGAGCATTTGGCTGCTTAAACATTCTAACTGTTCTGGAGGAGACAGATGTTGGCAGCTCAGGGCCAGGAAACATATTTACATTGATGACATTTTCCTACATTTAAAGAAATAAATGGTCCTGAAAATGTAAAAGTGCTTAGTACTGTGCTAATAACTGTATCAGGCAACGACAATTCCCAATTTACTGAGGTTTCAAATTCAAGAGAACAGCAAGCTGTCCCAGAGCATGTTGTGTGTTCACCATGCTGACATATCACTGCCTTTCAGACAGATCCTGTCCATTCTCCACCTCACCAGCTTTGTGCTTTTGCAGCAGGTATCCCCCTAGGCAGCCAGAACAGCAAGCACGGCTATCTACAACCTCCACTTAAGAGCAGGAGTGTCATGCCCCACCAACATTGCCTGACCTGATGCTTACTGTGTGCCAGGCTGCGTTGGAGCTCCCCTTGGACCCCTGCACAATGCTCCTACACAGCCCAGGTTAGTGGCAGACAAAGTCAGCAGCTGTGGGAGCAAGATGGTAACTCGGATGCACTCAAAGCTCTGAATTCAGACCAAGGCTATGACCCTGACCTCAATGGGCACCAGTTACTCAGCGAAGGAAACGCCTCTGCACCATCTACCCAGGCTTCAGCAGTAGCCATTAATGTAAGTGATGGCAGAGGCACCAATAACACGTTGTTTGCTATTAAATGTTGCCATTCTTATTTGTGCTCCCCATGTTGAATAACACAGCACACGATGCTCTGTGTGCATGTATATGTTTAGACTAGACTATACGGATTCATTTCAAAAGGAACAATTTTATGGTGCATATTTTACATGACATTCCTGCATCTCTCAGACAGCAGCCACAGCATAATTTCTTTCCCGTACAAGTATCTTTTTTATTTTAAGGCTAAGATGACATTTCTATTTTATTCTTTCCCAAAAGGCAATGAATGGGTTGAATTATTTATGAACAGTGGTACTTATGAATAAAAATTATTAGAGATACAGGTCAGGAAACATAAATGTTTGAACACTGGATTTACTTGTCAGAAAGATCTTCAGAAATACATGCAGACATTTTGCACACCCAATCATTGATTAATTTTGTGCTTAGTGAAGAGACATTTCACTGCATCTTTTCTCTTAGATCTTCAGCTTGTTTATGTATCTTGTTTTTCAAAGAATAACATGTTTAGATAGTTGTTCATCAATTTTAAGTCTGACTATATTAAAACCTATGCAAGACAATCTACAAACATAACACAGAGCTATACATCTCTGTTCTGAAAGTTGTTTTTCTTTCACTTATGTATCTAGATGAAAAATCACAGGCCAATTCGGCTAAGCTGATAGGTAGTGGGAGGACATTGTTTAACAGGACTGAGAAGTAGATTTCAGTTTAGCTCACACACAACTTTTAGTTTAGCTTATACATGCAAATTCTCTGAGACTGGACAGACTACTCCACCAAATGAAAACTGAACAACGGATCTACCATACCAAAAAATAATTCAATTCATCTTCTCATTAGTTTCTCAGGCACGTACTTCATCATATGGCAAATTATTGATTTCATGCCTATTAAAAAAAAAAACAAAACCATACAGATCTGTGAAGTCTTTAGCACAGTCTAATGCTGCTGTTCCACACGACACTTTGTGATCTCCTGGAAGAGCAGGAGATCTTAAAATTCAAGTCCCCACTATGAGGAAAACCAGCTCTGGTGCTGCGAAAACAACACACTCTCACATATCCTTAAATAGTCAGCAAGCATAGAAACTTTGCTGTTTGTATATTGAGCTAGTTCCATTCTTGCACAATAAACCTAGTGTCTGGTGCAATGTTTAGTCGTTAATCTATGCTGTTTCAAGGAGTGGTTATAAATAAAATAGATACCACCACCCACACCCAATAACTCTGCTTTTTTTTTTTTGTCCGTCTCTATATCATGTATAATAAAGTAGGTGACAGCTGATATTTGGCCTTTTGAGGATTTTGGTAAAAGACAGACAATAGTATGCATCAATTTAATCAGCATGAAGAGTTTTCTTGTGTATGTGTTTTGGACAGTAAGGGGGAATATCATCAACCCTTCTAAGTACCTAAGTGGTGGCTGTCAGAAGGATGGGGCAACACTTTTTTCTGCAGTGTCCAGCAACAGGACAAAGGGTAACAGACATATGCTGGAACACAAAAAGTTAAATTTAAACACAAGGAAACACCCTTTTAGGGTGAGGGAACCCTGACATAGGCTGCCCAGGGGGAGTGTGGCGTCTCCTCTGGAGGTTTTCAAAACCCACCTGGACATGTTCCTGTGTGACCTGATCTAGGTGGAGCCGCTTGAGCAGGGGCCTTAGGTTGGATAATCTCTAGAGGTCCCTTCCAACTCCTACCATTCACGATTCTATGAAAGTTTGAGTTAACGAAGTACAGCCTGGAACACAGAAATTTCATACACACTAATCATCATTTTGTTTTTCTCAAATCAAGAGCAGAATCTACATCCAGAACTTTGCATTTGGTATTGCAAGGCATGCCTTTGTCGTTCACATCTGTGAAAATTAAGAGGATGCAGCCTTTCACAGCTTTGAGACAGTAACTCATCATTTGGTCTTTGTTCTCCCCTAAGGAGGTAGGGACAAAAGAAGGAAGGGTGTTCACAAACTATAACCTCCATGCCTAGTTCTTCATTAGGCTAAAGAAGGACTGACAGATGCATTGTCCACCTCTGCAGGGCTGGTCATTCTCCTTGGAGACTGGAGGGAATAATCTACCATTAGAATATTTTAAAACACTTTTCTAATATATAAAGGACACTTTATTGCAGAAAAAGCTTCTTACTCCACAGGAGAATGAAGATGTGCAGATATGCTCAAAAACAGTGGTTCATAAAGACTTCTCACACCAGAGGATGGAAACTACCAAATAGACCCTTATCAAATTAATAACCTGGCTTCACTAGTCACTCCGGACCAAGTAACATAGAGTATCCCAAGTTGGGAGCAACCTGCGAGGATCATCAAGTCCTACTCCTGACTCCACACAGCGCAACTTGAAAGTTCAATGATGTGTCTAAGAACATATGAAGGCCATTAAGCTATGTACCTTCTCTCTTAGCATCAATCCTGGGCAGCAAGGAGAGTTTTCTCTGGAAAATATAATAATTTCTGATGCATATATACGTGAAGATCAAACAGCTGTTGCACAGGTTTGACACTGTATCTTATGCATTCTTTTATTTGTGGCATTACTTAAAAATAGCAAGGCAAACTTGAAATACCCTACAAAATAATTACTCCTGACTATGATTCATACAGTTGTTCATTTCCATTCTTGACCCTACATTCCTACCAGTGTTTATACCTCTGCCTTTATGGTAAGTAATCAAATTACATCAACTTAAATAGTTCAACAGAAATTAGCCATCTGTTCAGCTCACCAAAGCTCTGGAAAAAAACATTTAAATTTCTTATTTCAGACATGAGAAGAAAATTGAAACAGATTTTACACTAATCATCTCTGACATGTTTCTATTGCTTCCAAGAGCTCTTGCTCAGGACCTGACTTCAGGGCAGATACACTGACGCAAAACTTCACACTTTCGATGTGAACTACGCTTTTCTTTTTCTTAACCACCTTTTTAATGAAAGTGATTCAGCTTCAATATATACACTGATATGCTGCTAAACAAGTTTTGAATGGAACCCAGAATGACAGCATGGTCAATAAAGAATGGAGTTAATTTTTGGTTTAAATTTTATTTCTTTTAAAATACAGATGAACAAGAAAGCTGAAAACTACACAGTAAATATTTAAATGCTATCATTCTCCTGAAACTGTGTACAAGCTTTCACAATGATGCTCACTACACTTCTGAAGAGAAAATTAAGCTACAGGAAAGAGCAATTAATGATTCCTTGGGGCAATTTTCTGTTACTAGGTCACCAAGTCCTGACTCTCCTATGTGAGAATTAAAAGTACAATGGCAAGTATAAACCCAAATCGGAGACTTTATCACGTTGTATCCATTAGTAGAGTGATAACTATTTTACCTATTAGCTCAATGCCAGCACATTTTCTTTAAAAAGTCTGAGAGCACTGCGAAAAGTCCATTACGTAATAGTAATTTTCTTTAAAAATGTAAAACTTTACCTATGAAAACCAAAGGCAAATGTGGAAACTTTAATGGAGTTGATGATGCTCTGAGAAATCGATTTCTAGGACAAATACACAGTCAAGCAAATTTGTTTTGTACCAGATCCACTCAGGGTGACTACAGCAGAGCAGCAAATAGTAAGATTAACTTAATATCAATCTGAAACGGGAGCCAAAACCTCATTATTCCTATTCCCTGACATTAATGTTTCAGAAAAGGGAAGACTGGCAGAGGGATAAAACAGAAGTGAGCCAAATGGAACAGTACTAATTTCTATTGCAAATGACATTTTGCATTGTTAAATTAGGAAAATAAAGTCTCACCAAGTAATCATATTAGTATACAGTATTTATTACTTTTCATTAATCTGAAGTCAATAATATTGATACGACTGAAACAGACATTTTTGAATACATACAAAGATGAGAGGCTTTAACATGAGAGTATTTAGTTGATCTGCACTCTTAATACACATGCAAGAATATCGATTAAATATGGTACATGTCTTTTCATTTTACACTGGTCCATAATAAAGCTCAATTTCTGAGGGTGGAAAGAAATCAAGTAGCCCTTTTACTAAAAAAGAGCATCAAGTATATATTAAGCCAATGTGTTTCTAATTTTGATTCTACTTACAGTGTACAAGTTTGCAAAATATACACACCTCACCAATGATACACAAACAGTAGCCCTTTACTAAGGGCAAGTAACAAAAAAAAAAAAAGAGGAAGAAATACAACGGAAAAGAATTCTACAGATTGGAAGAGTTGTATTTTATAACATTATGCAACTTCAGAGTGTCTCCAATGCTGGTAAGAAAGGTCATGCCAATGCTCTTTAAGAGAATCTTGTCACTAGTCCACGAAGAGGTGTGCTTGCATGCCTCACATGAATAGAAAGAGGGGCAAGTCACAAGGAAAGATTTCTCCAGTTATCTTTTAGGCCTGTCTATGTCATCAATAGCAGCTAGCAGCTTCTGTCTTGCCTTTTTGTTGATGTGGGAGCCCAAACAAACATTCACCAGATTGGTCAACTGCTTAGTGGAATATTCCTGGTAAATAAATAGAGATCATGTTACAGCAGAATAAAAGGAAGGACAAAGAGAAAAATAGAAAACATAAGCATACACACTGTGGACTTCTCAACTGACAGTAGTAAGTAGACAAAAGAAATTTAAAGCAGTAGTTAAGTCAGGTCTGGAAAGTTTTCATAGTTGAGACAGAGGACAAAACTGTATTTTGCTACATGGCAGATGTAGCAAATAGATGGATAATGAATACAACTTTAGCAGTGTTCACAAGTTCACAGAAAGTAATACATATGTATATAAATCAAATTTTAATGTATTTTCAAGTCTTTGGAAGGTGTGGCAGGAAATGAAAGCTTAACCCATTTGCATTTATAACACAAAATTATTTTTCTAAACACACTGTGACAGAAGTTGATGTTAAGATATCTTCTGAATTCTCATTCCCCATAAGCTTCTACATATCTCTGTTTACAGTGTCTCCAAACAATGTTCATTTTAGTACATGATAAAAGAGGAAAAAATGACAAAAATGTTAAGACAAGAATTCTTTGCACCTGTCAAAACACCATATTTGTAGTACTACCTTAATATCCTAACACTATCCAAAATATAGCTTCCACAAATAGGTTTAAACAAGAGCTTTTCCATGTAGGTTACCAAACAACGGCTCACAATCTCTCTTGTGGCTCCAGGTAAAAGAAGAAACATGACATTAAATGTGTATTTTTTTCATCTATTTCTAGTGGGATTTAAAGTAATCTCAAATACAGATTTCAAAGTGATCCATTTTAAAAGCCTTTTCACTTCAACAATGGGCAGCTCCAACAGCATATGACTATTACTTACACAGTCCTGTTATAATTACGCTACCATGAAAGCATGCCAAACGCTTTCAAAACTCAAGTAACTGCTGATCTCAAAGGGTAATGTTGGTCCTGATTCAATATTAAATGAAGGAAGAAAAAGCAATGACTCTACTGTGCTTTACAGCTTAGTTCAAGCAACCTACTCCTAAAGATAAAGTAAAACTTCATTGTTTGATTTCAAACTGTACTTCTTGATGATCAAACTGTGCACTTTGGCATATTCTGAATGCACACAAACATTTCTGACTTCAATTTGCTCTAGTTCTCTACATTTTTTTATAGTGTTATGTGTGACTGGTTTATTCATACTTCCCAGTCATCAGATGTTGAATCAACACAAATACATACTTCATATGATAACAGACATAATGAACATATATGTTCATACAGTTACCTATATTAAAATCTGTATTGGAAGCAGTATAAATATAATAAATATAATAAATATAATAAATATATGCATATATTCATTTTTTAAATATAGAAGCATTGATCATTCTATCATCATGGTGAATTTTGCCAACAGACAGTAAAACAATACAGATTTAAATCTTACCCTATGTTCTTTTATCCAGCCTTCCATATCATTTTCTGTTAAGTAGTATGCTTTAATGTAGGTCTCAACAAATTCTTTATCCGGTATAGGCCTAATGTCTGTTAACTTTTCTAGTTTCATTAAGAATTGTTGAAAGTCCAGTTGCATCAAGGCACGTCCTTCATTGCTGCACTTCTTTACATTGGCATAACTTTACATTGGAATAGAGAAACATAGTGGAAAGTAAAGCTTAGAGGAAAATAAAAATTAATCTTATTTCTCAAAGTTATTTAACTTAATCCTTTGAACATTGAGGAGGAATGTGATTACATTAAGTTAGACGCAGACAAGAATTCTCAGGATGTCTGATGCAGTTTTATTTGTACTAGCATAATATGTTGTAGCCTCTCTCACAGAACAGAATCTGATCGTATCTAGTGATACTTAAAAATCCCCACCCTCACCAAAAGCAACTAAAAATCCTACATTGAACAACTCACTAAAAGTAAGTTAAAGCAAATGAAGTCAATGCTGATCAAGATGCTACCCAGTGCTGTTCGTGATCATGACCACTGAAGTATGAAAGGTAATAAAGCAGCTTTGGAATGGTCACCAGGAGCTTGCTGAACCAATAGTGATGGTATCAGAGAAAGGCACAAAGGTGTTCGAAAACACCCACAGCAACCAGAAGGTAAAAGGTGGCAGCACTGGCTCATCTCTGTGAGAGGTTAGTGTTTTAATGAGAGTAGATTGACAAAAAACTGGTGACAGGTTTGAGCTCAAACAAGAAGGGACAGTAGATGAGCTTAGGGCAGAGTAATATGAGGAAGGATTACAGTGGGGGTGATAGTCAACAAGTGAGGAAAACGATCATTGCGGTTTTTCAAATGGAAATGAAATTGAACTTGTCAAGATCAAAGGAAATGACACACAATGCCCTTAAGAGTGACAATTTCATCTGCCTACTGGGCACAGTGTCTTGACAGACTTAATGCAGCTCCCCCACACGCTGCTGCCACACATGACAATCCTTTCCCACTGATTCCGCTCTTTCCTTCTACCAAATCTAAAGCAAACTCAGTCTTCGACTGTTTCATGAAGTTGATCCTAATTACTGTACAGTCTGTAGATTACTAGGTCTGATGCAAAGAAGACAGCAGAAACATGCAGCTAGAAATTGAACACACAGCAAGATTAGGTTAAAAATAAGAAGAAATTGCACCCTTACATTTAGTATGCAGAAAGAGTTTGCAGAACACAGAGGCAAAAAGAGCGGACTAAGGCAGAAGCTCTCTGGAGCTCCGTAGAAGACTGGAAGATGATTCTCAATAGGACATACTGAAGCACTTTAACAAATCAGCTGGAAAACAGGAGAGAATGTAGAACTAGAAGATAGGACAGGGTAAAATTTAAAAGAAGAATATGGTTGACTACTGGAGATGATTCTTTCCTCAGCAAAGAGTTTGATATGAGTAACTTCAGTTGACCATCTGACTGGAAGTTCCTTCAGAACTTTTAATTCCATGCCTTCATGGAATTAAGAGACGAAAGATGTTATCAAGGTATTCCAAGAGTCAACTATTCAGAATCCCTTCCTTTCCTGCACCTAGTTGCAAAAGAAACTACAAGAAATATAAGGAAAAAAGGATGAGAAATTACATGCAGATTTTTGAGAGGAGATTATAATGAGCACTCCTTACACTCTAAGGAAGGGCACAGGACAAATCATATCAGCAAGGTATCCCCATTCCACTCTGATCAGTCAGTGAAACGCTTAGGTGAAAGTAAAGGCTACAGTTACATGGTAAGTCACAAGGGTGAACCAGACATGCAGTGTAGAGCAAGACAAGAGTGAAGATCTTCAGAGCTAAAAAAATGGTTCATGAAGCCACAAAAGATGAGTAAGATTGTGAAGTAATAAAAACAAATGAGTCCAAAATAGGCACAAAGGCTGAGGCAGAGGAGGCTGATAGTGACCAATGGTGTTAACCACTTGAAAGGAAAGGGGGATGGAGGGGAGAAAGAAAGATGCTTTTCCTCTGTTGTTTTTTTTATTCGAGGCATAGTAAGTGAAAGGTAATTTGTCATATGAAGCAACTGAGAAGCTCAGAGGGAGGTCATGGCTCGATTTAGTTTCTCTGAAGATAAAATTAATTTCTCAAAAGACTGCAAATTGATGATAGCATGAAAAGAAACACCGTGAGTTTAAAAATGAGGGCTTGATGGAAGCAATGGAAGCTGATGATCCTCAATAGACTGCTGATGCTTGGAGAAGAAGTTTGTTGTTGAGGTCTTAGAGCAGACGGCAGGAGAGTGGGATGGGAAGAAGTAAAATAGGTAGTAGGGAGTGCACAGGGTAAAGATAGCCAAGAAAGAAATATCGAAACATGTAGAAGGAATGGAAGACAGCACATATTCAATGACACAGAAGGAGCTGGGATGAAAGTCCATACGTATGTAGCAAGGGGACAAGAACACATAAAAAAAGTGCAGTGGATAAAAACTACAATACTCAGGCTACAAAATTGACTCTGAAAAGAAAGGGAGAAATGAGCAAGGTGTAGCAGTTTCTGACTAAAGTGCTTGAGCCTCTATTGACCAAGCCAACTGAGACACCTCTCTACTTCTGATAAATGTGAAAATATCCTGCTCTATGGCTACTCTAAGATACTTTCTAGGACTGACAACTCCATCTTTCTTCCTGGTAAAGACAAATGGCATCATGATAGAGATCCTGACAATTACACTTCAACTTTCTTCTTTGCTGTGTCAGGAAATGGTAATTTTCAGACAGAAGTTTCTTTGAAAGAGAACTATATTGTTTCACATGCTTTAATAAAATACTCAATGTCATTCTTCCACAGCATCTAGGTACAAGACTACCTTCTTTGGTCTTAATGCTCCTCCAGACTCTGTGAAACAACTGCTCAAGACTATCTTCAGCCTTGATATTTTTAGGCTGCCGAAAAGCACAAGAGCTCATCAGTACACTTCAAAATTAGAATTATTAGCTCCATAAAATAGACATTATCCTTATAGACATATTTACCCAAAAGCAAGACTTTGATGAACTACTTACCCTTCCACAAGAGTTCTATTGGCCAAGCGTATGCAGTGCTCCCAAAGGATGTTGGAGACTGGTAGCGGAATACGGACTCGCTTCGATACCTCATTCAGCCTTCTGTTAAATTCTTCAAATTCCTGATGAAACATGAACGATAATTATTCCTTTAGTATGAAAAGGATCATACTCTAGTAACAAAAAAAACCCAAAATAAGTAGAAATGCACACAAAAGAGACCAATGAAAAATACCAACAAAGCAAAGGGGCTTAATAGGCACAGACTGCAGAGACATTTTTAATATGTAAAGTAGAAAGCAGACCACTTTCTAGTATGTCATTTATAACATTACCTCAGTATAGAAATACTGTGCTGTTTTCCAATAGGTGCAGCTCTCTGAAAATTAACCAAGCAGCTAATCCTTCAAATGCCATTTTCATTGCCTCGCTCCCTAAACTCATTCTAAACTTTTTTTAGCCAATATACAGCCACTGAGGAAAATCCCGTGATGATCTCTTTGTCCCTTGAAATATCCACTCTATCAACTTTCAAAAAGAAGCTCAGAAATAATGTAACCACTTTACTTTAAATTATTCAACCTTTTGCATTAGATAGTTCCTCTGTGCTTTAAAAGGAGCTGGGAGCACCCACTGAAGAGTCCAAATCTAGCAGTTTAGGAGCATTCTGCAACACTAGATAACAATTCATGTTGAGGGAAGGCATCTGTTGAAATATCTGCTTGAAATATCAATGGCCTGGATGGATTTGAGCAGTTACTATGAGTGACAAACTTGGCATAATTGAATGTAATTACTGCTACAATGATTTTGTGACTTACATAAAGTGAAATAAATCTGCTGCCAGTGACTAATGCCTCTACAATTTTTAAGAAGTGTTACATTACCTAAATATAAAGCAGACTGATGATGAAATTCTCTGTGTAACTAGCAAAAGCAGTTTGTACTGCAGCCTATTAAGAGCATACTTGTCCAACAAAGTGCCTCATTCCCAGGTGTCATGGTTTGACATGACAGTCTTTTCTGGTAAGGG
>WBNH01007568.1:141822-160215 GCA_013401255.1 Urocolius indicus
TTTTTTTTTTTTTTTTTTTTTTTGTTTTACCTTCATTTTTTCTCCCCCACCAAAAACTTGACCAGTGAAGAAAATCAGAAAGGAATCTCAGTAACCAACTTAGCCTACTATCTGACCAAATAACTGTTGTTTAACACACATTTTCTGAAAAGGGAATTTGGCAAGAGAAAACAAGGTACCGCAGTGTCATTCTTTAACTGGCATAAAACTCACTGTTCTGAAGAAGAAGATGCCTAACACTGTGTGTTAATGAATTTCCTGAACAATTCTTTTTCCTTATTTTATCTGCTTCCACACATACTATGACTAAGTACAGAATTTTGCATATGTGTGCATATGGCTAAAAGTAGTTGGTTATTACATTAAACATTGTGCTTATATCTGACACTCATGGATTCCCAGGGTACACAGGAAATCACTAATTGCTTAGCAATAATCTGAAAAGCTTCCATAGCAGCTATTATTAGCTATATATTGTAGAGGTCAAAAAGGTTTTTAAATGGTATTAGTCCCGATTCTCCTGAAGCAAACTCATCAGCAATTGCACACCCATAAAAGCAAAAAGCTCTACCACAAAGACCAAATGTCTTAAGTACAAACTGATTTCAAAAGCCATGGCAGCATAAAGAAGGGCATTTGCAAAGATTCTGTCAAGTTTAGTGCAAAGATATATCCTCTGAGTCTCCGTTCTGTGCATTGATTTTTTTTTTCAAGTGGAGAACAGCTACAAAGTACAAAGGTGTAATCAAAACTGTTATTCAATACAGATGCATAACATTTTCTGTATAACATAATTCACGTATCTTTAAAATAAAAGCTTCAGTTTCTCTGTAAGAATTAGTATAATTCTACTACTGACAGAACTTTTCTATAAAGATCTTTAGAAATATCATTTAGTCATATAAAAGGATGAGAGAACTGGTTCTGGGTGCCATAAGACACAGCAATTGCATAACCACTTCTATTGAATGCAGTTCAGAAGTTGGGTGACTCATTTCCCTTTTACGTTCCTTTTCAAGTGCTAACTTCTAAATAAAGCAAATTCAATTAGTGCATGATCATTATCAGTGTTGGTTTGACTTATAGCCTCTATGATACATCTCAAAGACAATCACTAAAATTATGCAGAACAGCAAATAGCCTTTGTTTAAAAAGCCCACTATCTCAGGCCATTGGATTTTCCTTTACTTCCACCCATGAGTCACAAAAAATTGACTGAAATCAACCTGCTAGCAGTAAAAATAATGAAAACTCTGGATAGACCTCCTTATAGTATCTTGCCATTTGTCAGGATGTCATATTGCTCTGCTCATGCTACTTTAAACAGTTTCTGTGAAGTATTACATTAATTTAAAGTTTATATAAATTCTAGCACACTGTTTTTCAGGAAGTATTCACCTTTAAAAGAGCATCCACATATATATTGTGTTGTGACATGATTTCCTTCACATCCCATTTCACATTAGCCATGAGAAGCAGCATTTGTTCATAATCGATAGCTTTAGCAGCAACAACCCAATAAACAGGTTTACGCAGTTCACTGGCAGTTGACACTGTCTGAAACAGAATATAAATAAATATTAAATTCAGTAAATTTCTGGCTACTAAGGGCAATATAGAACTATGGTGTACAAGTATGTGCAATGTAACGTCTAAGATTGAAATCTTCTGTTTAAAAATCAGCTGTGAATTCTGACCTGAGAATAGAACTGCTGAAGAAAAGGCTTCTTGGCAGCTGGCATCACTGCATCAAGATGAGGCTGGAGAAACTCAAACTGCTCAGCCAGAAATACCCTTTGAAAGTAAAGAAAATTCACAGCGAACTGAATGCAACATAGCTTGTCTCTGTACAACTTTAAGTCTACAGTTGACATATTTGGCAATAACAATACATAATTTTGGTAGATTTAGTCCTGAGGATCACTATCAAATTTGTTCCAGCACATCAACAAATACTCTCAGTTCCCACAATTTAAAAACATGATTGCAAACAAGAAAATGCTTGAATAAAGAAAATAAGGCTTGAGTGTCAACAATTCATATTTTTCTTTTACTCAGGATACACTCCAGAAGTCTGATCTGAAGCCTAGTAAAGTCAGTGGACAAAGCATCCCATCATTTCCATATTTCAAGGCAGTCAACATTAGAATCAATAAATCCCTGTCAGAACTAAAAAAAAAATTCCTAATTACTTATATACTAGTGAATCTTTAAAAGACAATACAAGACCAAATTCTTCCTTTGGGTTATAACAAAGAAATACATATCTAGCTAAATGAATTAATACAAAACAAAATAAGCTGATGTGAAAATACATTTTTGAAATGAACTTTAAATTTTTAAGTGTCAGGAAGAAAAAAAACTTCTACCCAACTCTTACTATTACTCTGACCAAATAAAAAACACCTTCTAAGTTTTGCATTACATTGTAATCTCTTCTTAACTGGTATACTTAAAGGCAATGCAAAGAACATTGCAATCCAAGCCAAACCGATATGAACTGAGACATTTTGAGTCCCAGCCATCACCCTTTGAGTACTTAATATAATATTTAAATAAACCATACAAATTAAATACACCCATTAGCCTCTTTAAAATTAAACTTATCTCTTATTAGATTTAGCCTTGCATTGTCACAAATTACTGGACCAGTGGCAGTAAAATTTCATTGCTTGTGCTTGCAGGTGGCTAGATCAGATGGTTAGGCCTCTCTACCTTTAATTAAGAAATTATCCCTATCAATCGTCTTTAAAATCACATTGAGAAGTAGGAATTTTTGACCTCTCAAGATGGTTTTGTCTTGTAACCTCAATCTTTTAAACAATCCATAGTTTCCAGTGGCTACAAAATGCAGTGTACAGTAAATAACCTACAAGGATTCTGTGGCCACCACTCTCTCTGCTAAACCATATAGTGAATTGCCAGATGTCAAAACTACGAGATGACTGAGATGTGGGCTTGGCACCTTCTCCTTTCTCTCTTCAGCAGCTGTGAGAGCTCCTGTGGGGTCAGCAGAGATCTCCTAAAACAAAAAAATTAAACAGCTGAAAAAACACTAAACCAACAAGAATGGCTCCAGCTAAGCACTTTCAGATGACAGATGAGACAAAAGTATGTTTCTAATTCTAGTGGTGTCATTTAAATCAGGCCTGAAAAAAAAGACAAAAATATAGTTTTCTATTTGAACAGTGTGGTGTTAAAATAGGTGAAAATTAAAAAAGACACATTGTGTAGATGAGTATCTTTCTCAGGAAAAAAAAAAAACGAACACATAACATATGCAGAGAACCACTTCTTACTACTCTCCCATACAGACTTTAGTCTAACAGCCTACTGTGAGACTAACTTCTCAGAAAAGAAACCCCAAAAAACCTGAACAAACAAAAATGAACCAGGAACAAATAAAAAGGAGGGGGTGGGGGAGGAGGAAGAAGAGAAACTAGACAAAAAGGGAGAAAACCAGAAATAAAAGGGAAAACCCCATCTCTGCATCTGAGGAATGTAAGTACAACTTAGAGATAGAGAGGAATCACAGAAAGAAGAAATTTCCAGGGCTGTCACATTGATCTAAATAGGTATATGAATAGGCACTCTCTGAAGCCTACCTGTTTGCCAAAACAGTATTAGTACATGAAAATATAAACATAATTCTGGCTTTAGATTAATAACTTATACCATGCTTACTGCTTACATACAGGCTATAAAAATATTAGCAATGCTATAGAGCAAAGGTGATACAGAACCCATAACAGATAAAGAAGTTCCACTTTAACTATCTTGGATTTTATTTGACAGTTGTGTCCTGTCATGTGGCAGCCCAAGGCAACAGGGAGGTTGATTTGCTAAATCAGAAAGTCTCTTTCAGTTTTGCATCTCCCAAAGATGTCCAACACATAAAAAATGGGCTACAGCAGGTGGAACAAAGCACAGATTGGGAAAGTGGAGTTCTCACTATGAAGAGTGGGGAAAGTATCTACAGACTTCTAAAAACAAAATATTTATTAGGATACAGAAGTAGTAGGTGGATAAAGAAGGAAGCCTTGAAGGATCCTCACAGAAATTCTGATATTGAAACCAAAGACTGCTGACTGAGCAATATCACCAACACATTATTTCTAGCACTAAAACATCTCAATGAAATAATCAATGTGCAGAAGATAAAACTTCTAAAAGAAGCTTATAGTAAATGCTACCAGACAGAGTTGCATCAAGCATGGGAATGATTATGAAGACTAACCACATCAGTATGTTATTTGAAAAATCAATTTACTCTGCTCTCATCTGTGTTCAAATTCAGCCAGATAAATTTGCAATTAAATTGGCCAGAAATTTCACTATACTGTGAAGTTTGTATTCTGCTAAGTCTATCAAAGTGGATAAGGAAGCCAAAAGGTCTGCATGTTTGCTAGAACTCACGTAACCTCTCCAGGAAGCTCTGAAGCTATCTGCCTAGCACATCCACAAGTATATTACACACAGGCAATAACATCTAATCATCTAGGCATAATGGTCGGTTCTCTAAAAATATTAACTGAGCCAAAGACACCATTGATTAACTATCAACATCCAGTCTGTACTTGTTTTCTCTTTTTCTTTTTCACTTCACGTTATTCTTAAAAAAAAAGAGAAAACCATAAAAAAAAAAATTAAGAAAAGCAGCTCTCAAATGTTTACACATGGTAAAAAAACCCAAGGCCACAGCCCATCAAGCAATTCTTTGCTCTTAGGAGAGACACTGAGCCACAGAACTAGGGGAAGAGTATGAGTGGTAAAAATTAAAGCATTTTTGTTTCTTTCAAAGACTAACTACAAATCATGTAGAAACCAAATATTATAAAGACTTGCTTTTGTACTTATCACAATAGTCTCTTTAGTATTGAGACGTATTATAAATAACTTTTTTTTCTACCTGCCTGCATCCCGTTAAGGTAAATATCTCATGAACCTTTAAAATGCTGGAATCATGTTGCACCTGAAGATACTGAAACTACATGAGACAATTGGCTAAATCAAACACATGTTTGCTTTCAATCAGGGAGTCAAACTCTGGTTCAAATATACCGGCCAAACACAGTATGAGTATTTCATTCAAACTTTTCTAGAAACAAGGCATTGCAAAAGCATTTTGACAGCAAAAAGGAAGCCCAAGAAAAGAAAAAATGGATTCAGTGATGCATGTGTTTTATCATTGAGCCTTCATTAACAGAAACGATCAAATGACTGAAAGCAGCGATAAAGGGGCAAAACATTCAGGCTGGAACAGAGTAAAAAGCATGAACTATTTAAAGAAATCATATGTTTTGCAATGGACTGGACTTGTTAAAGTCAACCCAGTAATTTAAGAAAACCTGCAAGACAACCTCTGTTGTCAGAGATTCCCTTTCAGTACTCATGGAGAACAAGTAAAGCCCTGAAAAAAACTGAAAGTGGCAAAAAAAAGATGCCAGTCTCAGGAGGAGGAGAGTAGAAGTCAGGAAATTAAACAGCAGTCAGTCTAACTTTAATTTCAAGAAATGTCCAGTTACATTGAGAGCATACTGCAGTCGCCAACCTCAAGAGTGCAGAGAGCAATACCAAAGCAGAAGAAACTTACTTAGCTTTGCAACAGAGTAGCAGGTATTGCTGATAGAGTAGAACTGTGATATATCTAAAACATATTAGGGCTTAAAGAACATACAATCATAGAATCCCTGTAAGTAAGCAAACTGGCAAAAATACAGATTTGATAAAATCATTTCAAAGTCCACAGGGAATTGATGCAAACTACAAGATACTTTTATCCTTCCTTGCCAAACAGCAAAAAATCCCACAGTAATTAAAAAAAAAAAGTCATCAAAAGCATCCAACTTACCTGAACAATAACTGGCATACATAAGAAGCAATCATTTATAAAAGCTGTTTTGCTATAAAGGACTGAAAATATCAGGATAAGGAAATGTTAAAGCTAGCTTATGACTCTTACCTGTTTAAGGGTTGCAAGTAACAGTGCTATGAGCTACAGTGTGTGCTCTGCAAAGATCTTTATCCTATATCTATCTTTGACCTAAATTTAATCTGTAACACATTTTTACAATTGAAAAGCAGGTATTACGTCCTGGTTTCAGTGCTGTGTTTTGGGTTTAGTATGAGAATAACGTTGATAACACACTGATGCTTTAGTGGTTGTATCGTAAGTGAAGGACTTCTCAGTTTCCCATGTTCTGCTAGGGAGGAGGTGCACAAGGAGCTGAGAGGAAGCATGGTTAGGAGGGCTGACTTGAACTAGCTAAAGGGCTATTCTATACCATAGGATGTCATGCTCACAAACTTCTCTGACAAACTGAGGGGAGCAGTTGGCCAGGAACAGGGGGTCACTGCTCAGGGAGTGGCTGGGCACCAACCAGCAGGGTGGTGAGCATCTGTATTGCGCATCACTTGTCTGTCATAGGTTTTATTTCTCTCCCTTTTTTTTATCTTCCTTTTCATTAAAATTATTCTTGTTGTGATTGATGTTATTATTATTGTTATTATATGTTCTTTTAATTCAATTATTAAACTGTTCTTATCACATCTCAACAAGTTTTACAAATTTTACAACTCTTATTAAGAAAGCACCAGGTTGGAGGAGGAGTTAGAGAGCAGCTGAGTGGTGCTTAGTTGCTTAGTAAAACCATAACACATTAGCAATAACAGGTATTAAATAAGAGTGAGTGTGATAATGTTTGATTAATTGTTAGGTATTTTACTTTAGCATTTACTGACTCCCACAGATAAACTATTTAATTAATAGGAAGAAAAAACATAAATAAATCTGTATAAAGAACAAGCCTCTCCTTCAACGCCTTCCTACAAAAAATGTCTTAATTATGTTCAGTGGTTTGGCTGAACCCAGTGGCAAACCTCTGCTAAGCCTTCCATTTTAGTGGGAAGAAGAGACTATGAAGTAATTACCTAAATCAGAAGTATAAACCATCTAAGCTAATTATCTAAGTCGAAAGTTTGACATTTAAATTACAAGAGAGACTTTTTAAAGTGCCTGATCTCATTGTGAGATCAAAAACATGTAGTTATTTCAGTTATCCAACAGAACTTATGACCAAAATGACTGATTAGCTGCCATTTATGGTGCAGATAGTTGATACTTATAATCATCCACTTTGACTAAGTTTAAACAGAAACCAAAAAGCAATAAATCCCATAATTTGTTCCCAGAACAGAAAGTTCTGCAGATCACACCAATAAACTTTTAAAGCTGAGCTTCTCCAGACCCAATATGTAAGACTTCATCTTTGGAATGGTTTTGATATAATACAGATGCACAATAGGAAAAATTTTAGTTTTGATTCTGCTATGAGCAAATGCAAATTGTCCTGAAAAAATCCTGTTCTTAAAGGAGACGGTGGTGTTTTGAAAGACTATTTGAAAAGGTTCTGGCAGTCAAACAGTCTACAGCAGCTTTAACATACCAACAGTGCTACCAAGAATTTCATGCACACCAACGGAGAGGAAAAGCATACTGACCTCAGTTGTTTATTCATGACAGGACAGCTCTAACACCTCTGTTTATGAAACTGCAAATGATAGCTTCTGTAATATCATGAGCATAAAATAGAAGATAAACACTGTTCGAAGAAACCATAACCCCTTATTTTATTCAAAGGCTATCTGAAAATAGCTCATCTAACTTCAAGTAGTTGCTTAATATACAATATATTTTTTTTATTAGAAGAAATATACCAAAAGCAGTAAGTCCGATTTTTTTCCCTCTCCCTTAAACTTAAACATACCCAGCAGTTTCTGTAACTTGATGCTGAAAATGATCAGTAAAGCCAAACGAAACAGCACATTACCTTTCTAAATATGATGTAAATGTGTTAAGGTTTAAAAATTATTCTTTTCAATATTCCTACTACACTTTAAGTTGAAATATTATTATTTTCATGCTGAGGTGTACCAAGGTGACAAAGCAGGTATTCTTGACTTAGCCTCTAGGAAACGAACGAAATATAAACAATATAAGCTACTACAGTGACCACGACACAAGGTACTTTAAGAGAGCAGATCATTAAAAACTAAACAACAAACCATCTTGAGAAATCATGCTATTAATTTTCCATTCATTTACAGTCCTTTGCTGGCAAGTGATACCTTTACAGCATTAGGAAATTCCATGCAAGAGATCCTCAAGCTTGCTAAGACATTTCACACACATCCCACTGGTCCCAAGGTTGAGTTGATTGGCATTGCCCTGCAGTAGGCGTGAGGTTTCTGATTTAAAGTGTGGATCCTCCATGCTCTGTCACAAGCACATTCCAAACCTCAGTTGGGTCTGCCTCACTGACTTCAGTAACAGACTTCAAAAAAATTTGCACAGAAGCTTCTGGGATATTTGCATTTCCTTTATTTCTTAGTGTTCCAAGCTAAAAGGTAGACTTCTTACATAAAAAAAAAATCCAGAAGCTAGCAAATTTATTTTACTATCTTGTTTAGCCTAATAGAACAAGGAAGGTTTCTATCAGAAATCATTGTCTGCTGCTAGACAACTGAGAAAATAAGTCATTAACTATGCTTTAAAAAATAAATACCAAATGGCCCTCCTCAGAAAAGCACACCAGAGACTTCCACACCCTTGGGAACACCAACCGCTATCTAACAGAAACGTGTAAGCCAAGCTGGTCCGGTCACACACATTCGTACTGCAGTATTTTTCTTATTCAGAGAAAGATTTTCAGGCAGGGCTGCTGCCAAAATGTCTTGAAAATCAGGCATGAAGGGAAAAAAAATGTTCCTCCCATTATGCCTTATTGGTACAACTAAAAACTACATTTTCCATCCATCCACCATCAATCTCCTAGGTACTCGGCAGTGACTCTGCAGACATCTGCACTTCTCCAGGACTAGGAACTGGCCCAAGTTTTGGGTGCCCAGCAAGAAGAGTCTAAAGTGACTGAGATGGCTCAGTGAGAGCTCAAAGAGAGAAAAAACAATTGCCAAAACTGAGAAACAAAATATTCAAAGAAACAAGCAACAAAACTTCAGTAAAGCATTCCAATCTACTTGGGTAATACAGTCAAACAACAAAAAAAAAGTATTAAGAGCTCTAAATGAATAATGTAAGGAAGTAAAATAGTTTCAGAAGTCCTACTGTATTTTCAAAGTGCTTGTCATGTCATCACTTTGTTTTGTATGCAGAGTTCTCTTCCCTTGACAAGCAATTTACACGCCACCTTTAACATTGTCATTATTTATATTGTATAAACCTTTTCAAAGAGAGGGAGAAAAAAACCCACACAGTTTATTTTCTTTTTCTTCAAGCTTCTTCTTTTTCTTTGAAGGAGCAGGAGATCAAGCAAGGATTGTAAGAGTTGCAGAAATTACCTTTGGTCAGACAAAACTTCACCAAGAATCACAGCTCACAGCTACCATTTCAGCAAGGATCTTACCTATGTCTTTTACAAGCAGCATCATGTGCTAGGCGCTGCCATGTCAAACAACAAATTTCACAGCCTATATTCTCCAGAGCTTGCCATTGGTATGCCAAATCAGGATGTACATATCCACACTAAGTAATGCAAGACTGTGCTGTGACAAGATTTTAAGTAAAACTTAATTGTTTCCAGAACTGAGACTAGTGTAACTAACTGTACCATTCCACAGCATCAAAGGGTCAAAGCCAAAGTAGGCTGGAAAGTCATGCATGAAGAAAAAGATTGTTCCTCCCATTATTCCTTATTTATAAGCTGAAAACTACATTTTCCATCTCTGCACCATCAATCTCTAACCTTCTGTCTCTGTCAAAAGACATAGACTTTGTGGATGAAGAGCCCAAAAGCTAAAGACAGAATCTAAAACACGTTAATCAACACTTCTTTATACCAGCGACTCCTTCCATCTACTCTGCTATACATTGCATTGCAATGTTTATACACCTCATCACAGGGATTTACTTTCTACTGCTGTCCAACATAGCAGCTCTAACAGACTTCATTCTAAATCTCAGTTTTACTGAGTAAGCCAGTTTGCAATGAACTATTTATGATTAGTCCATGGTTATTTATCTCAAAAATCCACTTTTGGAAGCAACAGTATCACTCAAGGCAGCTATTTGCATACATGAGACATTCGCAAACAATATCTAGGTAATGGCAGTACCATGACAAAGTTACGTTTTGTGAAGATAAGGAAGCTGCTTAGAGACAGATAGAGAAGAATGAAAAATGTCCCTTCTGAATCACCAAGATCACATAAATCTGATTGATGTCTTGTACCTACTTGGGGGCTTGCTGGTCTCAAGTAGACTTATATGATGTTACTGTTGTGAAAAAACATTCCTGTTAGAAATGGCAAATACAAGGAATAAATGTGTGTAAGAATATCTAGATAACCCACTCAGGGAAAGCGTCAATGAGAACACACTGAGAGCTCAGAAGCAGGCACTTGTTTTGACATGTTTGGCCTAATCAAAACCACACCTCAATATTATAATCAAGGCTGAAATAAGAAGCACTTCTTCCCACCCTTTTCACTCTTCTCTTTCTGCATTTTCCTTTTAATAGGACCTGCTGGTATGAATGAAGCACAGCTTGTAGAGTGTTATTTTAAGAGGATCCATATTATTAGCTCTGAAGTTACTGCACAGCAATCTGGACTGAAGCTATTTTGTACTAGCTGTGGGAAGGCCTGAAGTTCAGATACACATATGAAATTCAGTACAATGTGGTTATGTTTTTGAAAGTCATATTGTTCTCTTACCTCTTAGAAATGAAACTGCATCCTAATCTACTTAAAAATAAGTACTCAAAGTACTTGCATTTTTTTATACTTTTAAGTTAGTCTACAAGAATTTCCTTAAGACAAATACTACCAGCTTAGCCACAGGAATCTGGTCACTCAACAATTTCACATAACTTACTATAGGAAAGAAAATGAAGTCAGTTTCACTAATCATTAGGCCCCTTTTATTTATTTTTTACTAAATCTATTTCATTTATATATCAAAAGAAATTTTAGATGGAAGCCATAGCTGGGCAAAATCTCATTATTGGTATAATAGTTTTAACTATGAAGCATATTTAAAGCAGTAGCATCTACAGAACATGCTTGATCAGTCATGTAAAGAGTTAAGTTCCTTCATCACCGTGATCATAAAGTCACTTCATCACTGTCATTCTGATTATATCACACTAAATATCCAAATCAAGAAGACATTAAAATTATAAAAGTAGTTTTTGTACCATAAGTATGAGGAGTGGTGAGGTTTAGTGGTTATTATTTGGGGGGTTTTGTTCAATATAATATTTAATATTACACCAGTGTAGGTGCAGCATATGGATAGTGATATCACAGCTGAGGTGTTGCGATATTACCCTATGGTGAAGTTAACATGACTGAAAACATATTCTATCTCGGTTACTTCTTATACACAGTCTACAACAATCTAAACTGCATGGAGACTTGCTGCAGCCTATTAAGTACAGTTGGCTTTGCTATGAAGTATTAGATTGAGAAGTAATTCAGCTATAGTTTAAGTACTGCTTAGAGAGGACATGGACCCTCCAGAAGAAGCAAGATGTGTATGATGTATAAAGAGGGACAGAGGGAAGTGGAGAGGAAGCACTTTAAATGGCTACAACCTTTTCACTCAGCAGCGGTCAGAAAGTCAACCCTCTCAGTGGTCCAACTGAGAACCAGAACAGTACTTCTCTCTAAAGTGTGGTGTGAATATAGCATAAGTACAGCATATATTAAAAGACCACACACTTCTTTCATTGTAATAATAAGAAAGTATAAACTTAGAATTAAAAAGCTCCATGAGATCTTACTAGGAATACCTTCAATTGACTTCCATGCTCTTCATATAGAAGATGCTACAAAGATACGAGAAAGAATGTTAAAGCAGCTGGGCTTTACTTTGCTAGGAGTGCAACCCCCTTTCCACTTTCCCCTTTTCCTTCACAAAAGAAGCTTAAAATGCAGCTTAATAATAAGTAGTATCTTAAAATATATCTGATGAAATTTAGATAGCACTAATTCAGTTCCAAACAGGAATTACAGAAAATCTAAAAAAAAGCTGGAGGATATGACCTCTAAACCCTCCAACTACTCTAAATAGGCCTTAATTCACTTGGTATCTCAAAAAAAAAAAAAAAAAAAAAAAAAAAAGAAAGAAATGGACAAAGTCCAAAAGGAAATCTAGGAATGATCCGGTCTAAATCACTAAAGAGTCTTGACAAAGATTATAGAGCTCAACCGTCACATGCACTGATAGATTAGAGGAACTACTCTGATCTATATGCAACTCTGGTACAGCCTCAGTCCCAGATTCAGAACTATCAGATTCAGACTATCTTTATCAAAATAAAACATTGAAAGATGCTGGCATTGGGAACCAAAATGCAACAGAAATTATAGTCCTTAATAAAGTTACCAAGCATAGAAGACAATGCAAAGAAAGAAAATTCCCAATACACCATGAGATTGAACCTCACAACACAAACATTAATATTTTCAGAACACAATTTACAATAATCTAAGATAAGTGAAGAGAATTTTTGTGAATGGTCCAGAAAAGTCCGTACAATCATGAAAAATACCTATTTTATGACACTGTAAAATCATGAGTTTCATAAACTCTTAAAATTAAGCAAACAATAAAAATAACCAGAAGATTCTTTATTCTTCATGAATCAAAAAGTAAAAACTTTCCATTTATAGCATAAGTCCAGCATAAGTTCATAAGATATTAATATGCTTCAAGGAATGCCTTCAAGCTAATTGTAGCTAGCAAAGATTTCTTCCTCCTTTCAAATCTTACCTGGTACATAGCTATTAACTCAATTTACAGTAACATTATCTATGACAGTGCTGTTAAATGACTGAGGTAGAAAAGAAGTCCTGTTATTTTTCCAATTTACTTCTATAAATGATTTTTTTAGAAATTATTTTGACTGATAAAAGAATTTCAAGACTGTAAAGCAATGTCAGGAACTGTGTAAATTTTAAAATTTAATTCCGTAACCTGCCATTTTTCCATAACCTTTAACTGATTTGTTTGCAATATCTTTCTATAATTAATTTTTCTTTCTGAACACGTTGCCTTTCAGACGAATATCAATATGACCAGCCTTTCTCTGCTTCATAGAGGCCTAGAGTGATTAGTTATCTTATGCTCCCTCTACTGACTCTATAAGAAACGGCCTCTTCTCTCAAAGAAAAGTTTACAATGATAACTTAAGGAATTAAAAAGGCATGAAGTACAATTCTGCAGAGTGTCAGTTCCTTGTGAAAGTCAAAGTAGAGAACTTGTCTTCTATTTCTTCCTAAGGCCTTACTAAATAAAACCTTTCTGTAGCATCTGTGGAATTAATTACCATACAAGCCATTTCAGGAAATTTCTTCATAATGTTTCAAGGGGTTTAAATTTTGGTGGAAAAAACCCTACAAATTTCCATTTTTGTGAAGTTCTAAGCAGTTTTTCTTTATAAGCTCTGCTGCACAGTTCAATCCACAAAAATCTGCCTGAAGTCTCTCATTTAACTCTTTGCAATCTGAGGTGTAGGACAGTAATCTACTACCACTGTGATACAAGCACTATACTTAATTTTCACATTTTGCAAATAACTCATGAAGTGGACAATATATAATAAATATTATATATATTATAGTTGTATAATTTTTATAATTAATAAAATATATAAGGGAAATTTAGAAATTTAGAAATTACTTAAAGGATTTACATGCTACTTCTATTATCTTGTAAGGTAAACGATGGCTTAGCGTTTTGCTATTCTTGCTATTCTTTTACTGAAGAAAAACTAGTCATCTACTGCATTGTTTTGGTTTGGTTTGGTTAGTTTTTTTAATAAAATATATAATCTTTTTGAGGAAAGGTTGTGGCAATTGGGGTTGCTTAGTCTAGAGAAGAGGAGACTCTGGTGGAGATCTCATTAATGTTTACAAATATCTAAATAGCGGATGTCAGGAAGCTGGGGCATCCCTTTTTTCTTTTGTATCCAGGGACAGGACAAGGGGTAATGGAAAGAAATTGGAACACAGAAAGTTCCATTTAAACATAAGGAAAAACTATTTTACTGTTCAGGTGGGGGAGCCCTGGCACAGGTTGCCCAAGGAGGTTGTAGTGTCTCCTTCTCTAGAGGCTTTCAAAACCTGACTGGACGCGTACTTGTGTGACCTGATCTAGGTGGACCTGCTTTGGCAGGGGGGGAATGGACTAGATGATCTGTAAAGTTCCCTTCCAACCCTACCATTCTGTGATTCCATGTGATTTTGTGATATAATTTAATACAGATAATACCATGATATCTCTATTACATGAGTCATAATATAAGATTTAAATACGTATTTTTGTTGCTCAACCTAGCAAAAGCTATTAAACTAGTTTTATATTCGAAAAAAAAGTGATTTCATGCTAAAATGATACCTACATCACGATATTCCATGAATTAAGCCTTTGACATTACAGACACTGTATATGAAGAGAGATAAAAATCCAAAAGCCATGATGAAATACAATTCTCAAATTTTCTACACTTCTATTCCATTGAGGTACTTACCAGATCAATCAGACTCTCTTGGATTCTGTTCAGTGTGGTGCGTAATCTGCTGCTACTGAGGCCCAGTCCTGTTGATTCAAACTGGAAGAAATACATTCTATTTATGCTGGGGAAGGAAAACTCACTGGTATAAATTTTACAGTGATGCTGCAGAATTTCACTTTGTAAACACTAGCTATAATTTACTTACATTGATGTTTTTAGTGCTTAATCGCAATCACACCAAATTAAAAGAAAATCAAACCAGGTCATGGCACTCAACAATGTACTAGTGTGAACAATGGCCTAAGTACCTTCCATGAAGACGGCGGCTTACTATTTATATCAATAAACAAGCAGTACCCTTTATTGTTATCATACTGTATGTGGGTGCAGGACTCTAGATTTTTTGTGCGATAAGCCCAGAATGGTGCACCATGGTGCCCCCACTGAGACCTGCCTGCACACTACACCCAAGTTAAATGGTCTTGACTTCTTTCTCAAGCCATACAATTTCTTGTAATTCCTTATTAAAAAATTAACTTCCATATGTAAATTTATATCCATTGATCTTTATAAAAGCCATTATTACTTAATGCTTATAAAGTGCCATCTTCATGTTCATGGCTCAAAAGTATTATGGGGGCAGATGTTCATCTGGGATATATCAATATAGCTACACCAATTTCATGGTAAATGAAACAAATTATACCAGCTGAGGGTCTGATTTGACATGCTTAATTAATGTAGCTATTTATCTTCTACTTCCAATTTACAAAAAAACAAGAACAAATTAAGACAGCTAAGAGACATGCATTCACGTCAAGAAACTAAGTATTTCAATACACTTCTGGTATGTGATTCACATGAAAAGGCAATCTACTGAACAATATTTAGAGCACTGTTGTACACCGTATCATTAGACTTCCTTTCAGTGCACTCAATCAGAGAAGGAACAGTTCAAGCTGACATCATCCCATCCACTCCTTTTAAATACAAAAAGGTATAATTTAGGTCCTGATTTACTGTGTCTAGCATTTCTTACTTCAGATGTCCGTCTGCCCAAACCCTCCTATATATGTAATGCAAATTTGCATCTCAGCTGAATTCCCACTGGAAGCACACTCTGCTGACATTTAGAACCTGATCTAGGAGACAGAAATCACTATCCTAGAGTCCACATGGGACAAAAAGAAGTGTTCATGCCTTTGTAAGTAAGCCTTTTTACAAAAAAAAAAAATATATATATATATGTATCATTTTACTGTAAAAGTATCAGTTCTGAATAGCCTTTGATTTTGCAGGTACATGGGTGAAAAATAAAGTAACTTTTATCCCTTTAAGAAACACTTCCTTAATTCTCTTTTTTACCTCTATAACCTTACATAGTAGTTTTGAGACATAGCTGTAAGGACTGCAAATTCAAGACTGGCTATTTTTCCTGTTAAACTAAGAAACAGGAAAAAAAATACCCTGCTTAAAGAGGAAAAGCTGCTATTTACAAGTATTTTCAGCTGTTTCTTTTTAAGAAATTTGCATCTCTACCATCACAGTCTGCCACTGATTCTCTTTCTGCCTTCCAATTACTAATGTTCAATAGCTATTGGGAACTTTCACTTATTCTATAGTGTTATATTTTTTTCCTAAAAATGGCATTTTCACATTAGAGACATATCTGAATGAAAAAAAAATTAAAAGTAACTTAAATTTCCATAAAACATTACATATCAAGAGTCAGGCAACCAGTTACAGCCCAAAGTCAGAATTGTGCATCCATTGCAGGGGGGAGGTGCACATATGGCAGGAAAAGGAATAAAAAAAGCAACCAACCAGGTCCAAAAATATTGTTGCTCAGCATTTTTTCCACAAGGACAGAATCTCATGACTTCATATAAAACATGTGACTCATCAGTGTAACTGCTTTGCTTCATGGAAGTTTTTGCTATTTCTCTATGAAAAATGGCAGATTCTAGTCTTAGCAGGTAATAAATTTGTGGAATTTAAGTAAGCAGAGCATTACATGATTCACAGAACTCATCATCAATTCTACATAACCTCTTACAGATAAACTAATTCTTTTGCATAATAACAGTCATTAGTTTCTAATTTAACATAGCTAGTAAAAAAAAAGAAAAACCTCAAATTATTAAAATAATTACAGTATTCCTTTTAAATTCATGTTAGTTTGCTCCCTAATTTGATATAAGGATGAAAGGCAGTCTTAACTTGCTTCCCACAAATTAAAAAGGTTTTGAAACAAGTCATTCTGGTCAAAATAGTGTGCAACTTTTGGCAGCGAAGAAACCCAAAATATATATTATATGATTATACACAATAATCATTCTAAAGAGGCCTGGAAAGAGCAACGACTTAGCATTGTGATTGGACATGGAACGCAACATATGTATTTTATATATGTAATATATATAATATATATATTATTTTTTATATATTTTTTTAAAATCCTTGGTTTTCAGTGAACTGGCAATGAACTCTCCTTACGTGTGTACTAAATCACATGTACAACATTAGCAGAAGTTCACAATGAATTTCAACCACTTAAAGAATCTGTATGATCCTTTTAAGGGTCCCATTTGATGCTATTTTGTTTAAGAAAAATAAAACACTTTTAGTGATCTAAATCGCATACCATCACTCATCTCTACTTTCTAAAGGTTTATAAACACTGTGGGAATGAGGACATTTAAGCAGCATTACAAGAGGGCTTATTGCATTCATAGACCCTTTTAATGCATTGTTTCCCATGAAACAATCTGTCCCATCTGTAAAAATAAAAATTAGGCACGCTACAAAAACATCACAATTTTACTACCCATCTGCTATAATGTTTACCTGCCTAGTACTGTGCTGTTCTCTGTTAGAATTAGAGAATGAGGAATTCGGTATAAGCTTTAAAAAGACAAGTCACGAGGTGCAAAAATAAAAAGAAATGCAACACAATATAAACACCAGAGCAGTCAACTAATGAAAATTAATTATATGAACAAAAACCAAAACAAAACCAAAAAGATCCACCCATCTTCTAAACACAAATTGCAAATACATTTGTCCTGCCAAAGATAGCAACTCAGAACCATTTAGAACCATATGTTGAGTCTAAAAATCCATTACTTTCTGCCAATAGAGGATGATGAATTTGGAACCTCACAGTATTATTACTTGTGGAGTAATTTTCTTAAAGAAAAGAGAAAATTGTTTTTACACACAGCATTTCATAAATGCTTTAAGACAACTCTGTTGAAAGTTGATCTAAGCCTTTATTTCAACTACAAGATCACTCAAACCCTTGTTTGCATTAATTCGACAGAAGAACACTAAGATCTGAAAAAAATGCATTCCAGACTTCTTAAACCTGAGTTACTACTTAACTTTCACAGGCCCTTTCTCCTCTTTCTTTTGCTAATCTTAAAGTTACAGAAATATATACTGGAAAGTTAAATCATTTCATACTGTCTAGGCTCCAAACCACCCCCCCTTCTTCCCATTGTTCCCCGTTTTCTGCCACTACTTTTAGGTATTTTATGTTGTCTTTCCTCCATGCCAAAATAGTGCTTGAAGAACAGTACAGAACCTTTCAAAAACGCAATAGGACTCATATTCCAGTGACAATGATGTTCACAGTGCTTATCCTCCTTATGACTGATCTAACCAGTCTTTTCATACTCCTCGTAGTGGTTTTGGCCTGGGCCAGGTTTTTCAGTAGCAAGGGAGCTAAAGGAGTTGCCAGAAGCTTCCCCTGTAGCTGACAGGGTTTGGGCCAGTAAGTTTTAAGTTGGACCCTGCACCTGACCCAGGCCTGGCCAATTAGTGATGGAGGTAACGCCTCTGTGAATAACAGATT
>WBNH01007568.1:164577-215335 GCA_013401255.1 Urocolius indicus
TAATCTGTGTATGCAATAAGCAGTCAAAGCATGGGATGTACTGCAGTTGAAAAATGGCAAATAAAAACATATTCAAGAAGGAAAATAGTCATCCAAGTAACTACTGATCCACTGCTTTAATTTCAAGGATGCAGGACTTTAGACTAAGTTTTGAAGAAAGTATGGAAGTGATAGAAGATGGAGGTAAAATTAAGATTTAGTCAAAGTACTAATTTAACAATATTGCACAGTAAATAAGTGAAACTAGAGTTTTTCAAATGAGTAAGGGTGCCATAAATGAGAAGATAGAATAGAGTGAAAAGAGAAGTATCTGGAAAAGCTACTAGTAGAGTTCCCAGTAACTGGCTTCTTATTATTTTCCTTAAAAGGATTGACAAAACATACAGGAGGAACTGGAGATCCTTGATGACTGCTATAATAAAAATGAGATGAAATTTCGTATGAAAAAAATGTGAAGCCATGCATTTGGGGATCAATTCATAAAAAACATGTATCCTTCTACTAAAAACTAGCAGCTCATCTCTTGGAAAAAAAAGGTGAAAGTGAAGGACCTGCTGGCTGTACAAGCTCATTAGAGATGTTAACCATGTAGCAAAAACAGCTGTTCTGGGTGTGGGAATCCAAGTAATGAAAGAGGGGAAAAAAAAAACCAAACCACTCTTAAAGTTCTTATTTTTGTAGCTATACTACTTGAAAATGAAACATTTCACCCTCCAAAGCCCATTAGCAAATAAAACATTAATCTATTTCCTTTCTGGCTCCGCTGTTTCTATGCATTCCATACAAATAATCAAACATTATTGGTTAAAATCAATATACGCATGCAGATTAATTTTCAAAGTAAAAGAACTTACAAGATACAATGGACTTTGCCTATTTAATTAATAAATATTTTTCTTTTATTGTTTTATTTCTATTTTATTAGCACTTTCACAAAGTAGAAATGCAGCTCCACTAGGTATATTTTTAAAAGCCTTAAAATTCATTTAACATATTGGGTATAATCCATAGGTTTGTATTAAAAAAAAGCAGATATAAAAAAGTACAATTGTTCTACGTACCAACAAGCCTTATTACATTCAACGTAGTGTTTGTTAGGATAGGTGCATTCACTTTATAGAGGTTATAATCCGATCTCTTTTTGCTCTTCAAAGTTTCTCGAGAAACACTTTAAAGAAAACAAAATACACTAAATGTGACTGCTTACTACAATTCAAGAACAAATAAAATTTAGTAGAAAATAAATCCTTCCTCTCTCTCTTCCTTCATGTGACAGTGTGTCTCCCAGTGCAGTATTTTATTTATGCTAATGCAAAACTAACATACAATTCTAACACTTAAAGGAACATGCCTCATCTAATTTACATCAAATTGCGCTAGAGAAAGAACCTTCTGTGTTGTGGTCCAAGGCTTGAGTTCTGTCTGGCCTTAGCAATCATTTTAACCATTAACCGAAGTTCATAGTTTGTGAAACAAGACAAAGAAAACAACAAAATGGTAGCAGACAAGTAAACTATAGCTGAAAATTACTATCTGGAAATGGAAACAATTTTGAGGAACATGAAAGTAAAGAGACATTAAATTTTACATGAATTGTAGTCCTGAAAGAAGCGAGGAGTTGGGCTCGAATTTCCTTATGCATCCCTCAAGATATTCTGTGATTCTGTAAGACTAAGCTTCTGCCAGCTGCCACATTTCAAAACAATATTATTCCAAAGATTCAACAATGCTTCAATTTCACAGCACAAAGCTATGGACAGTGACTGTAGTTTGTTCCAGCTAAGTAATTTTATCAATATCTCCATCACTTCTTCAAAATGAAGTACTTTACATCATGTATCTTATGAAATTCTGCTAACAATAGTTAATCCTAAAGAATTATTTTGCAAAAAAACACATTCTTCTGTTTTTACCCAAGCAATGGCTTGAAATCCTCTACATATAAATATAAACATTATACTTAATAAACAGAGTAATGGTTCATAAAGTCTTAATGAACATGTAAGTAGTACTGCGTCCTAGACAGAAATTTGTATTTCAGATCCTTTTAAAGGTTAGAGAGTTGGCTTTTGCTTATATGAATATATAAATATATATATTATATAAATATATTTATAATATTTGTATATATTTATACACACACATATATATGTATGTATATTCTGAAGAGACAAACAGAATTTTAAATTCCAAATCACTGCCTTCAAGCTACAGAATGAACTTCTTTTTTAATCTGAAAAACTCTACCGTTGTGGTATAAAAGTAGAAGTCTAAGCCTCATGGCATTTGTCTACAAACAATTGCTTTTGACACAATAGAAATTATCTGTATGCACAATAGTAGTTGTAGCAAGAACCTTCACTTAACATCTAACGCTTACTAATCTGCTTTGCACCATCTAGTTTAGAGAGCCTTTATCCTCCTACAAAAGCTTCCTTTCCAAAGTTTCTTTCTGTAATAATGATTAGCTGGGGGAGCTACAGGGGTGGCTTCTCTAAAGATCTGCCAGAAGCTTCCCGTGCAGCTTATAGGGCTAGGGCTAGGACCCTGCAGCTGACCCAGGCCTGGCCAATTAGTGGTGGAGTGAAAAATGTATTGAGAAAGAGAAGAAGTTGTTGTGCAATTACTAAATGCCAGCAGCAACAGGGAGTGAGAATGTGAAAACACCTCCCCAGACACCAAGGTCAGTGGAGAAGGAGGAGAGGAGGGTGTTTAGGCCCTGGAAGAAAGACTCCCCTGTGGCTCCCCTGTGACCTGTGGCTCCCTGCTGTCCATGGAGGACACTGGGGAGCAGAGATCCCCTTGCAGCCCATGGAGGACCCCACCCTGGAGCAGCTGAATGACTGAAGGAGGCTGTGACTCTGTGGGAAGCTCACTCTGCAGTAAGTTCCAAGACCTGGGCGTCCATGGGAAGAGAGTAGCCCACTCCAGAGCAGGTTTACTGTCAGGATTTGTGGTCCTGTGAGGGACTCAGGCTGGAGCAGTCTGTCCTTGAAGGATTGTTCTCCTGATGGATGATCCACACTGGAGCAGTGTGAGGAGCTGCCCCCATGGGAGGCCCCATGCCAGAGACAGTTTGTGAGGCACTGTCTCCCATGGGGAGGGACCCCACAGTGTAGCAGTAGGACGTGTGAGGAGGCCACCCCGTGAGAAGAAACAGTGGCAAAGTCCATCTGTAATGAATGGACTACAACCTCCATCCCCCATCCCCTGCACCACTAGGGGGGAAGAGAGTCCTGTGAAGAGGGAGGTGTGGGGGAAGGTATTTTAAGATTCAGTTTTATTTCTCATCTCCCTGTTCTTATTGTTCTGTTAATAAATCAAATATTTTTCTCCCCAAGTTGAGTCTGCTGTGCCCATGACGCTAATTGCTGAGCGATCTCTCTGTCCTTATCTCAACTCAAAAGCTATTCATTATATTTATCTCTCTCCTGTCTAGCTTGGAAGGGGGAGTAACATTATGACTTGGTGGACGTCAGGCTAAACCACCACAGCAGGTAACATACAGATTATTTGCTTATTATTCCTTTGTCATAGAGTATAAATTAAACAGAAAATTGAACAGAAACTGAGATGACAAGCATGTAAATGAGACCAAGGACTGACACAGTCTGCTTACCTCTTCACAGGGGCATCTCCTGTCTGCTCATCCACATAATCTCTTTTCAGCTCTTCAGGAACATCACTGTCACTATCATACTCTTGATACGCACTTTTTTCTTGTTCATCTGATTCATACTGTTAAGAAGAGTTAGGGGTTTTTAGACAAGAATAATAAACTGACTGCCATTATTTTCCTTATAATATTGTCACTCATTTAACATACCATTTCAGTCACTTCTTGGCTTTTATCTCCTTCAGGATACAAATAACTGCTGGTTGAAAGACTGCTCATAATTTTCATTGCAAATGCAGCAGTCAAATTATGCAAAGGCATTTGTAAATTCCCTTCTAAATAAACTTCTATTCTTAGATGTTGATTAATAGCAAATACTTGCATTACCCTGTTTATTCCAACTATTTGGTTTCATTTTCCTGTATCAAGTATGCACGTATTTGAACTTTTATTACTCGTTTTACAATCTGGGAAAAAAACTAATAAAACCTCAAGGATTATCCATACGTTTGAAACAAAACTGACACCACAAAACCTTTATTAATGCAAGAAGGACTAAACTATTGTTTCAATAAAATAATTATTGATATTGTATATACTTATTTAAAAAACCCACATACAAAACCAACTTGAAGTTGTTTATAAAACTGATTTTAGTACACTCCAAAAGACATCTCCACTAGAGTCTTACTAGAGAATCTAACCTGTTGAGACCAACGTGATTTTGACTAAGCATAAACACTTCAGGAAACAATAAGCAGTCAAAGGCTATGAAAAGATAAGTATTTCTCATGGCTACTATTACCATGTAATTTTTTTCCTCAGTACTTTTCTTCAACTGGATGCTATTCTATCTACATCAACATCAACAACAGTAACTTTGCATGTATTTGTATGCTTTATATAAACTTTGCACTGCACACAGAACAGACAAAAAACTGCAGAGCCAGCAAAGATTTTGCAACCCTAAGTTATATACCTTTCCACACAGAGAAAAATAAAAGCTACAACAAAACACTAAACCACAGTTTCTTATCCTAAGAAACATTGTAATGATATCATTCAACTGCATCAGTGGAATAAATCAGTGGTGCCTAGATTAAAAGTATTTTCATGTTTTTTCCACCCTGCTTTCTCAGCAAACTTGATAAGATATTTATTTGTGTGCTGGTTCTTGCTTTTTCTTTGAAACATACATCATGCTTTCTCTACTTAAAGGCAAAAGAACCTTCTTTGATAAAAGTTTCATGTACCTTTTGGTTCACTTGTCACAAATGCCACAATATATTCCAGAAATATAAATGTTCTGATCATATGTATTCACAGGCATAATTTCTGCCTCATGAACATTTCAAAGGAAAGCTATAATGAAAGCAGCTCAGTTTATTTAAAAAATCAGCTGTCTTCAGGTTGGATTATGGACAAAGCGAGTCATAGTTTAACTAACTTGGCTGGAACATTAGCATGGAGAATTACATCCACTAACTATGCATTAATAAATTACATGTCAATTCAATTAAAATCCCATGATAATAGAATGACAAATTGACCACAAGTTGTTAACTATGGATCATATTGATATATGAACCTGACAGCTGACATTAACTGTCTTAACATCATATATTATGAGAAATATTGAAAAGAATATGTTTTACATGGAAACACATTTTACTAAATCTCCTCAACCTAATACCATTAATAAGCTGGAAAATTTAGTTAATGACATTAAAATATCTGCATTTTAAAGTAAGGAGTAAACGTAACTCACAACCATTAAATAGTGACCTCAATTTGAAGATCTTTGTCAATTAATTTTTAATATAAATATTTTAATATAGATTAAATCCAATAAATATGTACAATCTGCAGTAACATTTTGAAGTACTGAAAAGCATTCAGATATTGTCTTGTAGCAATAATCAGTTTACAAGTGTTTAGGCAATTGACCCAAACAAATCCATAGGACTATGGTAAGATTCAATGTTGAAGAGCAGTACAAAACCATCAATTAACTGTATTGCAACAAAGATATTTTAGAGAGCTATAAGAAAGGGACGCAAAGCTTCTCACTGAAGCTCAAGATAGAGGGCTGAGGTGACTGGATCCAGAAGTCCATTTTCACTTATTCAGGACTGCACAACTAAGCAGTTAAAGAGACTTCAAAATTCTTAAAAGAAATTCTGACACCTCTACAGATCCTATGATCTGTCCTACACATTATATGACAAGTAAATCAATTGCTTATGTCCGCATCATGCCATTTTTTTAAATATCTGGAAATACGTTAGCACTTCTCTCTATAAACAAAATTTTGCAACCTCCATCTGAAATAATTTCAATTTTGATTGCTAAAACATATCTCCACTTTAACTGGTTATTCAAGAAACCAGAACTTAAAACCTTTGCCAAAATTTTATTCTAAGTTAGCTAAGCGAGTTATTTCTGATTTTATGTAAAGGACAACCAAATAGGTGTCACTTTGTTTGTTTTTAAATTGAGTTCTTTCTTTGTGTCAGCACTTTGGAACAGCCAGTAATGGAGAGAGGAGATGAAAAATATGAAAAGGGAAAGTAGGATGGTCACTTGGACAGTATACTTGATCCACAAGAAATCTTGACTCTAACACTAGCCAGGTCAGATGTACTGTACAAGCACTGACGAGTTAATTAACCAATCCTGTGTTTCAATTCACTTTGTAGATGTGCAAAATACTTCCCCAGATCACAAAGATTTTGGAAAGGATTTTATCTTTCCAGTGCCTGAGCTAACAGCCAAATACACTGATGAAAACAAATAAGTGCCTTTTTAGCACTGTTGAATGCTAACAATGCACTCTCAGTACAATTATTTGTATTTACTAACATCTTTCAATATTAAAAGTGATTAGTTCCCATTTTCCAAAGCATTAAACTCAAGTTATCATATGGAATAAATCTGTTTACACACAGCATTGCTAGAAACATGTCAAACTAAGGAAATATTCACCATAATTGATTTCCACAAGAAGGGAAGAAAAATCAAAAGCATGATCCTTCATAATAAATTTTAAATTTCATTGAGCAAACTGAAACTTAATTTTACAGTTTAGTTTTTTTAAAAAAATTAGTTCTATACACCAATCCTAAATTCTCAAATATCACTATATTTAAGGTTAAACCTCCTTATTTTATAAAATGAGTGACTGTAAATCTAACCTATATTTCACAAGAAAAATGCGCAATAAATCACATCATTGGTATTTCACTTTTTCCTCATTGTCCTCTGGTGTCAAAGGAAAGTCCAAATTCCTTATAGTTCTTCACTTGGGTACAAAATAAGATTTTATCAATTTAAAATATACTGAGGTTTCATTAATAATAAACACTATATTAGCACATAGCTTTGAAAAGGAGGATAGTGCAGCCAGACTTGAAAGTCCCTGACAATGTATAAGCCTCACAAATGGGACTTTTTACAAAATTAAAAACAGGTAAACCACAACATGGATTTTACTACACGAGACACATCCGTCACTGCTAATTTACGGGATCACAACTCCCTCTAGCCTGTTTCACTGAAACCGCAGTCAGCCACTGCTGAACCACTGAGGCAGTCACTCTCGGCACCAACAGAGAAGGCAAACAGCACCCTGACAGTTATTTACTAGAACATCATCTCCACCATGGCACTTGCACTGATGCAAAGCATGAGGCAATCCTTTGCTAAATGGACGAATGCTTATTGCCTTAAGTAGCTTCAGATCTGCATGGGATTGAGTCTCACACCCTTGCAAAATATAGATGGCAGCGAACAACACCAGTATGAAAATAATAACCTTTCCATATAGAGACTTTTTCCAGTAGCTAGAGATAAATTCAGAATAAGGTATTTTTACTCAGGATGACGCAATGGTAGAATTCATTAATTCCTGGTGGCAATGTGGCAACAAAGATAACAAATAACTTCCTGAAAATTATATTACTCTATTACAATAAAAAGGGTCGTTCTGGGGTGGAGGTGGCTTCTTTGCATTTTTGTCAGAGAATTCTGGAACAAAAAGATTAAAACCATCCCACACATTTATGTTTTGTAACTCATTCTGGTTACAAAATGTCCCAGAAAGATTTGCAGGACCAATTATCTTCATGAGCTCACAGTATCTGTGCTAACCGCTACCAGCAGTGGGATGATGTAAGTGAGCCACTACTAGGCTCACAGAATATGACAACTCCTTTGTAATTATCACTCTACTTGAAACACTATATTTTGTACAAAAAGCCAAAGTTTCTTTTGGTTTGGTACTACTTCTCTGAATTTTTTGTTCTTGAGATGTCACCCAGTATTAGGAGGTCCAGTTAATATGATCTTTGGAAAAGAATTTCACAGCTTCCTCGTTATTCTACATGCAAATGGTTGCAAAAACTATCCTGCAATATTTAAGGTATTTCTGCACTCACAGTGCAGATCATGATGACTTTATATATTTGTTTCAGTCAAAACTTCAGAAGAATGCTGTCTTGGGACAAAAAAAAAAAAACAAACCAGTAAACAAGTTGTCTATTCTTTTTTCTCCAGAAAAAAACCTTTTAAAAAGCAAAACTATTCACAAAAACATATCAAACTCTGAAATTAGTTCTTCAGTAGAGAGAGCTTTTATTCTGAAACCTCAAAAGTACTATTGGTATCAACTTTAATACTTATTTCACTAAGGATCATTTTAGCAAATATCTACCAAATGGCTGCTTAGATTCCCCAAAAGCTTTGTTTCAGAGCAGGTTTCTGTGAAGTACCATGGAATTCTGCAGTCTTCAGTATGCCCTGCATTCATCCTTTACTTAACATGCCCATTTGGAGTCTTAAGTTTAACAGTGATAACTACACAACTCTTCTCAGTTTACTGATAGGAAAAGGCAGGGCATATGTTCTGTTGTATTACTTGACAGGGGATGAACTATCACCATCCTTTAAGCATAATATAAAAATATTTTATGTAATCAAACATATTTTCAAGTTACACAGTAAGAAAGAGACTGCAGCATGATGCTCAAGTCTGTGAGATACATATCAAGCTGCTTTGCAACTGAAGTTCCACAGGGAAAGCAAGAAAGACAAAGCTGAAGGCCTGAAAGCCATTAATGTGATAATCGGATTAACTAACCTTAAATAAAAAACCTAACCCAATCTTATTATCAAAAAACAAAAAGCTCAAGAAAACATTACTTACCAGCAGGATAAACAAGAGCAAAAGTTTTAAGAAAAATATGCTGAAGTAGTATTTAAAAGAACAGTACAAAGTTTACATTAAAATATATTTGACCACTGCTAGATTTCAACAGAATTCCAACAAAATACACAATGTTACCTTTAAGTTTTACAGCAGATCCACTATAAAGAGAGTGTCCTGAGCATTTAAATTACTATGAAAAAGTGTCTAATGAACAACAGATAATCCACAGCAAATCACGCAAGTGCAAACAAATACAACAGAAGGAGCAGGCCACAATTACTATTTCCTAAGAAGCTGGAAAGCCAGTCATAAATTACAGCATTACTTCCACAAAGAAAGCTGACTTAAACCCCTGGAAAAATATTAATTTATGTGAAACATTTCTTGCTAGCCTCCAGGAATACTTGACTTCAGTGGAAAAAAATATGGATCCACTGCAAAACAAACTGAACTTTAAACAGGATTCCTGGCTTTCTGGCACTGCTAAAAGCAAAGCAACCTACCTAATTAAAGGAGTAAGGTGGTTTGAGATTTTACATAGTACTGCAGTTAACTTGTACTAAGACATTTTGCCATCATTGATACACAAAATAAATCACCATTTACTGAGAGAAAGATTTCTCTTTCTTTTTTTTCCTGAAATACTTCATACCCCATTGGAAGCTAAGACATCTTCTGTCTCATCATCTTTGCTGTCAGCCTGAATTTCAAATGGGTTTCCTCCGTTACAATACTGCTCAAATAATGTCACTGCTGTTGAAATCGCTGAAGGAGGCTGCTTACTAGGTGACACAGATGGGGAACGTGACTGCTCCATGAATTTAAATTCCTATTAATAGAAATAAAACACAGTTTTAATCACCAACAAGACAGTTTCAGTATTATCGCCTCTAGTTCCATAAAACCAGAGCATAACAACAAACTTATGGACAATTAACCTGATATGAAAGCTTTTAGGCAAAGCCTGCTGCTTATTTAAACATGCTTTTCACACTGGCTCAAGTTAACTTTGAAACTGGCAATCTTATAGTACTCATCTAATTTTAGCAATTTTTGGCTATGGCCTGCAATACCTCTACTGTATTTGTTGTTTAAAACTAGGTGAAAGCTAACTGGTTTTTTTATTTCAAAGAAATAAAATTACCTACGTTCTACCCAAAACTGCAGTTTTCTTAAAACAATTTACTGAGAAACTTACTACAGGCAATTTATTTTTTCTTAAGATTTTTTAAAAGTTATTTTCAAAATGTATTATTTTTCAAACACATTGTTTATGAAGCTTCTGATGACTGGGTGAGGGTAAATATATGGACTGTGTAGGGCACATAAGGTTTGATTTTAGATATTCTTTTCCAAAAGCTTTGACTTATCTCAGTTGACATATTTTCATCTATCAAATTCCAGCTATTGATCTTCATAAATAGCAAAATGCATATTTTCAGTTACCTAAAGGTTTAAAGTTTAAAATGTGTGGACTACATTTACAATTAGTGTGGACTAAAAGGACTACAATGTTAAATTTCTGTTTGTTTAAATGAATCTGTAACTTTCCGCCATTTTCTGCTATTCCAATCCCTTGACCAGTATGTATGGATTTATAATAGTGAGCACTCATGTGACTTTTAGACACTCATATTTTAGCATCTTACTCTCAAATAAATAATTATTCAAGCCATGAGTTTTCTCATTTTTACTCTCTGACCTGTCTCACCGAGCATGGTGCTTAGCTGCTGCCTGGGATTAAGACAGGGTTTTTAGCAGCCAGTAAAAACCTTTGCACAGTAACTCATGCATCTTACTACTTCTCAGAACACTCAGACTCTTAGCTTCTAAAGTATTACTACATTTGTATAGAACATACATGAAGCTGCAGAATATTAAAGCTTGACTTAACAGGACAAAGTTCCCAGGTCTCATTTTCCAAAAACATTCTTAATTCTTCAAGTCGGGTTCTGAAATACAACAAATAAATACTCTTAATTGACAACAAGAGTAAGTCTGGAAGTATACATTTCATTTATGCAGTGAAAAAGACCTTCAAAACTATATAAAATGTCAACCTTGAAAACAGTTATTTAACTCATTCTTTCAACTGACAAACCACCTAAAAGCCATGGCTACTAATACAGCGTATGTTTTACACCATCTCTGGAGAAATTTAAAAGAATGTCAATCTCCAAAATTTGGAAACTTTTCTTTTGTCAAAACCATTAGAAAATAATATGGAGGAAAACCTATGATTATGTAGTAATGCTGAACTTTTTCTGTTTCCTGTATGTACACTGTAGAAAGCAGTATAAAATACATACACTCTATTTTATTATCAGTACAGCAGCTTCTGTGAAGCCACAAAAGACAGATGCGTCTTTAAAACTCATCATAGCCAACATGCAGCAAAAGTAAGTGGAAAGAACTAAAGTTCTAAAGATCTCAACTTTTCCGAAAGCAAAAAAGTTAAATGGCTATTAATCTCCAATAATGAATAGAGAGAGCAATGAGTGCCTACTGAGGTCACATTGCTGTATCTTTTCTTCTTAATATAAGGCATACTGTTTTGCTTAACAACAATCAGTTGGAAAATTATGAGCTGGATTTTTAATTAGGCAGTAAAATACTCTGGAAATCATACAATATCAATAGCAAACTACAATCACCACTACAATTAAAATCTTGCCTCAACAAGATGAAAAACGGGTTGAACTATGACTTGGTTTGCTGTGTCTAAATTCAACAGTTAAATGTAAATAGACTTGAAGTACTATTTTTGAGGCACTGATCTTCTCACAGTAAAGCTGACACAAACAACTGACAAGGATGTTGTGAAAATCAGTGTTACATGTGTTAAAATTGTTTGAGAGGAAATCTAAGTAGAAAGTCATAGAAAAACAAATTATATAAACAGCACCAGTCATTGTATCATTTCAAAGATGAAAACAAGGCACTAACAAATACTTCAACAAATGCTTTTCATTTTCACCAGCATAAGAGTCTAGAAACTGGCCAACATGTAAGGTCTGATGTATTCATTCCCTGAAAAGTCCTGGTGATCAGATAGTTTTTTAATAATGTACCGTAAAGTGCATTCCAAAAATGCCTTACCCATGTCCTCTGTCAAAAGGCTATTCTAAATTTCAAAATAATTAACTTTCAACCATGTGCTTCATGTATGGTCTAGTATTATGCTGTTCTTCTACACTTTTTAAATGACATGACCAGTTCTTTTCATTGCTTTCCTATGTTGTCAGTACCCTAAAATACCAAACATTCCAGGAAGTCACATACGTCAAGGTACACAATCAAAGAACTGATCACTCCTAGAGTGTCTCAGCTTTATGTAGTTTTCAGATACTAATGAATCCTTAAAAGCACTATCCTTTTATTTTTTTCGCCTCCAATTAAATATACAAGGGTAGTGAAAGCCACGTTAACTTGATCGGAAAAGGCAAAATGCTTAAAGCTTTTATATAAATCAACCTGAGGGATATGGATGTGAGAAAGTGGGTTTTATATTTTTCCTTCTGAGGATGAAAACATATGCCAATTAATCTTCACAACACCCACACAGCACAAAACATGTAAAATAAATTAAAAGGTTCACATAATTTGAGTCTTAGTAATAAGTATTTTCTTCTTTTTTTCACAAGAATTACAAGAAGTATTAGCTTAACAAAAATCACACATTGTTTCAAAAAATTTTTATTTGCAAAACTGTTTCTTTTAACATTTACTCAAAGATAATTCGGAAAATTTGCCTCTCATTCCCTGAGATGTTAAATAGGTCATTTAAATATAAGCAAAACCAAAATGTTCAAAACAATATTAACTTAACCAAGTAAGGTACTATGTGAAAAGTCAGTATAATAAAGGATAATTAGGCAGACCAGAATCTTCTGAACCTAGAGATGCAAGCTCAGTTTCTAAATCAGTTCAGGGTTCAGAAATGCTTTCAAGAAATTAAGATAGGTGGCACAGCATCTAATTCAAATCATTTACTGGCAAGACACAATCTACACCTGATTAAGGCTCAAGCTTTTTCAGATAGTTGAAGCTGAGGTCCTAATCAAGTGTTCAGAAAGAAATTCTAGCCACAGACTACAAAAACTACAAGAAATCCCAAACCATAGTCTTGTCTTACGAATTTAGACACATGGTCTCATGTCCCATTGTCATAATTTTCATACTTTATGAATTTTAGGCAGAAATTTCAGACCACATTGGTATGGATGTATTGGTTGTATGACAGCTTTCATACAACACAACAGAACAGATCAAGACTGGGACAGTAAGAGTTTATTAGAACAAGGAATGCTGTATTTCTCATTACTTCCTACCTATCCACACTGAGGAAGAAGACAAATGCTAGATAACTAGAATATAAGAGTTATCAATCATTCAAAACAAAACTCTAGGAAATCAAGTCAACTCTAACAAGCCAATAAACCAGTCTTGAAGCTGTCATAGCTGTAAATCACATCCGAGGCCAGAAACTGCCTGCATGTGTCAGCGCATATGACTGGTCTCAGACATGTTAGTAGAGGTGATTGAAATGTAATTTCACTGAAAAAAGATACACTATGAAAACATGACTCAAAAGGATAAATTCACTGTTAAACATGTCATTTGATATAAGACAAAACTGCATGTTACACACCATTAGCTCTATTTATGTAATGTTACAGAAGTAAAAATTTTGCTAGGAAGTAAGGACAGAGGCACTCACCCTTGGAACCCTAGAAGACAGCTTAAGAGGCAGTCTGAAAAACTACTGAAATTCTACATACAAAGTTTTTCATCTTCATCTGGCTTCCCTGCTGCAGAAATAGAGTTTTCCACAATAATAGAAAAACCAAAGGCTTCTGCATCCTCTCACCATCTCCAGGGTTCAGAGCCCTATTCTCATAATGAGATATATTACACGATCTGTCAATCTCAATGAAGGAACATTATGCAATGGAATGACTTTGGGAAATGCTTAAAGATAAATTAAATAAAAAGCCATTAGATTCATTCACTGAACATACAGTAGTCTCACCTGTGGTATGTTTTGAAATAGTTAACACTTTGTTTTCTGATAGATTCTTGTAAAACTTCAGACTTACTGCCACAAAACTCTTCTCCAACTTGCATTAGCCTATAACAACAAAACAAAATTTAGAAGTATTTATTAATACTGTTGTTACAACTTGAATTACCAGCCTCAATCATTACCATGAGCATCCATGTATCTCTATAAAATCAGAGCACCAATTTTAACTTGCAAACACTTCACTCATTCCACAAAAGTTGGTGTTCTCTTTTACCTCCAAATCATATCAGAATGTCCCATACACATAGATACAAAGAGTCATAAGAAAAATAAAGGTCTTTGTGAGATGCCACTCCAAAGGGCAAGCTGTACAGCCCACATTTTGAGTCTACCATTTTGTTGCCAAGATGGATGGATATAATACTGTGCAGGTTAGCAGTACCACAGTATTTTACTACTCTTGACCAAGAGTTCCTTTAAAAGTTTTAAAAACACCAAAATTGTCAGATCTGCACATCTGAAATCTTAAAGGTGGACAATACTGAAATCACACCACATTTAAGAACTACTTGAGCAGCAAAAGAATTTATTCTACCTCTCCCAAACACATAAAGAATTGTAAACTCACTTCTTACACACAAACTCACACATAATACTGATTCAGTAGATATAAACAAAGTTCATATTAGAATATAAATATCAGTCTCATTTAACTGTGCTGTCTTTTCAGAGTTCAAGTCTGTACACATGTATTGAGTGGTCTTATGATCACATCAGTATACCTGCTGATAACATCAAGTACAAATATGAAGTCATCATATTTGAAGTTAGACAGATCTGTTCCCAGAAGATATGTTTTCACTTTCAGTTGAACATCCTACAAAACATAAACAAGGTTTTCTATATTTAATACACTAAAGACAGAAAGATGAAAGCTCAGATGCATTTTTATTAGTTCGTTAGTTTTATTAGTTTATTAGCTCATTTTTTTTTCTGTTTACACTTAACGATTTCTGAGATTTAGAGTACAGCTCCCTTTTTTGTGGCATGACTGGTTTCTCACTGATGAGATAATGATAATGATAATATGATAATATTATAATTAGTTTCTTTAACACTCTACAACACAAGGTCAATGCTAGATGTTTTATAGTCACTGCATAATTGGATTCAGTGACTGCAAAATCTGGATTCAGCCACATAGAAGGTTTCATCACATATTTTTGTCTCACTACACATCAAACATCTAGCAGACAGATCAGGAATACAGGTTCACAAGACTTAAGTTTCTACATATAGAAACATAAAAGTTACATATATAAATATAAAAGCAGTATGACTCTGCTAACCGAGAAAAGCTCGTGAGAAGAAAAAAGATTGTGGGGTATGGCACAGGTTAGGAGAAATGGAATTAGGCTGAAAGTCATGTTACTATGTTTTGGTATTTTGACTGAGTTTGTAAGCATAGTGACCAAATAGTAACTAAGTCACTGAAATTCCATTTCCATGGTTTTGACACATTTAGCTCAAAACAAATCATGTAAAAAAATATATCCTGGAGAGACTTCCTTAAGAAGATCAGTATAAATGCAACTGTAATTAATAACAGGTAGCAGAGAGATAAATGTTTAGGAAAAAAAAAAAAACGGAACAAAAAACATACCTGCCATATTCGTGAAAGCCCATGTTCCAATTTCTTTTTTACATAGTTGCGGTCAAAACTGTTCTCTTCACTTCCAATCACATTGCTGCCATCTGAAACTGAAGGTGAAAGGTACTGTAGATATTTCCAAAAGCCTTGGAATGTATCCTAGTTTTCTACTACCCATAATGAAGCTTCAACCTTAGCTATATTATGCATTATGCAGACTCCAGGAGAGTTTCATTGATCTAAACTTTTGAAGGGAAATGAATAAAACACATATAAATATTATATGCTAATGCAGGGTTTCCAATTGTCCTTATGTAAATATTGAATAAAAAAAATACAAGAGTAACAAATACTGATATTTCAAATAGAAAAGATAAAGTTGAATGTCGAAGTGAGCACTGTTTATCCTCTACAACAAGATTCTCTAAGGTACTGTAGCTTCATAGACAAGAACAATGAACTTAAAAATTTCAGAAGCAAGATTTTTAACTTTCTGATTCAGTATAAATTCTGGATGCAACTCTGAGGAAAAATAATGAAACTCTTTCTATGAACAATACAAATAACACATCACAAATTTCTTTTTACTAATCTATGCTTATGCATGAAACAAAAGAAGGAGAAAAAAATATTCTAGCCTCAGCAAGGAATTTGGAAGAGATCCAAGGCCACAAACTAAACTGCCCTGAGAATTATATGCAGGTTCCACTCAGGCAGACAGCACTAAGGCTAAGAGCATATTCAGCTGTTAAACTGTGTGATGCTGCCAGATGGCTCAGGTGCAGCTCTAGCTACTTTTCTTTCATTAACTGATCTTATCAATGCTGGGACAGGATTTTTTGAAGTCATTCAAACCTAGCAAAGTCAAAAATTCCACCTGCGTACTGAATTTCTGTCACATGAGTGTTCCTTAGACAGTAACATGCTACCAGGACCACAGTGAGAGCTAGGACCGACTGACCTTTGCAATTTTTCATGACTAGGCTTCATAGCTTTCTTCCAGAAAGCTTCCTGGCTTAATTTCACTTTCCTCAAAGAGAGAAATATTTTTTCTTGTCTAATTTTATTGCCTAATAAAATAGAGTCCAGAACCATAAAGAATCTATATCAGCCCTTCATTTGTCAACAACAAAAGTGCTCTTTCTAAGTCAAGCCCTGCCCTGAATCCAGACCATGCAGTCCAGATTAATATCATGTAAATACCATGAGCATCTTACTAATGAGTCCAGTAAGGAATGGAAGACTGGATGTCAGACTTTAATCAGCCTTTCAGATGCGTGCAGAACAGACTTCTGCATCACTGTCTGGACTATTGGTTATTTAAGAGTAGGAAGGAGAGAGTCATCCACTGAGCAGGAATGGTTATGACTGCTCTCAGATACTGATAACTCTGTTAAACCAAAATACAAAAGAGCACAGCAGAGTTAGACCATGTTCTGACCATATTTTCTTCAGATCATCCAGTGTTCACTGTCAAGTGAGCAGTTTCCTTCTGTAATAATCATTAATCCTGATTAGCACTTACCAGTGCCTCATAGTCCCAGTTCTACACTAGACTTACATAGTAGAAGAGCCCAGTATGTCTTCCATGTCCCCACCAACCATCTGCTTTCTTCTTTGAACTTTTTCAGAGTACATTTCCCAAAACAATAAATATTTGCATTTGCCATATACATACATTTTATAAATGTATATATAATATATATAAAATATATTACCTATTATATGAATGCTTATATAACATATAAGTACAATATAAAAACACGTATAATAATAATATCTATTATATAATGTAGAAGCATAGATAAGCTTATATAGTAGACAAGCATAAAAGGAACAACTTGAAATCATCAACACCTGTAGCTCCATTTAAACTAAGCAAATATAGAGAATATGGTTACCGAGAAGGATGTTGGACTCGCTTAATTTCTTTCAAGTGGAGCTATTTGGTATATATGGACATATTATTAAATTATGAACTTTATGAAACACTGAAGGGGTGTCATCCACAAGATAGACATGATGACAGCGATTATATTAACATTACCAAGAATTTTCTCCATCTAACGTTGAAGGGCACTCAAATAAATTTTTCCTTACGAAAGAAAAAGAATAAATTAAATATTAGCCACCGAATTCTTAAATTGTACTTTAGTAACTGTATCTAAATATGCTCCTCTTCTCTTGAAAACAGTAATTCTGACACATGCATTTTCAAATGTGATTTATCGTGGAAGATAAAATATAAACAGAAAGAATAACCCAACTAGATAAATACTAAGTGTATTTATGCTTCTCTGACTATATGAGTAAACAAAACCAGCTATCTTAGTCATAGCACACTTTTTTAGAAGTTTCTGCAACCTTCTCCCCTTCTGTACTTTTGCAGAGTGAGGCTAAGCCTAAATGAGTCATAATCTTTCATCTACTCTTATGATTAAGACTACTGTCCTTGTTCTCAAGAACTGCCATTGATGAAGGAATGTTTTGACAGACAGAATCAATGGATGTTACTCTTCAACAAAAATCCAAGCAATACTCTCTCTGGCAATCTCGCAGTGTTCCTGGGTTTACAGTCAGTCATGCTGAGGTCTCTCTTCCTGTCTTTTAATAAATTGCACTGCAGCTAACTTCACACATGCAAACATATGAACTTAGGATAATTTTCTTGAAACGCAAGGATTGGAAAAAGGTCTACATGCATTTATACTTTTTGCTTTCAAGAATTTGGAACAAGTAGCAGAATAAATAAATATTCATAATTGCCCATAAAAATAAGAATCCAGAAGGTATTATACTGATGACTGATTTAAATGCAGTTCTTTTTCAGGTTTCTCATTATTTCTCCAGTATTTTGAAAGGCAGCCTTCAGTCATAAGCAAAGGTTTTTGTTTAATCCTCACTAAGAGGGGGGGAGAAATCAATCAAATCACTGTCCTCTAGCTTAATTCTTTGAACACCAAGCAGATCTTGCACAGAATTTATGCAGTATTATAAATGTAACGTTTTGAAAATTAAAATAGTTTCAATTAAATTTACATCTTATATAATTTCCTTCTTGCTTTCTGAAATAACAGTTTCAACAAAACTTAAAAATTAAAAATTTCTACAAGTGGATTTCTCAAATTCCAGACAACACAAGAACGACAATCTGAAGAAAATATTTTCATTAAGTTTTCAAATTTCAAGTAGCATAAATTTAATTCATTTAGAGACTCAAAATCTGTAGTAAATCTTAGTTCTGAGTGAAATTTTGGATTTTAAATACATTGTGGGAAGCATAGTGTTCCAACATATATTCTTTATTTCTGTTTCCAAAGTTTTTCTTCTTTCTTCTTATTGTCTAATGTCAAGGATATGAGATTTATGCAAATCAGGCAAGGAGAAATAACTTTAGCAGCAATCCTACAGTGCTTGTCCTTTGACAGAAGCATCTTTTTCAGTAAGAAAACATCAAATTTATTTCTTCAAAAAGTTTCAAAAAACCAATTTTAATACTGTAAATTTTACACTCTGCCATCTGCCAAATACAAATGACTTGGGTTAGTCAGAAATAAAGTCAGTCTTCAGGCATTTTATATGAATTAAAAATACATCCAGCAAAATGGACTTCAGAGGACTTAGACTGGCAATAGATGAAGGTGTTGTGCTTGTTTTAAGTGGAACAACAATAAAAGAAAATCAAAATTTCACTTTCAGATGAAATGTTTGCCTTCTCCTGCAAGGGTATCAAGGAAATTGTGACCATATCCTATGGTGCATTCACTAGTACAGATTACACAGAACATTCAGAAAATTCAATTCCCTGAAAATCACAATTACAGATTCACAATAGATTCATTACCTATTGTTTAGAATCACAGAAGCATTTCAGTTGGAGAAGACCATTAAGATCGAGTCCAACCAATATCTCAATCTACTAAGCTTAATACTAAGCTTAATTTGCAGTGGAAATTTCAACAATCATTAAGAAGTCTGAAGTTTCACACTGGCCCAGATTTTCATAGAATCATAGAATGGCAGGGTTGGAAGGGACCTTTAGACATCATCTAGTCCAATCCCCCTGCAGAAGCAGGTTCACCTAGATCAGGTGGCATAGGAACATGTCCAGGCGGGTCTTGAAGACCTCCACGGAAGGAGACTCCACAACTACTCTGGGCAGCCTGTGCCAGGGCTCCGTCACCCTCACAGTGAAATAGTTTTTTTCTTATATTTAAATGGATCTTTTTGTGTTCCAGCTTCATCCCATTACCCCTTGTCTTGTTGCTAGATACAATACTAAAAAATGGATGCCCCAACCTCCTGACCCCCACCATATTTGTAAATGTTAATAAGATCCCCTCTCAGTCTCCACTTCTCTAGACTAAACAGCCCCAGTTCCCGCAGCCTTTCCTCATATGAAAGATGTTCCAGTCCCTTGATCATCTTGGTGGCCCTGTGCTGGACTCTCTCCAGCAGTTCTCTGTCCCTCTTGAGCTGGGGAGCCCAGAACTGGACACAGGACTCCAGATGAGGCCTCACCAGGACAGAGTAGAGGGGGAGGAGAACCTCCCTCGACCTGCTGGCCACATTCTTCTTGATGCATCCCAGGATGCCATTGGCCTTTTTGGCCGAGGCCACATTGCTGGCTCATGGTTAGTTTATTATCAATCAGGACTCCAGGTCTCTCTGCAGAGCTGCTCTTCAGCAGTTTGACCTCCAACTTGTCCTGGTGCATGGGGTTGTTCCTCCCCAGATGCAAGATTTTGCATTTGTCCTTGTTAAACCTCATGACGTTCCTCTCTGTCCAACTCTCAAGCTGGTTGAGATCCCACTGAATGGCAGCACAGCCTTCTGGGGAATCAGCCAGTTCTCCCAGTTTGGTGTCATCAGCAAACTTTCTGAGGGTACATTCTGTCCCCTCATCCAGGTCATTGATGAAGGTATTGAACAAGACTGGCCCCAGAACTGATCTCTGAGGAACGCCACTGGCCTCCAACTTGATTCTGTGCCATTGATCGCCACCCTGTGGGCTCTATCATTCAGCCAGCTCTCGATAACCTCACTATCCACTCATCCAAGTCACACTGCCTGAGTTTTCTGATGAGGATGTTATGGGAGACAGTGTCAAAAGCCTTGCGAAAGTCAAAACCAAGTTTGCAGTAAAACTACCACAGCTGACTTCCCAATCAACAATAAGCACTGTTTAAAATAAAACTGTTTACATCTGTAACAATAGCACTTACATATATTCCTTTAAAAATGAACTTTATATTAAAAACTACAAAAATCTAGTGAGCATTTACTGCACACTATAAGCAATAATGCTGAAGGCACTAAGTCAAGACCACAAAGGTACCGAAACATAATTAACTACTTGATCACAAGAAAAGTTATTTCTAAATATCAAAAGTTTTGTTTGCAAGATAGTTTCTTACCAGAAGACACAGCTGCTCCGTCATCTTGGTCATGATTCTCATGCCACTGCATTGTACAGTAGTAACTGAGCATGACTTCCCAGAGGGCTTTGCAGAGATCAGCAAGGCATGGAATGTAGCTGTCTGATGTAATATGCTAAATAAAACCAAAATAATATTGTGAAACTTCATAATTATGTTAATTTTTGGCAGAGGCCAAACAAACCATACAAAAACCTCCATATTCATACAGCTGAAGTATATAGGTTTCCTTTTCAAAAGTAAGAGCTGATGAATACCCAATTTTAAACCACTAATTAAATGCTGTCTAAAAGTGCAAAGTTCCTTTGTTAGCACCATTTTCTTTTTAGCTTCAATTGGCCAATATATTAACCACCTTTTGTATTTATGGAACAGCAAGGTAGACAGAGGAGCAAAATGATACAGTTTGATGGTCAAACAGAATGTAGTCTCCCCTGTGACATGTAGACACTGTGTCAGTTCAATGATATAGATACTTAGATTTCAGTAGTACAGAGAAGTCATCCAGGCTGCTGTACAAAGAAGTAGTACCTTACATATGGTACACTCACAACAGTGGAAAAGTTCAGATTAAAAAAATATACATATATGCAAGAACTACATACTGTACAGAGGTCTTTGTATTGTAACTTCTGAAATTTGGTGTCTGTGTTCCCTGCACACAGCTCCACATATCCAAGGACTACTTGAAACACAGTGTTGTGTATGGCTTGAGTGAAGTGCATATGTAACTGGTCCATTGCTGTCTGAAAGAAAAAGAATAACACAAAATCAAATAGTAAAATTCAATTTGACATATACTATCATCTTTTAATGCAAGTCTTTTTCAGTACTGAAGACAGGAAATTTATAAGCATGGCCTTCAGGCTTTGTCTGAAAAATATCCAACATAGGACTCGGCAATATTACAATATGGTAATGTAAAAGAGTTCAAGTATTACCAGTAAAATCAGTTTGCTCTGTCATCCTCCCTCTTTAACTCACTAGTTGTTTTGACATTACCACTGTTAAACATTAAATATATATGTACACATAAAATTAATCAGAGAATTTACTACATCATTCATTTAACTGTCCCAATCATTGATGAATGTGTCAAAAAGAAATGAGTGAGATTAGCGTTGTTTTCCCCCCACTGGAAACACTTTTAACTAAAAAATGTTTCCTTCATCATTAATAAAACTAAGAGCACAACTGAAAAGTCTTCAATCCATTCAATTGCCAAACCAAGTTCTGTCTTTTCAAGATATGCTAACAATCATTATATATAGTACATAAGAATTTATTTTATAATTATTTTATACGCCAGAATTAAGTTATCAGATCCTGAAGATTTGAAAATGTTCAGTTTTGCTACTTTTGACATTCTTAGCTACTTACAAGATTTGAAAACTCAATGACCCCCATAAGAAATTAACAAGCATTTCTGCTTCAACCCTATATAATTAAAACAATCCCTGCAGCTAGTCCCAAACTGAATTAGTCTAAGACAACAGCACAACGAATGAAAACATTAAAAGTACTGAAGATAGTGAAGGTTCTTGTCATCTTGTTTAATGAAAAGGGGTGAAAATCAGAGGTATTTCACTAATCATGGAACTGATTTTTTTTCAAGACAAGTTTAAAATACATACTTCAATAGCAATAAAAAAAAAAAAGAAGAAAACACATCAAAAACATGTCACCATCCTGAGAACAGAGCATGCAAAACTGTGCAGGAACAACACTTTTGTTTTGTTTAGAAACTGTTGCTCGCCAACAAAGTCTGCCCTCCTCAACATATCATGCACTAGACTTGGAAGCAGCAAATGCATTATATCTACTTTTGTTCAGTAAACAAAGAAAACACGTGAAATGCGCTAACAAAAGAAAAGCTTAATTAACTTTCTTCCCCACTTTTAAGTTGCAGTCTCTTGGCAGTCCAATAATTCTGCATACTGTCAAAAAATGAGAAGAGAAATCCATTAAGAAGAGAAATCCTATTGAGAAGCTACACTGTTACCACAGTCAAGCCATGGAAAAAGAGCCCAACTTTGCTAGAAAGGTTCTAAATAGAAAGAAACACAAAGAAAAATTTTACAACAAACCTAAAAAGGGATTCAAATGTCAGATAAGCTTCTGAATACTGGGAAATATCACTGAAAAAATCCCAAGCATAACATCTTGTCCTCACCAGGGGACAGGCACTTCAGTGTAACTTTTAGCAATTAATGCATTCTGGAACAATCTCTTCTCCAAGTAAAACATTACTGGCACCATCATGTTAAGCCTCAGTATGTTACGTGCACTGACCAGTGAAACAGATACCTCCAGGACTTCATCTCCTTACCTCCTTCACTTCACAGGAGTTTGGTACTAGCTCCTACACTCTGCATCTGCTTCAGAACAAAAGAGGTTCACCACCTTGCCAGAGAAACCATCCTAACTCTCAAGACAGTGCACAAAGAGAAATGAACTACATCCTATTGGAGAGTTTAGATCTACACCTATTCGCATAGAAAAAGCTCTAGGCAAACAGAGACTGAACTTTTAGGACACGTCCACAGTATAGGTTTGACATGTATGTGTCATATTTTGTTCCCAAAAAAACTTCTCACATTTTCACCTGTGTTGTATTTTAGTACAATATAAAACAGGAATGCACACATACAAGGTATAAGTTGTGCACAATAGTAACATGGATCTGGATATAAAAGTAGTACTCACATGCCCAAATATAATTGATAATATAAACAGCTTTACAAAAAGAGATGAATTATGGAACTGTTACAGCTACATCATGTCCAAAAAGGCAGGTTACAGTAATATATAATTTACCTTTAGCAAGTCCTGTTAAATTACTTGAGCATTATAAAAACCTTTGTATAATCAGGAAGACTCATCAGCATTGGCGTACCAGTTTAGACTGGAATAGAGTTAATTTCCTCCATAGTAGCTAGTTTTGGGCTATGTTTTGGATTTGTGCTGAAAATAGTGTTGATAATATGTTTTTTTTTTGTTGTTACTGCTGAGCAGTGCTTACACGGAGTTGAAGCCTTTTCTGCTCCTCATCCCACTCCATCAGTGAGTGGGTCAAGGGTGCACAAGAAGCTAGGAGGGGACACTGCTGACCATAACTGACTCAAGGAATATCCCAGACCCTATGATGTCATGCTCAGCATATAAACCTGGGGAAGAAGGAAGGGGGGGATATTTGCAGTGATTATGTTTGTCTTCCCAAGTAACCATTATGTGTGACAAAGCCCTGCTTTCCTGGAGAGGGCTGAACATCCGCCTGTCCAAGGGAAGTGGTGAATGAATTCCTTGTTTTGCTTTGCTTGCATGTACAGCTTTTGCTTTAATCATTAAACTGTCTGTATCTCAATCCACAATTTTCCTCTCTTTTACTGTTACGATTCTCTCCCTCATCTGTTGTGGTGAGCAGGGCCAGTGTNCAAAAACATGTCACCATCCTGAGAACAGAGCATGCAAAACTGTGCAGGAACAACACTTTTGTTTTGTTTAGAAACTGTTGCTCGCCAACAAAGTCTGCCCTCCTCAACATATCATGCACTAGACTTGGAAGCAGCAAATGCATTATATCTACTTTTGTTCAGTAAACAAAGAAAACACGTGAAATGCGCTAACAAAAGAAAAGCTTAATTAACTTTCTTCCCCACTTTTAAGTTGCAGTCTCTTGGCAGTCCAATAATTCTGCATACTGTCAAAAAATGAGAAGAGAAATCCATTAAGAAGAGAAATCCTATTGAGAAGCTACACTGTTACCACAGTCAAGCCATGGAAAAAGAGCCCAACTTTGCTAGAAAGGTTCTAAATAGAAAGAAACACAAAGAAAAATTTTACAACAAACCTAAAAAGGGATTCAAATGTCAGATAAGCTTCTGAATACTGGGAAATATCACTGAAAAAATCCCAAGCATAACATCTTGTCCTCACCAGGGGACAGGCACTTCAGTGTAACTTTTAGCAATTAATGCATTCTGGAACAATCTCTTCTCCAAGTAAAACATTACTGGCACCATCATGTTAAGCCTCAGTATGTTACGTGCACTGACCAGTGAAACAGATACCTCCAGGACTTCATCTCCTTACCTCCTTCACTTCACAGGAGTTTGGTACTAGCTCCTACACTCTGCATCTGCTTCAGAACAAAAGAGGTTCACCACCTTGCCAGAGAAACCATCCTAACTCTCAAGACAGTGCACAAAGAGAAATGAACTACATCCTATTGGAGAGTTTAGATCTACACCTATTCGCATAGAAAAAGCTCTAGGCAAACAGAGACTGAACTTTTAGGACACGTCCACAGTATAGGTTTGACATGTATGTGTCATATTTTGTTCCCAAAAAAACTTCTCACATTTTCACCTGTGTTGTATTTTAGTACAATATAAAACAGGAATGCACACATACAAGGTATAAGTTGTGCACAATAGTAACATGGATCTGGATATAAAAGTAGTACTCACATGCCCAAATATAATTGATAATATAAACAGCTTTACAAAAAGAGATGAATTATGGAACTGTTACAGCTACATCATGTCCAAAAAGGCAGGTTACAGTAATATATAATTTACCTTTAGCAAGTCCTGTTAAATTACTTGAGCATTATAAAAACCTTTGTATAATCAGGAAGACTCATCAGCATTGGCGTACCAGTTTAGACTGGAATAGAGTTAATTTCCTCCATAGTAGCTAGTTTTGGGCTATGTTTTGGATTTGTGCTGAAAATAGTGTTGATAATATGTTTTTTTTTTGTTGTTACTGCTGAGCAGTGCTTACACGGAGTTGAAGCCTTTTCTGCTCCTCATCCCACTCCATCAGTGAGTGGGTCAAGGGTGCACAAGAAGCTAGGAGGGGACACTGCTGACCATAACTGACTCAAGGAATATCCCAGACCCTATGATGTCATGCTCAGCATATAAACCTGGGGAAGAAGGAAGGGGGGGATATTTGCAGTGATTATGTTTGTCTTCCCAAGTAACCATTATGTGTGACAAAGCCCTGCTTTCCTGGAGAGGGCTGAACATCCGCCTGTCCAAGGGAAGTGGTGAATGAATTCCTTGTTTTGCTTTGCTTGCATGTACAGCTTTTGCTTTAATCATTAAACTGTCTGTATCTCAATCCACAATTTTCCTCTCTTTTACTGTTACGATTCTCTCCCTCATCTGTTGTGGTGAGCAGGGCCAGTGTGCAGGCATCGGGTAGCTGGGCACTGCGGAAGATCTCGGGTTGTACGTTGAGTGAGGATTGGCCCACAAATACAGCCAAGTGAGGTAATGTTGCATAGCTGATAAGGCCGGATCTGCCCAAGAAGGGTGGTACTTGTTAGCCCCTATATAAGGGAGTGTTACTGTTTAATAAACGCCATTTTGTCATCCACCACATTGGTGTCAGTGGCCCAGTGGTCTGGGTTTGATCATCGTGCCGGCCAGCCACCGGAGGTCGGTCACCGGAAGAAGGCGACACTCATCGCAGCTGGGGGAGACTGAGTGAGCAGCAATGTTGTGCTTAGTTGACAACTGAAGTTAAACTGTCCCAGTTAGAATAAACTTCCATCACAGTACTCAAAGCTTCATGCAGTTACACCATTGTTCTTTGAGACTTACACAGAACATGAGTACTAACCTGTGTTTTTCCAAGCAGCCTGTAAGCCTGCTGAACCTTCGTATAATGACTGATATCAAAGTTCTTGCATATTTTGGAGAGTGCTACATCCAGTTGTTCCTATACAAACAATGGGGGAAAAAAAGTTTTAAATACTACAGAAAAACAGGCAAAATAATGCACTACTTAAACAACAGCAAGTGAGGAAAAGATGTTTTAAAACAAGTCTGACAATTATGCTCACAAAATAGCCAAAAGTGTACATTACCAGAGTATTCTGAGTTGCTTAAATGTCACTTCTTATAACCTAAAGTACTTCAGTCTAACTTTTCTGTCAGACAAACAGTTCCAACTTTTCCAAGAACAAACACAGTAAGAAGTACACTACTTTGTTTAAGTCAAATTCAAAGTGATGTTTACTTTGAGAAAGTCTAGCATGCCAATATGGGAGAACTGGGATTTCTAATTTGGTTTACCCCACTCCTAAGAAAACCCCAGACTCGGGGGAAAAAAATGAAAGTGTTCCACAGGTGCTTCAGCTCAAGCGATTTGATTATAGACTTCTTAACTTTTTGACTGTCATCTATTAAATAGAATTAACATTGTCTTAAAATTTTATTGTGAAATAGATAATTTATGGACTACTACACCAGCACAATAATCAGTATCATAGAAGAAAACAACAGACACACATCAACATAATCACTAGTTCTGCCATGAAAGCTGTGTCTGAGCATACTGAACAGCTTTCAATAAATGAAGTTCATCTATTAAGNCCTCACCAGGGGACAGGCACTTCAGTGTAACTTTTAGCAATTAATGCATTCTGGAACAATCTCTTCTCCAAGTAAAACATTACTGGCACCATCATGTTAAGCCTCAGTATGTTACGTGCACTGACCAGTGAAACAGATACCTCCAGGACTTCATCTCCTTACCTCCTTCACTTCACAGGAGTTTGGTACTAGCTCCTACACTCTGCATCTGCTTCAGAACAAAAGAGGTTCACCACCTTGCCAGAGAAACCATCCTAACTCTCAAGACAGTGCACAAAGAGAAATGAACTACATCCTATTGGAGAGTTTAGATCTACACCTATTCGCATAGAAAAAGCTCTAGGCAAACAGAGACTGAACTTTTAGGACACGTCCACAGTATAGGTTTGACATGTATGTGTCATATTTTGTTCCCAAAAAAACTTCTCACATTTTCACCTGTGTTGTATTTTAGTACAATATAAAACAGGAATGCACACATACAAGGTATAAGTTGTGCACAATAGTAACATGGATCTGGATATAAAAGTAGTACTCACATGCCCAAATATAATTGATAATATAAACAGCTTTACAAAAAGAGATGAATTATGGAACTGTTACAGCTACATCATGTCCAAAAAGGCAGGTTACAGTAATATATAATTTACCTTTAGCAAGTCCTGTTAAATTACTTGAGCATTATAAAAACCTTTGTATAATCAGGAAGACTCATCAGCATTGGCGTACCAGTTTAGACTGGAATAGAGTTAATTTCCTCCATAGTAGCTAGTTTTGGGCTATGTTTTGGATTTGTGCTGAAAATAGTGTTGATAATATGTTTTTTTTGTTGTTGTTACTGCTGAGCAGTGCTTACACGGAGTTGAAGCCTTTTCTGCTCCTCATCCCACTCCATCAGTGAGTGGGTCAAGGGTGCACAAGAAGCTAGGAGGGGACACTGCTGACCATAACTGACTCAAGGAATATCCCAGACCCTATGATGTCATGCTCAGCATATAAACCTGGGGAAGAAGGAAGGGGGGGATATTTGCAGTGATTATGTTTGTCTTCCCAAGTAACCATTATGTGTGACAAAGCCCTGCTTTCCTGGAGAGGGCTGAACATCCGCCTGTCCAAGGGAAGTGGTGAATGAATTCCTTGTTTTGCTTTGCTTGCATGTACAGCTTTTGCTTTAATCATTAAACTGTCTGTATCTCAATCCACAATTTTCCTCTCTTTTACTGTTACGATTCTCTCCCTCATCTGTTGTGGTGAGCAGGGCCAGTGTGCAGGCATCGGGTAGCTGGGCACTGCGGAAGATCTCGGGTTGTACGTTGAGTGAGGATTGGCCCACAAATACAGCCAAGTGAGGTAATGTTGCATAGCTGATAAGGCCGGATCTGCCCAAGAAGGGCGGTACTTGTTAGCGCCTATATAAGGGAGTGTTACTGTTTAATAAACGCCATTTTGTCATCCACCACATTGGTGTCAGTGGCCCAGTGGTCTGGGTTTGATCATCGTGCCGGCCAGCCACCGGAGGTCGGTCACCGGAAGAAGGCGACACTCATCGCAGCTGGGGGAGACTGAGTGAGCAGCAATGTTGTGCTTAGTTGACAACTGAAGTTAAACTGTCCCAGTTAGAATAAACTTCCATCACAGTACTCAAAGCTTCATGCAGTTACACCATTGTTCTTTGAGACTTACACAGAACATGAGTACTAACCTGTGTTTTTCCAAGCAGCCTGTAAGCCTGCTGAACCTTCGTATAATGACTGATATCAAAGTTCTTGCATATTTTGGAGAGTGCTACATCCAGTTGTTCCTATACAAACAATGGGGGAAAAAAAGTTTTAAATACTACAGAAAAACAGGCAAAATAATGCACTACTTAAACAACAGCAAGTGAGGAAAAGATGTTTTAAAACAAGTCTGACAATTATGCTCACAAAATAGCCAAAAGTGTACATTACCAGAGTATTCTGAGTTGCTTAAATGTCACTTCTTATAACCTAAAGTACTTCAGTCTAACTTTTCTGTCAGACAAACAGTTCCAACTTTTCCAAGAACAAACACAGTAAGAAGTACACTACTTTGTTTAAGTCAAATTCAAAGTGATGTTTACTTTGAGAAAGTCTAGCATGCCAATATGGGAGAACTGGGATTTCTAATTTGGTTTACCCCACTCCTAAGAAAACCCCAGACTCGGGGGAAAAAAATGAAAGTGTTCCACAGGTGCTTCAGCTCAAGCGATTTGATTATAGACTTCTTAACTTTTTGACTGTCATCTATTAAATAGAATTAACATTGTCTTAAAATTTTATTGTGAAATAGATAATTTATGGACTACTACACCAGCACAATAATCAGTATCATAGAAGAAAACAACAGACACACATCAACATAATCACTAGTTCTGCCATGAAAGCTGTGTCTGAGCATACTGAACAGCTTTCAATAAATGAAGTTCATCTATTAAGTACACTGAAGGAAATTAAACCTAAAATAGGATCATTTACTTAACAACTAATAAAGCTTCCAAGAATTTGATTATGAAGCTTAAAACATAAATCTAGAACAGGCTGCCCAGGTGGGTTGTTGAGTCTCCTTCTCTAGGGACGTTCAAAACCCACTCCTGGGTGACCTACTCTAGGTGTTCCGTTTCTGGCAAGGGACTTGGACTAGAGGTCTCTTCCAGTCCTTAAGATTCTGTGATATTACATGTGCTATATATATCCACATCACTAGTCTTACAAAAAGCTTGCCAAGTTCCAGCTCAAAATTACCTAGTAATGGAGCTTAAAGACTTCCGGTCGTTCATTAACTTTTTTTTTGCCACCAGTTTCCAGCAAGACACCATTTTATACTTACTTGCTTTTGCAGTGCTATCTACCAGCCTAAAACTGTTCTGTCTTAATTGCATCTTTCTCAGATATTCAAGTCTTCCTTCCTATGGCTTAGCACTGCCTTATCCACAGTTTCCAGTTTGCTGACCTCTAAAATTTCCAGTGAAACTGTGACCTCTTGTGCAGCTTATCCAAACACATTGGCATGCTGCTAGTTTACATTTCACAAATATCTAGAAGTAGTCTAAAGAATTCACCACAGTTCATGGACTGAAAACTATCATACATCTTCATCATACAGGGAGCATATTGTCGCTCTGGTACTCCAAATGTTACATACATATTTTATTTGTCTGCTTTACTACTCAAAGCAGGCACAATTGGTGGCCAGGCTCATAAGTTTGATAATATAATATAGAGCTTTTAGGTTGAAAGCAGCACAAAAGTCTACATTAATAACAATGTCAATAGCATTCCTAAGGCAGTATTTGAAAGAAACGTGCATGTGCTGTAATGGGTAATAACATTATATTAGAAAGCTCTAGTACCTAGAGGTTAAATACTAACATATACTAAACACTGAAATATTGTTACCTCTATTTGTTCCAAAGTGTCTTGCAGTTTTGAATTCAACTCACTATTAAGGAAAGAAAAAAGTGTTTTAAGTAAAACTGCTGATCATAGAAACACTTCACACCAAGCTTCTTGTTTCCAAAATACAAATCTGCTTGTTACTGGGCCACAATATAGTAATTTACCATAAATCATTAGTCTGTTGTTACTGTATCAGAAAAGTAGCACCATACTTGTTATTACTAAAAAACACTTAATGCAGATATTTGCAGTATTCCTAACTCTTCAAATTAATGTGTTGCAGTAGCACATTATCTTAGGTTTACAACACAACAGATTTAAGAGGGTCCAGACAAGACCTCATCCTGCTAGGATTTAGCCATGCATACAGAGACAGGCATATCTCCCAAGAAACTCATGCTCTAAATGTTTTGATTTGGCACTGTGGTCTACAGCAGAACATACCCAGAAAGGTCAAGGCTGTCAAGTCTTTGCAAACTATGTTATAGTAACCATTTTAAGATCATAATTTCTCTTGAGATAAGTTTGGTATAGAAAGATCAACAAAAATAGTTACTGTAAGATAAACTATTTAGAATAAAGAAAAACACAACTGCTCCTTTCCAACAATCAGAATCATCAGTCAGAAAAATAAGACACCAAATATAACTACTATGGTTTTGTTTGAAAGGGTTGAACAAGCAAGAAGTAGGCAGGATATTCTCTTTAAGAATGCAAAGTACAGAATTCTCATGGGATAATCACCATACCTGATTACAGACAACTTATGTGTTCCGAATCTTTTTCCAAGGGCTTTATATTAACTATCAAAATACTGATTCTAGCTTCCCTACCTAGTTTCTGTCTTAAATACTATGCCCATCATTCCTCCTTTCTTGGTTCTGTTAGATAATCTGGATACAACAGGCACCAAGGTTTAAATTGAGAAAACTGCATCAGAAAGAGCCAGCATTAAACACTAAACTGAGTCACAATATTTCCTTGTTTCTCCACATGGAACAAGCCTTTAAACAGAAAAGCTTCTACAACAATTTCATGATGCTACAATTCCTGATGGAGTTTAAGTATTTCCTGTGACTCCAGTTCTTTTAGCTTGCAAGATGATACTAGAATTGTGCATGGCATCTCTCCTTCTTTCCATCTTTAAAACTAGGTACACCATAGATCATCACCTCCTGTATATAAACATAAATATATCGAAATTAAATGGTCTGAAATATAGAAGCTGTTGACATTAGCAAAAACTGATGCAATGCACAGGTAGACTGCACAGCCAAATCAAGCAATTATACCACTGTTAAGTCCCATGAAAATTCACACAGCCCCTAATGGTAGCAGGTACCACGTAAATACAAGTTTGTGATTCCTTTCAAAGAAATATTCCTTTCAAACATGCTGCTACTAATACAGCACATTTTTACCTTTCTTTATTAAAAATACTCATGGATTTTTCACCTGAGCCAGGTAAGTCACATACTTTTCAAGGGAGTCTCCTTGTACCAGAACTGATCAAGAAGCAGAAGGCAAAAGACTGATTTATAAACAAAACCAAATTACATAATATAAGCATATTCCTAGGAAGACAACAGACATCCAGACTATTATTTCTTAAAACGAAAGAACTTTTACCAGAGAAGCTAAAGTGGTTGCCTCTTGAGATTATGTATACACCAAAATTTAAAAATGATAAATTTCATACAAAGGTTTGAATCCCCTGCTGTTTAAGAGATACACCCGATTCCTACCACCATTGAGCAAGAAAAATGTGAAGGATGACTGTAGAAAGGAAGGCACTGATTCTTGTCACATGGACAGCAGACAATCAGGAAGATTCAGAGGTGATGCCTCAGATCAGCGTGTTATAAATGCTAGTGTATGTTTTCTTGCCTAGTTGTTCTTTAATGCAAATCTAAACAGAAATGCAAAAGATCTATGTATTCATTTAGCCTAATTCCTGATAGAGATACATTATAACACACATTCTCTCAGATTTCTGAAAGTAAACCAATGCAGACACTGAAATGCATGCACTGGGGTTGGAATTTACAGCTAAAATGTTGTTTTGCTCTCACACTGCAAGCAAAATCACACTCAAAAAACTCCCTCAGAATAACGAAGCAGTGTTTACTCTTTCTGTCATGATCCTTTTCTTCAATATTTCCCTTTGGGTGCAACAACAAAGTAAATCCTCACAGCTATTTCTCATGAACCTTCTCAGTATGCTATCAGATTTAAAGTAGTATGACTTTCATAGTAAAATATTCCAAATGGCAAAAACATGAACTGTTACTTAAGTTCCAAATTTTGCTACACTGGACATACTGTAGTGCAGATCAAACTTTAATTTCAGCTTTTTTTTAAGCTATTCAACATTAAACAGAAACTTTCATAAGATATACACAAAATGGAATTTGAGTCAAGGAAACTAAGTAATTTGACCTAAAGGTTTAAAGATAAAGGTTTTAAAGATGAGCACTGTAAGATTCTAAGAAATCAAGCTGTTTTTTCAAGCCTAATACTTGTTGCTAATTTCTCCAAAAGAAAAAAAAAAGAAGACATACAGAATAAATCAGATGAATGTTTGGAACTACGTAACACCTGAAAGAGACCTTTAAGATCATTGAGTCCAGCCTTTGTCCCAGCCCTATTAACGACTACACCATTTCCCTAAGTGCAACATTCACCCATCTCTTAAACACCTCCAGGGACGGTAACTCCAGTGCCTCCCTGGGCAACCCATTCCAATGCCTGACAACCTTTTCAGTAAAGAAACTCCTTCTCATATCCAGACTGAACCTCCCCTGGCACAACTTGAGGCCATTTCGTCTTGTTCTATTGCTTGTTTCTAGGGAGAACAGACTGACACTCGCTGCACCACTTCCTTTCAGGTAGTTGTAGACAGCAATAAAGTCTCCCCTGAGCCTTCTTTTCTCCAGTCTAAACAGTCCCAGATCCCTCAGCTGTTCCTCATAACACGTACTCCAAATCCTTCACTAGCTTGGTAGACTGCCTCTGGAGCCTGTCCAGCACCTCCACGTCCTTCTTGTAGAGAAGGGCTCAAAATCTTCTGAGGTATTTGAGGTGCAGCCTCACCCAAGCCAAGTACAGGGGAGTGATCACCTCGCTACTCCTGCTGACAACACTGTTCCTGATACAGTCCAGGATGCCCTTGGCCTTCTTGGCCACCTGGGCATACTGCTGGCTCACGTTCAGACGCTGTCAATCCAGTTCCCTCTCTGCTTAGCAGCTTTCCAAACACTCCTCTCCAAGTCTGTAGCACTGCTAGGGGCTGTTGTGGCCCAAGTGCAGGACTCAGCACTTGGTCTTATTGAAACCCATGGCAATGGCCTTGGCCCAGCCATCCAATCTATCTAGATCTCTCTGTAAAGCTTCCCTACACTCAAGCAGATTGACATACTAACCCAACTTGGTGTAATCTGCAGACTTACTAAGGGTGCACTCTATCCCCTCATCCAGATCATTGATTAAGATATTAAACAGGAGTGGTGCCAATACTGAGCCTTAGGGGACACCACTCATGACTGGCTGCCAATTGGATTTAACTCCATTGACTACGACTCTTGGACTCAACCATCTAACCAGCTTTTCACCCAGGAAAGTGTATAGAATCATAGAATGATAGAATGGTAGGGGCTGGAAGGGACCTTTAGAGATCATCTAGTCCAATCCCCCTGCAGAAGCAGGTTCACCTAGATCAGACCACACAGGTACATGTCCAGGTGGCTCTTGAAGACCTCCAAGGAAGGAGACTCCACAACCCACCTGGGCAGCCTGTGCCACTGCTCAGTCACCCTCACAGTGAAACAGGGTTTTTTTATATTTAAGTGGAACTTTTTCTGTTCCAGATTCATCACATTACTCCTTGTCTTGTTGCTAGATATAATAGAAAAAAGGGATGCCCCAACCTCCTGACACCCACCATTTAGATACTTGTAAATGTTAATAACATCTCCCCTCAGTCTCTTCTTCTCTAGACTAAACAGCCCCAGTTCCTGCAGCCTTTCCATGTATGAAAGATGTTCCAGTCCCCTGATCGTCTTGGTGGCCCTGCACTGGATTCTCTCCAGAAGTTCTCTTTCCCTCTTAAGCTGAGGAACAGCCAGTTTCACTAAGAGAATGTTGCAGGAAACAGTGTCAAATGCCTTACTAATGTCAAGGTAGACAACATCCACAGCCTTTCCTTCATCCAACAAGTGGGTCATCCTTTTATAGAAGGAGATCATGTTTGTTAAACAGGACTTGCCTTTCATATACCCGTGCTGACTGGGCCTGATCACCTGGTTGTCCTGCATGCGCTGCATAACAGAACTTAGGATGATCTGCTCCATTAGCTTCCTAAGCACTGAAGTCAAACTGACAGGCCTTTAATTTCCTAGATCATCCTTCCATCCCTTCTTATATATGGGTGTTATATTGGCAATATATATTAGCTATTGCTCATATATATATCCAGTCAGATGGGACCTGTCCAGTCAGCCAGGACTACTGATAAATGATGAACAGTGGCTTGGTGAGCTCTCCTGCCGGTTCCCTCAGCATTCTAGGATGTACCCTATCTGGCCCCATTGATTTGTATACATCACTGTGGAGCAGCAGGCCACTGACCATCTCCTCCTCAATTGTACAGGGGACATTTTGCTCCTCTCCCCTGTCTCTTGGCTTGTCGATCTGACTTTCCCCAGTGGAAATGCTGCTATTACTAAAGACTGAGGCAAAGGCATTAAACAACTCAGTGTTATCCTAGTGTTTTAATAACAACTTTCCTTCTGGATCTAATAGGGGATGGAGACTCTCCTTGGTCATTCTTTTATTGTCAATATATTTATAGAAACTTTATTACCCTTCACCTTTAAAGCCAGCTTGACTTCTAGCTGGGCTTTTGACCTTCTAATTAACTCTCTACATAACCTAACAATGGCTTAATGGAAACTTTACCTGCCAACATGATACAACAGTTACTAACCAATTACATAGTCCAAACAGATTCTATAGTGTTGTGACTATGAAGACTACTGGTTAGTAATGGTACAAGGAGAAGGGAAACTACTGACAATATTTATACTTTTATAAATGTCTCAATTTTACTCTTCTGATCAGAAAAACTAAATTTCAATCAAAGTTCCTTTAGAGAGTGAGAATTAATAATCACTGTTTTACACTACTTACAACTGTAGAGAGGCTGAAATCTGCACAATGTCACCTTACCTTATACAACTGTAGTGTTTGAAAGTGCTGGCAGCTTTCTGGCATTCCAAGCACAACTGAATAGCACCTGGATAGTCCTCTTCCTTAGGATAAAATAGAATGGAAACGTAATTTGGCTTTTGAAGTCAACACTGCAACACCCCTTTTTCCTTACGTATAAACATTAAAAACAATATATTTTGTCTCTCACATGTATACAGTAAAGTTTAAGGAATTGAGTGGGAATCTGTTGCAGAATCTAATGTGCAAGCAGTTTATAATTACAGGCAACATTAGCAATATCTGAAAACAATGTGTATTACATTACCTTATGCAAACAACTTGCTGTTTTGTTTCCTTATGAATTCATAAAAAACATTTAAAAGCTTTTATTACAAAACAACTAACATCTTCCCAGATAACCGTCAAGCCTTTGTTAATACAATATGAACTATTCATAAGCAAGGAAAGAAGAAGGTTCAGGCACTGGCAGGCTGTCACCATAGTTTACAAAATGTAAAGAGAGACAAGGGAGACAGTCCAACATTATACCAAATTAAACAGTATTTAATTTTACACAAGGCCCCAGGACAAAAAGAACATGCTTTAGAAAAAAAATATGGAAATATTGTTCTAATTTTTAAGAAGAAAATCCCATAGGTGGACAGATCAACCAGGAAGCACATGAAGAAGCCAGGACAAAACAAAACAAAAAAAAAAACCCATACACACAAAAATGTAAAATCCCAGAATCTTGACAACAGAGCATGGTCAGTGACTTGGGTATAATTATTATTTTTGTATTCCATCAGAGATGAGGTCAGAAAGGCTCTCAGAAGAAGGAAAAACCTCATTAACAGGTAAGAGCTCTCCTTTTCTGTCCTAATTGCATCTGTTATATTACGTTCTTCAGAGACCACAAATGCAAAGCTGTTTCTGAAATTTCAGGGTCATTGATTAAGGAGTAAAAACGCAAGGGAAATTTATATTTAGATATTATACTAAAGGAGATTCTCAAATGAAATTTGTTTTTACAGCAGCATGCTAATGCAGGTCAAGTTTAGCTAAAAACACAAAAATCCTACATACGTTATCCATTAGATGAAAACAGAGCAGTACATTGGTCTAAAATGATTGCTTTATTTACAGCTCCTTGTACCTTTCTCCGTCAGAACACTGGTAGTTGTTTCATTAACTCTAACAGGGTGTAAATCAGAAAGCATAACATGTACTACTAACGTATCCAAATGCAGCTCATCCCATTATTATAGCTTCATGTCTGGTCTGGTTTTTAATTGGGAACCCTATGTAAATGTTCCTCTGTGAAAGGCTACTAATAGCTCTCATGCATATTCCAAGCTACTAAGTTCTCCCTGGAGTAAAGACAATAAATTAGCCAATATCTGGGATAACTTCCCAGGAGCAGACACTGAGCTGAGCTCTAAAATTGCACTTACACAGAAAGGGCAGTTCCAGCCCTTAACATTTGAAAATCACTGGCAAATTATGATAACCAGACATTAAGGTCTGTGCATGAATACACCACCTACATCACAGAATCTTAAGTGTTTGAAGGGACCTCAAAAGATCATCTAGTCCAAACCCCTGCCACAGCAGGACCACCTAGAGTAGGTCACACAGAAACTCATCCAGGTGGGTTCTGAACATCCCCAGAGAAGGAGTCTCAACAATCCATCTGAGCAGCCCGTTCCAGTGCTCTGTCACCTTCACAGGGAAGAAATGCTTCTTTGCATTTCTTATGTTCCAGCTTATACCCATTGTCCCTTGTCCTGTCATTGGACATCACTAAGGACAGCCTGGCTCCAGCATCCTGACACCTGCCCTTTACACATTTGTAAACATTAATGATGTCACCCCTCAGTCTCCTCCAAGCTAAAGAGCCCCAGCTCCCTCAGCCTTTCATTATAAGAGAGATGTTCCACTCCATCATCTTGGTGGCCCTGCACTGAACTCTCCAGCAGCTCCCTGTCCTTCTTGAACTGAGGGGCCCAGAACTGGACACAATATTCCAGATGTGGTCTCACAAGGACAGAGTAGAGGGGGAAGAGAATCTCTCTCAATCTACTGCCCACAGCCCATCTAATACACCCTAGGATGCCATTGGCCTTCTTGGCCACGAGGGCTGATTGCTGGCTCATGGTCATCCTGCTGTCGAGCAAGACTCCCAAGGTCCCTTTCTCCTATACTACTCTCTAGAGTTCATTCCCCAGCCTGTACTGGTACATGGGGTTATTCTTTCCCGGATGTAAGACTCTACACTTGCCCTTGGTGAATGTTGTTCGATTTCTCCCTGCCAAACCCTCCAGCCTGTCCAGGTATCATTGAATGGCAGTACAGACTTCTGGTGTGTCAGCCACACCCTCCAGTTTAGGATCATCAGCAAACCTGCTGACAGTGCCCTCTGTTCCCTCAGCAAGGTCATTAATGAATATATTGAACAGTACTGGTCACAGCACCAACCCCTGAGGGACTCCACTAGATCCAGGCCTCCAACTAGACCCTGCCCCATTGATCACAACTCTCTGTCTTCTTCTCTTCAACCAGTTCACAATCCACCTCACTACCTGATCATCCAGCCCACACCTTCTCAGTTTTGCTGTGAGGATGCTGTGGGAGACAGTGTCAAATGCTTTACATCTTTGTCTCAAGACAACTCAAGAGAATGAAGAGATGATTTCCTGTGCAACAAAATACAGGAATGAAAAGCTGATCATTGCACAGGGTCTACTATGCAGAAGGCAATGTCTATGCAGCCTATAAATTAATACATTCTTGCTTAGTAAAGAATAAATGTGCTTCTTGAGACAAGGTGTATTACTCAAGATAGAAGTAAACTGAAAGAACCTGAAGAATAACAACTATTAAGACTCAGTTACCAAATTTAGTTAAGTAAGGATTATCCTAATAATTCAGTATTAGCTGTAAACATCTGCTGAACTAGCAAGCCAAAATTGTTACACTACGTGACTAAAATATAGTTGTCAATAAAATTCTGAAGCTGTCTTTCATACAATTAAGACAAGACCTTATTTTTGCTCTTTGCAATATCTAATGCATTTTTAGGCAGGATATATACTGCACTGGTAGAATTTTCAGTGTCACAGCCTGCATGCTCCAAAGTTTTCTACAACTGATAATTAAAAAGCCAACCCAATGAGTAAGGAGAGAAGCTACTGTACTTATAAATAAAATACTAAGTAGAAGACCCATACATAAACTTGTACAATAACATTCCAGAACTACTTTATACAGACCCAGCATATCAAAAAACAGATACATCTCACCTTTTTTTTAGTTCCAAATACCAACCTAAGGCCAGGAATTTTATCAAGGGTTAGGGAAGGGAGTGAAGACTCCACAGTACTCTTACTAAACTAACTCAATATTCAGTGCCTACATCTAAATGGAGGACTAAGTCTCTGACAGTAAACACTCCTTTCCTGGCACAGGGTCTATCTAATTTGATATAAAGTATTTCTCATGCTATTTTTAAAAGGGATCAATATATATATTCACCACACTCACACATCCATAGTCTGTTTGAAAGAGGAAGGAAAAATGGACAAAAATAAGATGACTGACAAAAGTAGCCTTAGAATATCTTCAAATTACAATAGTCTGCCAGGGACTTACCTCCAACATCTCGCTCAAACGCACGTCAGTTCTTTGCTAAAAATAAAAAACACCAACAGTGATAACTACACAGGAATGAAAAAAAAATATTTGCCTTTGAACAAAAATAAACTGTATTTACCAGTGTTTTTATCGTTCTCAGAGACTTTAGCAGTCCAATAAGCAACTGTCGTTTCCTTTGATTTGCAAGAAGCCCCAAACTAGTTTGCGTGAAGCCTTCCTTTGCTATATTCAGGTGTCTGCAAAAGTTTAAAATGAACATAATATTTGATAGTATGTAAAATAAACCTTACTGTTAATAAATTCTAACATATCTATCAAAATGTATGCTATAAAATAAGACTGACTTTTTCCTTCTTTAAATCTCTGCCATTATTTAATATACCTTCTTCCATTTGTGCAAATAACAGCTGCTAACTGAAGGCCAGTCTGCAAGGATGTAACACGTTCAAGTTCCTACAGAAAGACAACAGGTTGAATAAACAAGTTAAAGTCATGCTACACACCAGCAAAGACTCCTGATTAGTAAGTTTCTCTTGAGACGTTATGACTTCATAGAGTTACTTTATATATTATTTGTTTCCTCATTTTTTATTTGTTAAGCGCTGGAATGTAACATTATTATAAAATATCTTTTAAAATACAATTCTCCTTTCAAGAAATAGAAGTGAAATCCATTCCCATTGCAGTGGGACCCTCTACATTTATATACCGTACATTTATCTCAGGAATCTCTGTGTCATTAGTGAACCACAGCAGAATGATCAAAGCTTCAGAGACAGAAACACTGGGTTTAATATGCATTAATATGCAGAGAACAGCAAAAAACTATGCTTCACACAGCATTTTCTTGTTTTGAAGTATTTGAATTCCACTGATTTATTAGATGTCACTTCATAATTTATGTTAATTGTATCCTGTTGAATTTCAGCTGAAAACTGATTTGGAGCCCCTGTTCCAAAGTACCCACTGCACATCAGGGACATTCACTTCCTGAGTCAGTGGGAAAGCGAGTCCTATATGTCCACCAGAAATTTCAGATAAGTAAGTATACTGGTAAGAATAACTCTCTGCCCATAAGTACATCGACAGATTATTGACTTGATCAGGTAAATGTGCATTTGAAAACTGTTTTACTGGCACTATGGATTTTTAAATGTCCCTTTGGAACTACCATGAGTTAACATCCAGCAGGCACAAGTGTCCTGGTTCAGGCCCATCAGGGAACAAAAGACCACAATTAGCCTCAAGTACCAGAGACCTGAGGATTGCTGAAGGGCAGGGAGAGCTTAATTGCCGCTTAAGGTGCAGGACAAAACAGACCAGGCTACTCAGCTTGAGGAAGAAAACAGACAATAATTTAATACCAACTAAAACATCAAACCCCAAAACAGAACCAAAACAAACAACACAGAATGGTACAGAGATGAAGAGTCCAACCAGCCCTTTAAGACCACCTGCTCCCCACTGCTCCCCTCTGCCCGGGCTCAGAGCCCTGATCCCGGTGTTTTTACCCCCGTCCCCCCTGAACGGCCCAGGGGGGCAGGGAGTGGGGGTTTCAGTCAGTCCGTTCCTGGTGGCTNCCTCCTGCCAAGCACTTCAAATTCCCATCCCAAATAGTGATCGCAGAGGCGCCAGATTGGCCCAGCCAGGCCGGGGGGTGGGTCTGAACCCAGGAGTCGGGGGAGAGTCCAAAAACTCTTTACCGGGTCTTCACTGCAACCCGCTCCCCCTGTTACCAAGCAAAAGCAACTCCTTGCTAAACCATGACAACAAACCATAGCCTGCAACAGCAGCATATCAGCTGAGAAGCAGAAGGCAAGGAAGGGAAGCATCTAACAGTAAGAAAGTTCATGAGATGACCAGAAAAAGGAGAAGGAAACAAAACAAACAAACAAAAAAAACCCAAACAACAACAAAAAAACAACAAAAAAAAAAAACCAAACCCAAAAAAACACCCTCCACCACCAAATGCAGCCACCATTCCCTCCAACACCCTCTCCAGCTTCTTGATGAAAATGGGAGTTGTCATAACATGACAATGCTTATCCAAGGTGCTGTACATACACAGAATTATTCATCACAGGATAATCCTCAGACTACTTTGATAACAATACCAAGTTTTTACTTTGCAGAATTTTCACTGCCATTTCCTGAAAAGACCAGGCAGAGCTGACCACATGTATGGAGACATCTTTAATAATAAATGAGTAGGGAAAACAAACACTTCTCTTTAGAAAATCAATATGACAGTTGTGTCAACTACGTTTTGGGAGCAAGTAGAGAAGCCGTGCCAATACTTCTCTGCAAGCAGATAAAGCAGTTTTGCTTTGTTTTGCTCTTCAAGATCTTCAACACGTTGAGGTCTATTTCCAGCTCAATCTTCTTTAAGATGTTTTCTTCTCATGACTGTCTGAGATTAGTGGCAGGTTTTTGGTTAAGTGCTCTTAAGAATGGTCATTGCTGTTTTTTCTTACAGAAAAAGATCTGAAATCATTCCTAAACATAGGCCCTAAAGAAGCTCCTTTTTAAGTCCATTAAAGTTATTAGTCAAGTCTGTGAATTCATGTTTTCAGAAAGCCTTCTTGACACAGTCATATGCAGAAGCTTTCATCATCCTAAGGGCTTCAATCTCAATATATCCTTAGTTATTTTCACTCCACAGGTAGGGGTGTAGCATACATAGACAGCTAGTTCCAACCAGGCACTAGCATCTCTGCTAACCAATTACTAGATTTAATCCCCAATGAAACAAGTGCAGCATTATAACAGCACAAAATTGAGTGGTTTACTCTTAAAAATGTATCTTGTCTTACCTGAACATATGCAGGCTGTTTTTCAAGAATCAAGTCTGCAACTTTCTTAGATACCTTAAAAAGAAGAATATTGCATGTAATACACATCAATCTCAATTAAGCAGGCCATGCCTATAGTAAAGTTCTATCAGTTTGCAGTTCATCATTTAGTTTTGTAGTTTTCAAATTTGTAAATTATCATTCCATAACAAGGTAAAAAAATTCTAAAAATTACAGTCAGCTTGCCTTAGAGGCAAGATAAGAAAAATGTTTACAGTTCCATCTAGAAATTCACAGGCATTTTAAAATTAATCCTTTACCTCTCTGCTTGTCAAAGAGCATATAAGAACAGAAACAGAAATAATATGCAACACTGCAAGTGTTTATATTCTGCTTATGGTATTGCTAGAGCACAAATGTAAGTTAATCATCTACCACAGAGATCTAAGAAAGCCATAAGGACTCCTACATTTCAGACTGATATGGTATCAAATAAAATCCTTCTCAAAATGAATATTCAGGCTGTGCACATTTTACCCTTTCTTTAGCACACTGAACGTGCACATCTTAAAATTGTGTCCATTGTTCTGAACGTTAAGTGGAATGAATACTATTGAGACCTGCTGTCTGCACTGAATTTAAAAAGGGTATTGCTACCTTTACCAGTCCCTTGTGCACAAATACACAAGCTTAAAAAAAATCCAAGACTAAATGTCAAATAAACACAAGTTTGAGAATAGTGTGGTTTGGTTTGCTTTTCAGCAGGGACTAAGGTATTTAAGAAGAAATTATTTCAAACAAAAAATAAATTATTGCTCTATATTCCTCTTGGGAAATAATGCTTCCAGAAATGAAAATAAAACAAAACTGCCTATGACAGTCAGCCAAAACACAATGTGCCACTGTGAAAGAAAGACAGGGAGATTTTGATGTATTTGACTGCTTAGTCAGACATAACACGAAGCCAGGATGTTAAATCAGCACTCCTGTGACAAAGGTACAGTGACATCACCAGGTCAGTGCCCATCCTCGGGGGCAAAGCCTACAGGATCTTGGGGCTCTAAAGTTGGTTTGTTTTTTTTTTTTTTTTCACTGCACAGTCTATACACTGTGAAATTTTCATCTTGCTTTTCCAACCTGTTCTTCCCACTAGCCCTGTACCTGTAAAAACTTTAGGACAGTAATATATCTGCTAGTCACACCCTGTCCTAGAGCAAATATTAAGTGTTTGATTCTTCACTCTTAAAGAGATACATCGTACACATGAATGAAAGATGCATTTAATTTTCAGTTTTTACACAGCTTTTTTTGTTTGTTTTCCAACATCTCAGTTACCCCTGACTCATAAAAACCTCAACACTGTCAAACATCTGCCACAGCCATATATTTTTTTTCTTCTTTCCCTGAATACTACTTGTCTGAGCTACCAGGCTATTCTCTTTCCTTTCTTTGAGATGAGCAATATTAAGTTGCTTCCATTCATTTCCGAATTGTCTCATCCCTTTTGGCATCTTCCACATAATTGTGTTCATTTTTAACTTTTAAATAGAGAATTGCAGTTACTAACAATGACTGTGGCTGCATACAAACAACAGTGTTCTTTGAGGAGAGGAAACAACTTCCTCCAAAACAATTATGTCTTTCATAATCACATCAGAAAAAAATATTTCACACCCCTCCAAGAAAGAAAAAAAGATAGAGCTGAGAATATCAGTCTACTAATTAAATTGAAGTCAAACAGATGTACAACTAAAATGGCTCCTAATTCAAATTTTCTGTTCCAAGACATTTGGATAAATTAAAGCTGCCATGACACACATAATAAAGAAGTATTGAGTGACTTGGAATCCATCCAATAGGATGGGAAACCATAATGGGAAAACTACAGAAAAAATGGAGTCTAGTGACCCTGATAACAAAGACATGACCAAGTTCAGCGGTTCAAAAGCAGATGGTAACAGTCAGTGAGAAGTCTGTTACATATAATGTGCTTAAAGACAGACAGCAATCTAAATAACATATCACAAGAAAAATGGACAATAATTGAGACAGGAGAAGGAAACATAAAACAGCTCCTCACACTCCACCTGGAAATAAGACACATATATATAGCATACAAGAAATTTTAACTTGGCACACACCCAGGGGGAAAAAAAGAAAAAACCACAAATAATTGCTTCCTAAAGCAGAATCACATTTAGAAGATTAAGACATATACAAAAAAGGCCCAATCCTAACTGAGGGGATTGGCTGAGGAAGAACTAGACACATGCTTCTTGTCAATGCATGTTTTTAGTTTTGAGAGGGTTGGGGGTTTTTATGCTAAAAGAAAGATACATCTGGTCTATATTTACTGGAAACTTCATGCTCAGTTCTCACCTCTATTACTCATTAGCTGCACACACTTTCCAGTCCCCATGTTTCAGCCACAGCCACGTGCAGAACCTACTCCCCCAGCTGTAGCCAGTTGCAATCACACAGGCAGAATGGCCAAAATACTGATAACAACTATTAGAATTATCCAGTATGCACTGATGAAGCTGTCTCTCAGTCTTGAGTGTTTCCTTGCAAAACTAGGTCACTACCTGATGTCTCAATACACTTTAAAAAACCAAAAACAACTACCCACTTTCAGCCTCTTTCCTTATTCCTCTTTGTGAGAAACACAGCATATCCGTTTGCTCAAATTTTTACTAATACAAAATACAAAATTTCATAGGTTTATTCTGAGAAAAGCAGTCTGAAACTTGTTCTCTATGTTTTGTTAGTGATCCAATATTTCACCTTCTATACATTTCATTCATTGAAAGACACGAATTAGAATTATTACTGTTATTTTACTTGCAGATATTTTCCAAATGCCACAGTTACTACATTGTTTCCTGTACTATATAGTATTCATCTTTAAAAGAACAGTAAATCAATAATTAATGTATGAATAGAAAACAAAAAAAGCACGAAATTTAACAAGTACCATTCAGAAGCTGCAACTCCAATTTCTCCCCCAAAATTATAGTTATTACTCAGTGTTACATTACACTTATTGTATCATGTAATAACTATGTACCAGTATTCACTAGAAAACCTTGTGGATTATTTACAAATTGGCAAATGAAAATGAAAGAAAATAGCACCTTTGAGAAAAGATTTGAGAAAAGATTTGAAATCCCTCAAACAAAGGAGACGGTACTGCACTATTCAGCATTATGTTGAACGTTAGTTTTCTTGCAATACATAGGAAAAGCTGAACATTCAGAAAAATCTAGTTTTTAAAGAAATAGTATATTTTTAATTTGTCACAATATACCAAAATTTACATTGATAATTTCACGTGATTATATGATATACTGATATGATTTTCCACTATAAAAGCACACAACTTAATACTAAAAGAAAAAATGCCTCATATCTAATGTGTTTAAGAAACAAAAACTTTTCCAGTTACAGTCCTGGCTAGACTTTAAGACTATACAACAAATTGCTAAGGGTACAGAGGAAACTACTTACAGCAGCTTGCTGTTGTTTTAATTTGTCTCTGTACTGTTCCAGTTCTTGAAGACTAAGTACTGGAGGAAGCCTCTGCATACAAACAACAGATTAAATTCAGTGAGAAATTAAAGGATAGTAAATATACATGTAGTATTAACTAACCCATCAACTCCATTAAAGAAACATTCTTATTGCTTTTGCAATCTAATTTGCAGAATTAATCCATTATTTCAAATGATGGACAGTGAAATTAATCATTAAGATAAAAGATGTATTGTAATTATTACATTATACAGTATCATAATTACCTCAAAGTTACCTTATTTTAAAGTCATATATGTATGAACACAACCCCCTTAATCACTGGAATTATTATGTTTAGGTCAGTTTAGGAAAAAAAAACACAACAAACAAACCTCAAAATATAGAACAGATTTTTTTTTTTATCCTCCAACTATTTGGCTTTTTCACTGCAGCTTAAAGTATGAAGCACCTTTAAGCACATCTGACATCAATTCTATCACGTTAAAAGAAGAAACTCTACAGTAATGCTATACACTCAAGTTTCACACTAACAGAAGATAAGGCAGAGGATACAGTTTTATATTAACCAACATAAACAGAGCAAAATACAGCTCACTAAAACAAGTAGACTTTTAGGTCTTACTTTTTGTTATATTACTGTGTTTTCTTTTAAGAAGACAGCTCACCTCTAACTCATACTTCACAATATCAAAAGAATCATTGGAAAAATAGACTTCTTCAATGCTGTTAATTATTTCTTGCTGAGCTTGAGGATCAATTGGTTCTTCATGTAGTTCTCTGAGCTCCTCCTTCACAAAACAAAAAAGTATTTCAGTTATATATACCACATTCTAACAAGAAATATGTTTTACCAAAACAAATATTTTTCAGAAGCCATCTACAACATTGTGTGCCTTGTTCTTCCCCTTACAAACAGAATAATATTTAAAACTTTCCAGAGAACACAGTTTTCAATGTTCAGTGTTGCAGATCACATAAACACTTCTTCATCTGTATATTTATGGCACAAATGCATGTTGAATCCACAGTATTTTCCTCCTCAAGTTTAGAAATTTTTGTAATAAACTAAAATTAAACTGGCAGGCTACTTCTCCAGAAAGGAAAACCTCCCAAAAAACTTAACAAATTAAACCTGATTTTTTTAAACCATCTTTGCAAAAGTAAGGTCGACAATGTCACTACAAACATATAGCTTTTAAGTTCAGCCCTCACAATTCACTGTAATAAAAGTCATGCAATTAAGCACTTGCATTTTTTACAGGCAAAACCAGAACAGATCTGTCTCCTTTGCACCAAATTAACAGATTTCAGATTTTTCTGCAACTAGCAGGATGGTCTAAGCAGAGATGAGCTGTCAGCTTTCTGAAAGCTAATATTCAAGAACTGAGCATTCCCCTCCCTCCTGTCAAAGATTTCTTCTGGAAAGTCTTGCTTTCCCAGCTGCTTCCACTGGTAGCAACAAAGCAAGGACTGCACTTGAGCTTCTTCTTGCCCTTCTATACTGGACATTTCAACTAATACTATCTCTCTCCTGAAGGCTATTCCCACCACAGGAATGAAAACCTCTTATCAGAGACTCAAAATGGAGCAGTGCCAGGATATTCTTTCACCAAAAATCAAGATAAAATAGATCAAGTTGCTTGAAATTGGAGTATCACGCTGGTGAAGCAATCCAGCAGGCTGAAGTGTCCCGCAAAGACCCCAAGCCTCACAACAATGCTGAGTTTTTACAGTGAGACAAGGTGCTGGAATCTTCATCACTAAGAGCTCAAGGGCTTATCTGAGCAGCTAGAGGCTGCTCATTTTAGATTAATTGACTAAACAACCACTAACTTGCTCGTTTTATACATTAGTTGAAGTCAACAGATACACATTGTAAGGCAATACGATACCTTAAATACAAAGCAAGGTACTGTTATTCCATGTAATTAGAGGCAAACAAGGCGTGATGAGTTTGGAAGAGTATCTGAAGGAGAGAAGGAGCCACTGCTCTTCTAAAATACCCCTCGCAGGAAAAAGGGGGGAAAAAAAAAAAGCTGAGGGAGGCCAGTATGTCCGATCCAGAGACAGTCGGATCTCGGCTGGATTTCGTGTCCCCGAGCAGCACGAGCCCTGGGTGCCAGCAGCGGAGCGGCCGCCGGGCGGTGCTCGGGCGCCACCCGCTGCACCGCGAGCGAAGCCGCAGCTGCAGGTCGGCTTCGAGCCGAGCTGAGCCAGAGCGCGACCCGGAGGGAAAGCGTTGGAGGAGCCACCGTCCCTCTCTGCCGGCGGGCCCCAAGCGCCTCCGCTCTCCGCGGAAGGACGGTCTGCAAACGGCGGATTGAAGCGCAACCCGCCCCACAGCGCGGTGAGCGCAGCAACCTCCCGAGCACGCAGGCAGCCGGCGGCCACGGGAGTACCAACAGACGTGAGACAAACGCTGAAACAACGCTCACAATATAACAACCATAAATTACAGTAACAGAGCAAAACCATGCTAGGATGGGTTTTGAGCAGAGTCCTGCTCTTGGTGAGCGTACGTCCCAAACTCTGCAAGCCACAGCTGCGCCCCGCTACAGGGCAGCGGCTGTGTTAGTCGGTTACAGCCTCATCACATGAGGGTGCGTGGATTGGCAGACAACGCACGCATCCAGATTCGATGGCATACTGGTCTAATCACATACATTCCTTCAAAACAAGCAAACTATTTCCCACTGGACTGCCTCAGAAATGGCACCTTTATGCTGTACATACCTCTATAAATTTGCTTAACATCTTACAGTATTTTAGCTATACAAAACACAAATTATCCAAGACAGAACCAGTTTAATTTGTCCTCCGAATCACTGCAAATGAAAGTATCTAGTTTATCATCTGATGATTGCCTATGAGTTCCTGCACAAAATGATTTAGGGTTAAGTGATAATAAATGACACGGGTTGTTTTTAAAATTAGCATTTCAATAAAGCCTGATCAACAACCTTTTTGTAATTTTTCTTGTACAAAACAGTTTTCACCACAAAAATAAAGCTGATGTTGATGTGGCAAGGAAAATCACTGAAAACCACTTCTTCCTGTCTCAGATCATTCATCTCTGGGGCTCCTGACAAAACAGAAAATATTTAGGAAAATATTTAAGGTACATGGTCTTACTCATTCTTTCTAGAAAACCAGTGAGAACAATTCTCCAGGATAAACTTAAGTTCTCATATAAATTACACTATCTGCCACCAGATTTTATGACATGAGAAACTTCAGTTTCCAGTTCATCTTGCCCCACTAAATTCAAATATCTAACATGCTCAAGGCAAATCTACCCACACACCACTCAAGGAAGCAAATGTCTTTGGCTAAATTTATTTGCTGATATTCAATTTTTGTCATCCTTTTAGTTAGAGATAAAAACATATTTTACTAGATACACATGAAGCCCATAGTTTCAGAGGCCTCAGGGAAGGCCAGGTTTAGCACTGTGGAGCTCGTACTCACACACTTTGCAGAGGTAGAGAGAGACTCTGTATTAAATGCTTTAAGGCACTTTTCCACCTCAAATCTTCTTCTAACTATTGCCACTTTGATATCTACCTTTTTAAAAAAAGTCCAACTTTACTGAAAATTTTTTTACCATGAGGGTGAGGGAGCACTGGCACAGGCTGCCCAGGGAGGGTCCTTCTCTGGACGTTTTCAAAACCCACCTGGACCTGTTCCTGTGTGACCTGATCTAGGTGGACCTGTTTTGACAGGGGGGTTGGACTAGATGATCTCTAAAGGTCCCTTCCAAACCCTACCATTCCATTCTATGAAGTATATTTTAATGTTACGTACATTTCATGTAAATATTATGTAAGCTCAGCAATTCCAAGTGCTATTCTGAATAGAAAAACCTATACAAAATTACGACAGAGGGAATCACATGATGACATGCAGAGAACTTCACCACTGGTAACCTGAATCAATCAGACACGAAGGATATCATGAAGCACAGGACATCGGGAGGCTAGGCTCCACCATATGAGAGCCATCCAGGGAAACCCGGGATGCTGTACTGAGTCCCTGTGAGGCCCGTACATCAACACACGCAGCACAGGGAATGAGAGGGACAAACTAGAGGCGGGATCGTGGCTACAGCACCCTGATCTCACTGCCATTACAGAGACTGGGGTAGTGTCATGGAGGGCTAGGTACTACTTAGAAAAGATAGGCCAGCAAGGCAAGGTGGTAGAGTTGCCTTCTATGTGAGAGAGCAACTGAAGTGTATTGAGCTCTGCCTAGATGGGGATGAAGAGCAGGTTGAAAATTTATGGGTGTGAATTAAGGGGCAGGGTAATGTGGGTGATACTGTTGTGGGAGTTTACTACAGGCTACCTGATCAGGACGAAGAAGTGGATGAGGCCTTCTACAGACAGCTGAGAGCTGCCTCACAAGTGCAGGCCCTGGTCCTCATAGGGGACTTCAACCACCCTGATTTTTTTTTCCACACAGTCAAGCATACATGGTCCAAGAGGTTCCTTCAGTGCATTGATGCCAACTTCCAGACCCAAGTGGCCAAGGAGCCAACAGAGAGAGGTGTGCTGCTGGACTTAGTACTGACAAATAAAGAACATCTGGTCTGGGATAAGAAGGTTGAGGGCAACCTTGGCTGCAGTGGCCATGAGATGGTGGAGTTCAAGATCCTGTGTGGAAGAAGCAAGGCAGCAAGTAAGCCTGTAACCTTGGACTTTAGGAGAGAGAAGTTTGGCCTCTTCAAAGACCTGCTTGGAGGAATCTTGTGGGCTAGGATTCTAGAAGGCAGGGGTGCCCAAGAAAGCTGGTGTAATTTTCAAGCACTACTTCTGTAGGGATCGGCGCTCGG
>WBNH01007569.1:0-157182 GCA_013401255.1 Urocolius indicus
CCTCTTGTGTTTCAGTTTATACCTTTTGCCTTATCTAAAAGTATATCTGCGTTAGAGAAACTCCTATTCAAATTCTCCAAAATCAAGTTTTTCATCCTGCATGAAGATTCTTTCAGGGAGTGTGTTGATTGCAGCACTCCACAGAAACTAGTACCAAAAAAAAAATATCATAAGACACACTTTAACTTTTGGTCATCCTTGAAGTGGTCAAGCAGCTGGACTAGGTGATCATGGTACGTTCTCTCTAACTGAAATTATTCTATTCTAAACTTCACGATCATGCCCAAATCTAACCAGCTGGAGTGAGAAGACTTCATCACTATGTCTCTCAAAAACACCCCATACTGAATCACTTAATTTCAGCACATATGGGAGCTGGACTGGTGCAGAAGCCAGGCAAGACAAAGTAAGCTGCTGCAACACTGTGCTGACTGGATAGCATCATGGATGCATGTGTCAGATTTGTCACCTAGAGAGGTTAGAGCATTCTTCCTAGGAAGGATTTCCACAGGGAAATTTGTCAGTCATTCTAACCAGCCTGCTCATGTTGGTTTAACCATTCTCATGGCATCTTCAAATTTCCACATAAGAAAATAATGGAGGACTAGCAGCAGGAAAGATCTGGTGTTCACCTCCCATCAGCAAAGTTATTCCACTCTTCCCTAGCAGTAAGGTATGTGTGTGTGTCTGTGTCCTTTCCCACTCTTATTTTTTTTCTTCCTGAGCAACTGTTCTTTCTGACTAAAAAGGTTCCAAGATGCACTGGGCAAAATAGAGCCTTGTGGCTCACAGGTTCATACAGTGGGTTTGTAGACAACCATATAGCCTGATGTTTCATGCCAGTCTCTATGTTTCAGGTAGATGCTATTAGAAAAGGCAACTGGTCCCAGCATTTTCTCTGAGAGGCCAAGCTGTGACCACACCAAGAAGTCTAAATCTGTAATCATGAATGTCTGAAAATGAGGCTTGGCTCTCTCACAAGTTTTAGAAGTAACCTGCTCATCCTGTGGCATGAAAAAGATGCAATGCTGAACTAAATTGTCTGAATGTCTGTAAGAGGTTAGTCTGTCATGCAGACAGACACTATTCGTCCCTCATCCCTTGCAAGTGGCTTAGGGGTCATAGAGGTCTTGATACTGGACTGCTCTGAAATCTCTCTCATAACACAATGATGGAGAAAAATTGGTTAATGCCAAAGGAAGGCTTTCTTTAGTGGTGTGGTTCTTTCTTTTTGCATGTATCTCACTTCAACATTTACACATCAAATAAACACACTTTTAAATAATTGCCACTAGCTCACTGGCCAAGGACAAACTGAACCTCCCAAGTTAATTTAACATAATTCTTTGATTTTATCTATTTGATAAATGATGGCCTGACATGCTTCAGGGATGGTTACAAGAAAAAGAGGTCCTGAGTGACAATGTCTCCTGTCCTTCACCCTCTCACTTTCCAGGCTCCTCTCTGGACCTTGAATTTTTATATGAGTCCCTTCCCTGCTGGGACCAAAAAGCCAAAAGGCTTTTTCTCAGACCTGATAGGTGAAGTCCCAGAAAGGCAGTACATTAAACACTAACCTGTGGCTCTAGAAAAAAATAAAACAGGACTGGTAGTTGTTTGCTAAAGCCTGAATTAGAGACTAGCGACTTGAGATAAGATAGGCAATCAGTTCTGACTCTGCCACTGCAGACTTCTGGTCTACTTGCAAGAGAAGACATGTCATCATTTCTCTTGACAGTCCCCAGGATTTCAGGGAGATTGCCTAGCAGTCACAGGAGAAAGGGGGAAATGCAAACAGGACTCTTAAGGAAGAATGGAAGGAGTGCAGGAGAGAATGTCTTAGCTTTATTTTTAACAAGGTCCGCACCGGCCCTGAGTAAGGTTAGATGTGGTTACATATGTCAACTCCAGATCCTTGGGCAGGGAGACTGTGACATATCGATGTAACTCAGATTTTGCTGGTGCAAGAGTGCCTTACCTAACAGTCATGTTGTCAGAAGAAGCCTGAATAGAAGAAAGGTCACTTTACTTTCTGTACTGTTCAGTAGTTACTTCAATAACATCCTTTTTCCTTTTTTTTAATTAGAATTTCTTCCTGATCTGTCTGTGCCTCGTGTGCAATTCCATTGGCCATCTTACCCCTGGAAACACATTTCCCTAGACATTTTATACAGATTTCAAAGTAAACCTGTCAGCTGTACATTCCACTTCATGTTCAGACACTGAAGTAGCAGGACTAAGGTGGTCAGTCTACAGGACTTGTTTGCCAGACCTGCTTTTGAGGCTCACATTAACGTCTGTGACAGGTCAGGAGCATGGCAGAACCCTGGATAGCAAGCGCTGCACTTGAGTCAATACGTAGTAGCTCCTTTAGTTGTCAGTTGTAGTATTTTCTGTGGCTGATGGCTAGCTGTATGGAGGGGGAGAGGAGAGGAGAAGAGAGGAGAGGATCCATGAATGACTGTAAGTTTATGTTATTTTCTTTCTCATTTATTTTCTGCAACACAAATTCATATACAAGCGCCTGTCCTAAAAGAAAAAAATTGTTCCACTAGAGTTTCTCAGAAGGCTGCAAAAATACTTTTTGTGCTCACATCTAGTTGTTACAGATGGTACCTTATTCTATTGTAGAAGAAGAAAAAGGGTTTAGTTGGGATCTTCTAGCACAGATGTTTCACTTGTCCAGTTTTTCTTTACTAAGATGGTCACTGTTCTCAAAAACATGCTTCTACTGTCAGGGGTACCCAGAGAAACACGATATTGCTCACCCATAGCCAGAGTATTCCTTGGATTAGTATCAAAACCAGCAGAAGGAATGTGGTTATGAAACACAAAAGGGTTAGATGGAGATGGGAAAAGGCCGCTGGAGGGACTTTCCCCCGTTATAGTACACAGTCCAAGTCACACAGAGAACACAGATCTCTACTTGTCTGCCTGGCTTCCCAATTCCCAGACTGATACTTGGAGGCTGGAGGCAACTATACCAAGTGCATCACTGCTTTCTCTCCTCACTATTCGCACCACCAGGCGTTTAGTTAACTTGTAAACCTCCCTAGCCTGAGTCTGGGCTGCTTCTACCAGTTCCACTGATGTGAGGGCTTTACCTGAGCCATTTGTCAACAAATCGATTGCACCTGTCCCCAGGCTGCTTCATGCCTTAAATTAGCAAACGCTAATTAATTGAATTGGGAATTCTTCAAAGGGAGGTTTCTCCCTTCTCCACTTTTCTATCCCAAACAAAACATCTCCTGCTATATGCTCTCTTTAATCCTGACACTATTCAGAATAGAAACATAAGAAGATGCTTATTGCAGCAGTGCCTCTTCCTTCTTTCCAGAAACAAATAAAATGACAAGTTCAAAAATGTCTTGCTTTTGGTCACAATAAATGTCTTGGTTTTGGTCACAATCTTCAGGCCAGTTTACCAGGAAGCATATGTATGTATATTTCACACAGTCTTTCTTCCTTCCTTCAAAATAGTCCTCGACCACACAGTATGCAGCACTTGGAATCTTGATTTTCCTTCCTTTTCTTTTTTTTTCCCCTCTAGAGTTCATTCTAAAGTGCTTCCATAGATATTTCTCTTGCTTTGTATTGCATTTCCTCTGTAAGCCTTAAAAGACTTGGCAACACAACTCCCCTAGCTGGTATAAATACAGCCATAGATATTTTTAAATCACAAAAGCAAACCTTCCTGCTCCCCCCCCCTCCTCCCCAAAACCCATATCATGCAAGCATCTCACTCCTCCTTCTGATGGAAGTAATTTCATTATTTTAAAAGCACTTATGCAACCAACAGCAGTGACACCATGTGCATGTGCATACACCATCCTCCTCAGAAGTCAATACAGTTGTGCCCTCTCCCTACTTTCTCCTTTCTCTATCCTTTACCAACATTAATAATTTCCTTTTACCTTTTAAGTAGGTATAAGTTGGTATCCACGGTGTCTATCTTAAAGGTGAGTTTCCAACATAGAGCATGAAGCCCAAGTAGGTTGCTACCTTCAGTGCAAAAGGCACAGAGAATGCCCTTTTGATGACTTGAACAACATCCCTCAACCAAAACTCCTCATGTCTCCACAGAGTAGAAAGATCTTGGCACATGGTAACAACAATCAAAGAGTGCAGAGAAAGAGTTGTGCACATTATGTCTTAGCATCCAGCAATATTGGAGTTTCTTTGGTCTAAGAAACTATAAAGAGAGCTTGAAAATTACAAAGCCATGAAATTAAGATTATTTTGGTATGTTAAAGTTTCTCATAATTTATTTTAACAAATGAGGAATGTTTATCCTAAGTATATCGATTCTCCCTGCTTTGCAGCCTTGTGCTGCATGGAGTTTGTGATCCCCACTGAAAGAGATGAGCAATGCTCCTCCAAGAGCAAGGACTTTGGGCTAGCTGGTACCTGCAGTAACCTTAAGTGTGAGAAAAAGAGCCAGTGACTCCATGGGCATTCAGCACACCCAAGGATATACACTCTCCTCCCCATCTCATTATGCACTTTCATGTTCATTAAGCATTAGTAAGTCCTGTTGCACTCTGCTTGGCTGACCTCAGAGTTTCTACTTACTTCAACCAGGCCTCTCCCAGTATTGGTGTTAGTTGTTCATTCAGTTACCCTAGTATTTGGCCTTCCTCTCTTCCTCCACAGGATTCTTCTACATCTATCATCTGTATCCTGTATTTCCAAACATAGCATGAGCTACCTTTGAACACATCTGAGTCTCTCAGGCTCCAGAGCACTGGAAGAGGCAGGGAGGAGCAGGAAGCAGAGCTCTCCAACATGAAGTTTTCGACTAGTTATGGAAGGGTCAGCCTTAGGAGACCAAAAACTGAAGTTTGACTATAAGCAGAGCCAGCTCACAGCTACGGCAATGAATCATGTATGCTGGAGTGTGCTTTTCTCTGCTGAAGCACATGGCTTCCCTGCTGCAGGAAGAGCCACTTCTGTCAGAGGGCAAAGGAGACCGTCAGCTGTTCAAAATTCGTGCCATGTGTCTGCTAACTTTTATTATTCAGTGTGATTTCAAGCAAGAATATTCAGTTTTCATGGGAAATGATGGAATTGGGGTTTTTTTTTGCAAGAAGGACAGAAGAAAACTCCCTGTACACCTCTCTCTGTTCTCGTGAAAGAAGGAAAAGTGGCGAGTACATCTTCCATTGTAAAGGAAGAAAGAAAAGTTACCTCAGAACAGTGATGGCAGTGCAGCCTTTGAGTACAATTTATTCCATTTCTTCACTTCAACTTCTTTTTCCCTGACTTAAACAATGTTTTCCATTGTTAGAGGAGTGAATTTAGTATTCAGGTTATCTTACAAATACTATAGAAAATACCTACAGTTTCTACAGTAACACCTTATTTGTCTTAACTCTTGCAGTCTCCAACAATATTCTTCTGCTTCTACGTTTGCTCAAATGCACAAGTAACACTGAAAAGACAAGAATATGGACAAGTAAATACTACAGGATGTAACTGTCAGTGTGAGACAAACTCCATAGGGAAAGGCATCAACAGAAGATCCGTGATGGACCTGCAGAGGACTTGAAGAGCACAACCCTTTAGCAGGACTCACATGAAGGTGGTATGAATACTGTGCTACTCCATGGGGTGAGATCCTTTAAGGAAAATAAGCAATGCTGTGCTATTAGCTCATTTTCCAAAGGCAGGCTTGGCAAAGGAAAACTAGCTGTGGAATAAATGTCAAGAAGAGTAAGAGCTGGGGAAGCAATGGCAAAACAAACATGAAGAACTGCCTCCAGATGTTCGGGCAGATACTCTTTGCCTCCGATCAGAGTCGTGGAGTAAAACTGCAGCTGCTCTCTTGTGTCTGCTCAAGATTTATATTAAAATTAAAGCATCAGCATTTGCCTGTCCTCCTTCGGGGTGTGCTAGAGTCACCCAGGCTCCAGCAGAACATCATCTGCACGCGGAGGTTAACATGGCTGAATCAATCTGATCAGGGATGAAAATTCAGCTGCTATCGATTCCCCAGCTTACACTGATTGCCCTTCTCGGGTCAGAATGGAGACCCGTCCCATTGTTCAGTGAATACAGTATTCTGTTCACTACATCAATTACCCTGACCCCAGGGGGTCCAAAAGCCTCCCTGCACACCCATTTACAGTGACAGCTGTCATGCTAATGAATCCACATTGACATTGTAATTAAACCATTACACAAAGTGAGGCCTGGCGCTCAGCTGTATGGAAAGGAACACACACAAGGCCACTTAGGAGGGGTTGTCTATTAGAAATGTAGTATAATAACAGGAGGTATTCCTCAAGTTTTAGAAGATAAAAAACACAAGCAGAAGATGCAAACTTGACTGGGGATTCGAAAACAAGGGCAAGCCTTGAAGCTTTTGGTTTCCTCTTTAGGGTAGCTTTTGCTAACGAGGTAGTTTCATGACACATTAGTTTCCTGACAAGTCTCTTTTTGGAGTACATCTTTGAGAGGTGCTCTTCAAAACAAGCAGCTCCACAAGCACAGTCAGAAGCACAAAAATCTCTAAAGCCTCTCTACTCACCTGAGATAGAGATATCACATATCACAACCAGTCCAAGGACAAAACATACAACCCAAATATACAACTCTTGATGTACGTGAATTTCTTCATTGTTCAGTTGAGGAAGCACTAGAAGGGTCTGCCCAGGTGGGTTGTTGAGTTTCCTTCTCTAGAGACATTCAAAACACACCTGGATGAGTTCCTGTGTGACCTATTCTAGGTGGTCCTTGCTTTGGAAGAGGGTTGGACTAGATGATTTTTTGAGGTCCCTTCCAGTCCTTGAGATTCTGCTTTTTGCAGATCTAAATGTAAGAGTCTGGACAAAGTTGAAAGGCAAAAATATGAAAGTTTAAGAACAAATATGCTTTTTTACTTTGTCCTGGAAGCACTGCTATTCCCAAATAATGTTTACAGTTACATGGCGGCCTATTACATAAAACCTTAATAGTGACTGAAAGATTTTCTTCTAAGGAAGTTACATGATGCAACAGATAAACAGTGCTCACCTAAACATAGAGTACAATCTACAGAAGGCAGTGTTATGGGGAGCATGGAGGTAGGCAATTTGATAGTTTGAACCCACACACTTGGCCCTCAGCATCACAGAAGCTCATCAGAAGTCTGAGTCTGAGCAACATAGGCTGCAAAAGGTGCCTTCAAGTACAGAGAGCAGCTCTGGGATGCTAGTGCATGCTGCTATTTGGGAGCATACTCTCATATCCAAGTACTGAAAAGCGCTCAGCACAATGGTATATCTCAGGCTTTCAAGTTTAGTAAATTTAAGGGCACAGCTGTCCTTCACGAGAAAGGAAGACTACCTGAACTTACTGCAAGGCCTTGGTGATCGTTCTGAAGTGATTTTAGATCTGTCAGAACAAAGAGGAATCAATGATTTTCTGGGGCTACCTAAAGACTTCTGCATCTCTACTGAAGATGTTTAGCAGAACTCAGCTCCCATGCAACCCAACAATTCACGCTGGCAGGTAACTAAGCTCTGAAGACTTGACTTCTCTGTCTTGGTCATTAAAAGCTGCCTGAAGTGCCCCTTGCTTGTTTGTACTATTGATGAAGGTCATATGGCTTCTGCATAGAATCATAGATTTGCTTGGTTGAAAAAGACTTTTAAGATTGAATCCAACTACACCTCATAAATCACAGAGAGAGATGAGGAAGTGCAAACCAGGAATATCAAGTGGCATCATGCAGTCTTCCATGCAAATGATCAGAAGAGCTAAAAGTCTTGGGTTCTCCATTATCATATTAAGCCCATCCAAACCAAACATTTAGTCCTGGAAGGGGATATAACCTGGCAAAGTTATGGGCAATTGAGAGTTGGACCCTGGTCAACAATTTCAGCAGTAGGTTACGCTTCTGGTCTTACTTATAATACTGCTGCCATATGAACAGAACAAGAGCTTAGACTTTTCTTTTATTTATTAAAAATCAGAACAGTTCCTTTGCCATCCTTAGAGCTATGCAATTCCACAGAATCTGAAGACTGCCTATAATGTATGTTGTGCTATTCTGGTTTCCTAAACTGTACTTCGAATGATGGATGGGAGGCTGAAGCAGCTGATAACAATACTAAATGGTGAGAGACCAAACATGCACCAGTAGCTCAGCTGAAATTGCATAGCTGGCACAGAGCTAGGCTTGGGCTGAGAAACAGATGAAGTGTCCTGAGATCATGTCAGCCCTCTAGCCCTTGAAACACAGTTTTCTTTTGCAAAACAGTTTTCTCCTGGGGGATAAAGCAGAAGGAAAGAAAGGGACTTTTAAAAACTATGAACTCAATGACTTTTAGCCAAGATTGCAATAAAAATACCAATAACTGAAGTGATAGCAAACTGATCAAAGGTACATGCAGTCACATCAGCCTGCTTCTCTGTGGAAGGGGAAGCCGCACAGATAGGGAGAGTATCTGCTTCTACACTTTGTGCTATTTTGTTGTGCCCAGGGCAGGTCCACCTATACATTTCAGCAGGAATTTAGATCTTTTTAAAAACACTTGACATTTTTGCTATGAGATTCTTTTCCTCTATGCTCTGAGTGCTGCGCTTAGATGAAAAAAAAAGGTTCATCTTTACTCTCCTGAAGTTAGTCTTGCTTTCTCAAGGCTTGAACTTTGTGTCCCAGAGACTCCTTTATAAAGGTACGTCTGCTGCAAGCATTGCAGCCCAGTGCAGCAACATCATTCCGCTGTGCTAACTCACAATGTCAATGTATGTATTTCACCAGCATATCTACAAGAGTTGTGGTGTCTATCATCTGGTGGAACAACCTGTTAAAAGCACCCCAAACCACAATTATCAGCAAACCAGAGCATTAATATTTTCCTCATCAGAATGTCTTTGCATGTGGGTAAAAGCCCGAACATTCCCACCAAGAATTTAGAAGTGGTGGAACTCTGTATAAAAAGGATTTCCCTCTATCCTGGTCTATTTAGTAATTTGTGACAGTAGGAGAGTTATCAGTGACCAAGACAACCCAGAGTTTTGCTGGGATATAGCTGGTCCCAGCTGAAGCAAGACAAGTTGAACTGAAAGTTATACAGAGGCATAAGTTAACGGGATGCCAGGATAAGATACCCTAGCAAATAAATCCAAGCATGAGTTTGTAGGCTTGCTTTTTGGTTCCTCACGTCTTAAGAACTAACATTATTCAAACACAGAATTTACTAATTCAGCATGTTTACACAACACCCGAGGCCTCTGGACACTTCTGAACTAGAATCAATCCATGATATCTGGATTTAGGCATTCAGTCAAGACAGAGGGGGAGAAAGGGGTCAAAGGAGTCAATATGCTGAAAACCACATTTTTGCATTTCAATATTTTTCCCCCCTCTGTACCACTTTTAACAATGAAGAGTGCTGCCTTTCAGTGCCTTGTCCCCTTTTACAGGCGGGTCCCAAAGATCCCCCCAGTGTAATCTCCACTGCCTGAAATTTTACAAGATCCCCACAGCTCTTCAATTACCTTCGTTGGCCTGTCAAGACTCCAGCATCTCAAATTCAGTTAGCTGGTGTTTGGACCTCCGCCAAGGGCCAGCCTTTGCTCCTAATGACAGCCAGCTGAGGGGACACTGAGAGGGGCTGAATTCAATTTGCAGGCCTTCTAATCTGATTAGGGGAGCAGGGTTTTTATTTTCTCCAAAGTTTGCAGTAGCCAGGATGAATGATGGCCAAAGGATGAGCTGTCAACATCAACAAAGGCTTGGAGACAAAAGAAAAAAAATTAGGGGGTATAAAAAAAACCATTTTTTTTTTAAGGAGAGAAATGAGTTTGCTGTGATTGACAGCACAGCGAGCTGTTGAGTGAATTGTTCAGGTGACAATGTTGTGTTTGCAGAGTGTCACTCTTTGTGGGCTGTTAAAGCAGGAATGGATCCAGCTACCAGGCAGATGTCAAACAAATTCCAAGGAGAGCTTTGCTTTTTTTTTTCTTCTCTCCTTTTCACCTCAAACTGATCCAGTGTCCAGCCTCAAACAAATTCTCCCATCCTGGTCTAAAATATGTAACACTGTCATCATTTTCTACTTCACGATACTGTTACAACCACTGAGTCACAACAAAAGCTTATTAGACAATCACAGACACTCCTGATTTTTCATCCTTGCACATCTGAGGGTTTTGTTTTACTGAGTGGACTGGAGCATCACTCAGCCAAAGGCAGTATCTATTCACATTAAAGCACTGTCCTCGAGCATATTCTTTGCTTTACTTCATAATACAGCTAGGACAAAGTCTAACACCACTTTCTCACTCAGGTTTTCTTAGTGTTTGAACACCTCGTTTTTCCATAGTTGCCCACTCAGTTAATCTTTAATGATACATTTTTCCTATGACCAGAACACGAACCTGGAGAAAGACTTTAGAGCTATGGCATGGCACATTCAACACAGCTACAGGCTCTCTACTTAGTTAAGACAGATTCTGGGGACATTTAAATAGAAAGCCTTTTGTAATCAACAGGCACAGAGCAGGCTCAGACACCCATTCAGTGCAAAAGGTTCCATAGTGCAACATCAGAAATACTCATACACTCAGGATTTCCATTCAGAAGGTTTCTGTGGTCTGGAATCCATTTTATAAGTCACAAGCAAAGCAAGTGGATTTGGAGAAGGAGTTGCCAGCAGGAGAACCTAGGTTCCAAATTTGTCATGGGTTTGCGTGGAGTTGTTCTTCACTTGGTAACAAGGGGAAGGAGCTGCAGTGATGGTCCCAATAAGCAGTTTCTGAAATATCCCCTGGCTCTAAGGTGGACCTACCTCCAGTCAGGCCAGGCTAATCTGGTGCCTCTGCCATCACTATTTAAGAAGGTAAATCTGAGCCTTAAGAGGAGGTGGAAGATCAGTACAGGATGGAGGTGACTAAACAGACCCCACAGTAAAAGAAGAAGGAAGGAAGAGTCTTGTGAAGGAGCACAAAGGACTTACATCATTGCCTGAACTTTCAGTGCCTGAAGGCCTGAAACTGTGGGACTGGCATTAAGATACCTTCAAAACAGGCTTCAAAAAGAGAAACAAGCAGAAACCCCAAGGATTGTGTATGATGGAGAAGAGGTTGCTGGTGAAATCACAGAGAGAGGCAGATAGAATTAAAACCAAATTGATAATTCTCCTATTCTCCCATAGGCAATAGGAGAAGGTGCGCAGAAGCTGCTTTTGTAGCCAGAGGCTCACTATGCTAGCAGTTTTTACTGACTTTGGCATCCTAAAGTATTCCTAGGCACTCACCTCAGGTGAGACTTCTCTTGACTTCGTAATTTGCTACAGGATATCTCTCAGCCACGTGCAGAGCTCTGAGATGTCTTGTGCTTGAGAGCAGAGGCTTAGCATTTGGGATGTAGCTTGTCGTCTCCTCAAGGATGTGCTTTCTGCCTCTGTCCATATTTGAAGCCTCTGCAAAAACGAATTTGTGTTCACAAATGCTCAGCTGGAACCTATTAGCTTGTCTGCAAAGATCCCTGATGGTCCCTTGCTCTAACCTCCCTCAGTTCTTGCATTCAACTGGATTAGGCTGTCTCCACAGAACATCCCAGGGCTAAAGGGCCAAGCAAAATGTTTCTTGCAATCATTCTTCTTGCAGTCTTTTCTCCTGTCTATCTGGGGCCTCTGTGGAGCCAGACAGGAGAGCTGACAGCAGGGAAGCTGCCTGTGCTGTGCCCTCTGTTTCCCTTGTTAATGCTCTGGCAGAGAAGAATGAGAGCAGCCTGACAGAGGTGCAGAGGGGTGAATAAGCAGAGAAGAGGAAGGAGAGAGGAAGACGAAGCTTAGATGAATGAGCAGATACAAGCGAGACAGGAGTAGATATGGACACACAGGCAGGGAGGGCAGCAGCTGGGAGGACAATTTTGGAACAAGAGGGGTACAGAGAAGTCACGCTGGCCTTCTAGAGCTTGGAGTAAGCACCCCAAAGTATTACCCTTTCTTCCATTGTCAGAGTATTCCTGTGAACATCTTACTGCCCCTTTACAGTCTAATAGCAATAATAGAGCTCTGCCCTCTTAAGTTACATCATGAGCTCAGCTAATGCAAGAACCATTGCACAGACTTACACTCCTTTTGTGGGAAGCAGGCAGGGCAATTAGTGTGATGGTACATACTCAAGTTTTACTATTCTCAATATACTTCATATGCTGTATGGGTAGGAAATTACAGTCCAACTGACATGTTGGTGGGAAGGAAAGGGTGGAAAGCCCACTGACCTGATGTTAGAAAGTAGCAGAATAGGTCACTCATGTTTGTGATAAACAATCCATGATCTTTCAACCTGAAAAAGCCATAACATTTTCAAGAAAGCAGTATCTTCTGTGTGGAGAGCAGTACCATATAAAGGCAAAAAAGGGAATCTCTTTCATGGCTTGCTGAGACATTTCGATCCAAGCCTCATGATAGACTGTGCAATGACACTCACCTGTGCTACTTCATTGCTTTGCATCCTTTGTAAAGAATAAACTGACCAAAAATGGATGCTGTGTTTATGTATTGGCCTCCATCCATTCAGAAACACTTAAAAAAATGACAGAACTGTAGCAGCCCATTAGTAATGCTACGGGTTAGATGCCAAGTGGCCATTCCATATTCTAGATCTGCTTTTGAAGTCCAATAACTCCACCAGATAACGAATGCAGATGAAAAAGGAAAAAGCACCAAACATTCTAAAAAGCCTAAGGATGACAGAACTTCAAAAGATGCTGCATTTTGAGGCTATTTAATGCAGTTACACCATGGAAACGTTTGGCCCATTATTCATAATATCCAGAAGATGAAGAAGAGTAACACACTTAATTGAAACTCTTGTCAAAATGAAAAATTAATTATCTTCCAAAGATTCTCTGTCAAACTGTCTCATTCTATTTGCTACACAGGGGCAATATCAGCAAAATAGCTCTGCAAGTTCTTACCACCAGCAAGTATATTGTATTATGTACAAGTAACGAATGCAGAAGGAGCCAAGTAGGAATTCTGTGATGAGGAAGAGTTTCAGCAGAAAATACCTGCTCCAAAAATCAAAGCTGGTTTAGGAGAGCATGGGAAAAGCTTCAGGCGTTGCAATCTGAGTATGGTTATCTCTGCTCAATAGGAAAGTTTCTGAGAGGTAGGGTCATCACCGAACTACAAGATGACCCAACATCCCAGGTACTCTCCCAGCTATGGGAATTCTAGGCTCTACTTTGAGTAACAGCAACAAAAACCTTTGCTGAGAGGAAGGACTGTGAAGTTGTTAGCTGTTTGGATTCCTGCTGCCACTGCCAACAGCCCAGAAACTCTCAAGGGGAAAAGAAATCAAGGAGAGAGACTTTCACATCTCAGGACTACTGAAGGACAGTACAATCATCTCACGTCCATCCCGTTTCTTAACCAGGAAAGCACCAGCAGCTCAGGCAGGACTCGCACCTCTCCAACTCCACAACCTCTTCTCCACAAAAATGGTCAAGGAAAGCTGAACAGAGCACTCTGATGGCAGGCACAGATTACTCAAGACAGTGGCAGTCCACTCAGACCCAACCAGAAGTAGCCATTCAGTTTCTAAATCTTCCTTGAGCAGAGACCTACGCTTTCCAATCACCCAGCTATTTGCTTTCTCCCCTGCCAGGCACAAGCCCCAACACACAGAGAAAGAGCAAAGTCCCAAGTGTCTGTTCAAAGCCCCAGTCTACCAAACCTAGAGCATAACTAGAGTGGAGAAAGACCCCTGGCTTTTTTCACTTGCGCCACATTATCACAGAAAGGTGGATTAGAAGTTATCTCAGCTCTGCTTTCTTTCAGAGCTCCTTGGCAACACAGCCACCAAGATATAAATACGCACACACAAAAATTCACAGCAGGCCTGTGTGCACGCACACACACAAACCAACAGGCAAAAGCATTTCAAGGCATGGGGCAGATGTGGCCAGGAAGGCAAAGGACTCTTGGAAATGCTGGGAAGAAGAGGAAAACAAGACAGATCTTTTTTTCTTATCTTCCTAGTTAAGGGTAAAAAACAAAAAATTCACCTCAGTAAATAAATAATTTCACAGCTGTCCTACCTACCAGCAGTGAGTTACACACAAACTGGAAGGAGACAGGTACAGTTTCAGGCTTTGTATTGTGTAAAATACAGTTTAAGTAAAGAAGACCCAATTCTGACTGAGGTAAGGTTGACAAAGGATCAACTTAACCCAAGTACTCAATACCAAACTGATTAAAGGGGTGGAAGCAAGAGAGCTCACCACCCCTGAAGGCAGCAGACAATTGGCATTTCATGGACCATTTATTACTCTCCTACACCTTAGGTGGCTGTTAGCACTTGCACCAAAGCCAAGACTAAGAAGAATAATGCTTGGGTATCGCCATTTGTGTTCAGCTATGGTAAAAGCACAGTAGAACAATATACCTTAGGCATCCTGTGCAAGAGGGAGACTAACACACTCCTGTCAGTTATTACATTTGTACTCAAAAGTGCCAAAAGTACCCACTGCATCAGGTCCCTCTTGCACAGCAAGCAACAGCACTCACCTCAGTACACAGCTCCACAAAGTCCTGAAAGCTTTTCTCAGTAAAGGCCAAGGTGAAGGCTGCTCACCACAAGCTTCTTATAGCCTTGTATCTTCCTGGCTGGCTCTGGGCAGGGAGGGCCCTCACCTGCTCCTTGCATGGGAGTTTTCCTACAGGTGATGGGTGTTGACGCAGACCAACACCTGGAACAGATGCTCTTTCTCCTTGGTCAGTGGGACAGGGATTTGGCATGGCATTTTGGGATATCCTGACTCACAGTTCTTGTTCCCAGACATCCAGGAATTTCTGTCAGTTTCCTAATGAGCAGCATTAGGTTGGGGAGGAGGAGTAATCATGTCAAGAAAGCAGTGCTTGGAAGGTCTTTATACTTGTGTAAGCTCTTCCCTCACAGCACGAAGGAAAAGAATATTCAGTAACTGCTCCTGTATTTCTCTCTTTCTTTCTTTTCCTTCTGTCCAAACTGTTTATATATTGAATGTTGCACAATAAGATGAAGAACTATTTATTCTGAGATGTCTATATTAACGGCTCTTAAACCAAGAGCACAGCTTATTGTGAATCAGTGTCTGGAAACCCTTCTGTGGCTCAGCTTTATTATTGTGAGCAGCATTTCTGAAGTCCATATGGCTCCTGTGGTCTTTGAGGAAAGCACAAATATAAGAGTTTGCAGTGGAATATGAGAGTGCTGCGAGTGGAACCCATTCATTGAAAAACCCAGGCTTCAGGAGGGCAGAGAGAGGGAAAAATCTCATGGATTTGGGTTATCTGACAGGGAGGAAACCTTGAAACAGAACCAAATTTATTGTGAAGCAAAGAGACTCTTAGTCCATCATTTGCAAACATGTGCAAGTGCCTTGATTGTCCTGCTTTATGAGGTGTTTTTCTCCCTCCAACTTTAGAAATCTTCAACACTTATATTCATTCCAAGATTTGAACTTAGTCTTTAAATCCAGGTATCAGTACTGGTCGTGAATGTAACAGGACAGAGGGCAATGCATTAGGAAAATATCATTACAGCTTTCTCTTTGGCCCATGCAGCCATACCAGTATTGCATGTGTCTACTCCTGAATGGATTTTAGGCAGTCTTTCAGACCATGAACTGTCATTTCCAGATACTATTACTGCCCTCTAACATGTCTCCTTCTCGTCCTGCTAGTCCCCAGGGTCTCAGCCAACATCTGTCTGGGAGAGCTGCTCCTCGGTCCCTTTCAGTTTGTTTTGTGGCAGCTAATATCTTGCAGAGTTGATACTTCACCATGAAAGAAGATCAGACTCTTCCCTTAACATGAATCTTCATTAGTGAATTGCTGTATCATGGTCCTTTTATGTTTAATCTCCTCAATTAGTTCAAATAATGAATTTACTGCCAGGAAAGTTTACAAAAGCGGATCATTTAAAATAAATACTCACTGGGTAAGTAGTACCTAAGTGCACTCAAACCCTGCATGTGCTCACCCCAGCAGGCAAAGAGCCACACAGAGGGGTGGCTGCAGCCACTGCTGCTCTCCCCATGCTAGACGTGGGCAATGAGGGCTCCCTGCTTGTTATTTGGGAGCTGAAAGAACTGCTGACTGTTGGTTCCTAGATGTTACGTATGGATGTATTACCTGTGAGTCTAAAACTCACCTTCCTTTTAAAACCCTCACAAAAAGCAGAGCACATTTACATGATAATCTGCAAAGGCAGAATGATTTGGAGGAACTAGGTACTACTGTTTGGTCTTAAGCTATCCATCACTGACAAAGCAGTGCATTTTATTCCTGTGTTTTGTGCACAGACCTTGGAGGTAAGCTGTTTTCAACACTATGCTTTCCTGAACAAATCTGGCTTAAGTGACAATTGAGTCCCTTCGGGAAATATTCTTTGTTTAGTTAAATAGCTCATCTTCCAAAAGCTCTGAAATTACTTGGTATTTGGAAGATGTTCCTTCCACAGTATCAGTGGCATGCTCATCTTCCTGCAGATTTCTGCTCTGATTATTTTCTTTTTATCTACGAAAGCAGCTAATTACACACATTTTTAATGTAAGGTTTTAACAAAGAGACTAACATTTCCCGTTTAAACATTTTTGAAAGGTTAAAGCATTTTCAAGGAATCAAAATGAACACCTTGAGTTTTCCTTCAAGCAAGAAAAGAACGCAATAAAATGAACAAGGAAAGAAATATTTTCTTTCATACTTCTTTATACTTGTCTGCTAGGCTAATGCTGGAAAACCACAAGAAAGAACTTACCACAGTCTATACTGTCCTAATTTCCCTGTAGGACCAAAGAGGAAAATAATTGAGATGTTCTAAATGTGGAGTTTTCTCTTATGAAAACTTGTATTTTCCTGCTAAGCTCTACTGAGTCTAATTCAAGACAGTGTTCCTATAACTTGTTATTATGATGTATCTCCACTAATGTCCCAGTGGATAGCTTGCTTTTTGTGGCAAGACCTCCCTAATCACTGCTGGATGTTGGAATGTCTTCACGTTTTGTACACCTGGACCCACTTATAGGTTTGACACATTCTTTTCACATAGGATTCACCTTTTTTTTCCAAAAGAGACGTTTAGAAAGATATTTAAAATGACCACGGTGCAACACAGAGAATTGAGGACTTGGCCCTACGAAGCACTGCACAGGAGAGAATATTGAGCCCTCCAATTCCTTGGTGGAATATCTAAGTGCTTCAGAAGGGCCCTGCTCAGGTGTCTGCATGGAAGAGGAAGGCTGGGGACACGGCACTTATGCCCTGTGTCTAAAGTTTAGAAAGGAGAGTGTGGATTCAGAAGCAATCAAAACCTGTCTCAATAACCTAATGGTTTTTCAGAGTAGCCCTTAGACTGTGGATTTACTTGATCTTTATTTAAATGCTAATGCCAAAATTATTAGAAAACCTACTTGCTGTCTCCCAAGCACCACTCCCAGCCTTGGATGAAAGGTCAAGGTTGTTATCCCTCATAATCCATCATGAGAAATTTTCAGACATTTGGCAAGGATGCTGTGGTCATTTTTTGTGCCACCTTAAGCCCCTTGGCTGCATATTGTTTTCCAGGCAAGGGTAGCAAAGAAACCCATTAGTTCAAGTACCTGCCACCTGGGTCAGGAAAGCCTCATCCTCCTATATACAAACATACATATATATACCTAAATAAGACAGAGGGGGTGAGACAATTTCTCAGCAGCTCTTGGAAGAAAGCTCTTTCATGATGAAATTTTTACTTAAGAAAAGCTCCTAAATCAATTGCTCCCAGGCGAGAGGGGGAGGAGGGAGGACGAGGAGGGCTGCATTTTCTCTGCTCAGCAGTTTCCCATCACCCTTCCCTCCTCCCTCTCCTCCCTATCAGCAGGTTGCGGGCAGTCCCTGTGTCCAAAAGAAAGAGGTTGCCCCATGGCAGGGCACCTCAATGTGTACCATCAGGCAGTGAGGGCCTTGGCTGGCAACGCTGCAACACGTAGCGCCGGTCACTTTCTGCCATGTTTCTCTCCAGTGGGGCGAGGGCAGGGCTCCCATATCAGTTTAGCATACCAGAGACTTAGAGGGGCTTACCAGGCTGCTCTGTTTAGGGGATAAAAGATGGGAGCTTGGCAGGAATAAACATGTCACTCGGGGAGCCTGCTCTGCGAGGCCTGATTTCCCTCTCGCATCGGCTCGCCGCTGGCGCAGCTTCCCCAGATGCCGCAGCACTAATCCTGATTTATGCTGAGCTTCACAGTGGGTGCAGGATCAGTCCCTGGTGCTCAGGAAGAGGGAAAACACATATTCCTTGTGCTGTCAGGGACAACATGTGTAATTAAAGCAATTTTCTAGCTTCTTGAGTGAGGGCACATGGCTCCATACATGTTTGTGATGCATCATTTAACGCTGATGGGACTCATTGCATGCAGCAGGGAGCCTGGTGATCCCACTGGGAACAGGAACCACGGGGGTGAGCTGTGGTGCTTCTGAAGTTCTGATGCTTCTCCTGAGGCTGGGTTAGAAAAATCAGCCACGATTTTGAAGTAGCTCTGGCTAGGATCATCTACAGGACGTGCTTTTCAGTGAGTGGACACCTGGCACTTTTTGCCAATAAGTTGGCTCAGAGTGGCTGCACTGTCCCCGAGAGGTGAAGGGTCTTGCAAAGTGAGCAGAGGGCTGCTCACGTAACTTCCCAAAGGGAGGACAGGGAGAACGAGGTCATTTATTTATGGCGGCTCCCAGATGCTCACAGGAGAGATAACAGCGTCGTGCTGGCCCTTAGCAATATGTTTGCCTTGAAACCACTAATTTTCCATTTACAAAAGGAAGGCTGTCATCACTGTTTCCGTGTTGTTTCTTTACACTGCTTTTGGCTTTTTGGTCTTTTCCTAAAGAGAAGAGCAGGGGAAAAAAAAGTTCCCAAGACTTTACAAAGGGTCTCAGTGGACTTCCCAAAGATCAAGGGGACAAGCTGTCCTTCGCCATCAGTCCGAGGGAGCCAGCAGCATAGAAACAACACTTCATCCTACCAACTGTCTCCATTGCACAATGCACAGAGAAACATCTCCCCCAGATCTCGATGGGAAATCCACCAAGGGCAAAGCCCTCCTGGAGTTTTCTTTGGAGGGAAGTTATCTCTCTCCCCCTTCCCCACCCCTTCCCTCTGCTTGGTCATCGCAACGCGATTCAGCTCAAGCCCCATGCTCCCAGAGAAACTGCAAGGTCTCTCGCAGATGTTTGGTAACACATCAACGGCACAGCCCAAGACAACGTCATGAAATTCCCCCTCAATCTCCCCCAGACATTACCTAATTGATAAAGTGGCCGCCCCGCGCCGCAGCAGCTCCCTCCCCAGCTCGTGCGACACAGCCGGGCTCTGTTCCCTTTCGCCATGACATCATGCCGGCACTCGCCGCCCATGCATCATGCTGCCTGCAAGCTTCCTCTTCCACCCCAGATAAACACGGCCGAGACAAGCTCCCTCAGCAATACAAGAGAAAGAAAGGAGTGGGGGAAAAAAAGAATAATAATAACCCCCTCCCATTTCTGCAGCTTCTGCCCCAGACTCTCGCTCTTGCCTGGGTTGTCGTGAGAGCTGCTGGACCAGGGCTTGGACATGGAGCCTGTCTGCAGTGGCCTCTAGCCTTCTGCTGTTTGCTGGCAAAATCCAGAGAGGCTCAAGAATGCAAAGGTTTCTGCTCTAAGATGCAGGCACAAATACCAAAGTTACTCTCACTTATACAAGTGTGCTCGCGTCGGCGGAATTTCCACAGGGTCAAGTATGAGACCAAATGAGACCATCCAGTGCTAACTGGCAAAGATCTGGCACAATTCAGTTGGTGGGGCTACAGTAAAGTTTGCAAGATGTTTGGTTTACTGTGTACTGCACCTAACACAGAACTGGAAAACAAGATTACACACAGAGAAAAACGTGTGCAAGTAGGTGTAGCAGGAACCAAAAGTCATTTTCTTCTTTTCTTGTTAATAGCTTTTGATTCGAGATTGCTTCCCAACGTTGTCCTTCTCGATATACAATCTCTCCCATGAGCTGAAAGCTGAATTCAAAGTTATCCTTCACTGTCTAGCCTACAGATCTGTCATGAAAAAGATAGCAGTGAAATCCCCATCATCTTTGTCGTCTTTATTCATAGTGGGGCTTAGCAAAGTTTTCACACAAACGTAATTACTGAAACTCGCTGATCAAAATGACCTATAAAACCCCTGGAACTGAGCCAATGGTGTAAAAAAAAGTAGATCCAACTGCCTGAAAAGTGTTCTTCTCTACATTATATATTTTACACAAATAATTTCAGCTTTTTAAAAGAACGTGTTTCAGTTCAAAATGTCTTTTTTTTTTCCCAAATCAAATGCACTTTTCGAATTCTAAAAGAATCCCCCCCAAAAATCATGCAATATAACCTAATTATGTACGTTTTCATACATATGCACACATACATAAATATGCAGAGAGGCACAGAGAAAGTGAAAGACAACTCACCAAGAAAAGTAACTCCTTTTTATTTAAGTCAAAGCTAACCCTGAACAATTTTTCCTTCTGGTTTCTTAGTTTAGATATGAAATAAAAAAGAATAGAGGTCAACTCTTCACTCCTACCTCTTACACACAATATCCTTTACTTCCTCTCCTGACAAAAACCCCACAACTCACATCTGGGTTCTGAGGTCTAAATCTGCATCTATGGAACACGGGAAATAGTAGATTTTGGAGCCTAAAAGCAAGGAAAAAAGGAATAACAATGTTTCTCTTCTGTCAGTGCCGACTGAGTAATTAACATCCACATATTAATTACAGGCATTGATTGCCACAAACTTAATACAGGGCGCTGTGGGGTTTTGTGGGATGTTTAATGAAGTGGCTGCTCAGTCACAGTAACATTCCTGATCCTGAAGTTTCTCTGGCTGCAGAGAGTGAAGTGGTTTTATATCCAGGACTGGGCTGCCACAGTGGTTCTCTTGCAAGAGACATGAGAAATGGAACCACAGCTCAAGGTTAGGCTGCTGTAGGCAAGCCAGCAACACGCACGATACCAACACCACCTTCCTCATTAATGAATCTTTCTTAGCGAGAGGGAAATGTTTCGCTGTGGGTGTGTGTTGCTCTGAAGCAGGACCTGCTCGCCCTCAGCCATGCCCACTGGGTACAAGGGTCAGCCCAAAAGGCTGTGAAACCCTTCAACATGGAAGCACCGCAAGGAAGATCATCATGTCTGCTTGCATCTTAAATCCCTTGGCATTATTCTCTCTTGCTGTGAGAACAGAGGACAGATGAGAGAGACACAAACAAGATTTTCTTTTCCTCTCCTCTCTCTCTTTCCCTCACTTGGGAAGAGCATGGCTATAACTCCACTGAGAATAAACAACCCCACAGCTAATCTTCCCACTCCTCAGGACGGTTTGTTGAAATTAGTGAAAGGATGCAGACGCTGCGCAGACTGCTCGATAAGAGTTATAAGCACTGGTTTGTTATTATTAAAGAGAAGGAGCATAACTTTGCTGTCTCAAATGATTTTAAAATAACATTCTCCCTCACAGCTATCTCCCTACCTACTCTATTTACATTAAATAGATGCATGAGTAAGTGTGATGTGCATATGGAAGGAAAACAAATGGCTTCCAAGGGGAGGGTGTTTTGTCTCCTGTATACATTTTTTTAGGATGTGGCAATATAAACCATAAAACCTAAAACGAGAACAACTCCAAAAGCACCACCAGAACTCACAAAAACTCCCAAACAAACAGCAGAGCCTGGCGATAACAGCAGCTCAATTTTCTTGAAACACCAACCAATAAGGAAATGAGTGTATTGGTAAACAACGCGTATCAAGGCTTATCCAGGCTTGCACCTTGAGCTTCCTGTAAGGAACAGTGCAGGTAATTTCACCTTGATCCTGACACTAAAATCAGGCTGCTACTTTTATTTGATAGTTTAACTCAAACACTAGCTTAAAGGTAACACCAGCAGCAGAGCATCACTGCTGGCTGCTTTCAGAGTGAGAAATCAATGTCTGTTCAGGCAGGTGCCCCATTGCACCTCATTCTGCCCCACTGAACCCCACTGGACCACACTGCACCCCATTAGACCCCCCACCCCCACGATAAGGCAGCAGCAATGCCTACGGTGGGTGCTGCATGCGAGCACTGTCCTGAGCCATTTTCTGCAGCTGTCTGCAAGGCAAGATACGTGACACGTATTTAGGCCGCAGCTGCTCTGAGGCAGACCAAGAGACTGCCTCTATGTTTCATATCACCCCAAGCGCCACAGGATCCCTGACCGAGGCTCCTCAGAGCTGCAGAGATAATGAGCTGTCGTCATCTCTGTCGGCTAGAATAGATGTAAGTGGAAAAATCCTCCGGCTAACGCTGATCTGGCACTTGCTGAACATGCAGGGAAGGTAGAAAGATGGAGGGCAGCAACGGTGGGGAGATAAAAGTAGGATTTCCCATATCTGATTTCACAGACTCTTGATAGCTTTTTTCTTTCCCATTGGCCTGTCAGTGATTTTACTACATTTATTTATACCCTGAAGAGGCAACTCTACAGCTGCCATTTGTTCTTTGACCAAACAGCACCTAAAAAGGAACTTTATGCTGTTGTTAAAATTACTCTTGAATTAAGCACCAATTCATTACAGTGGCTCTATCGACTATGGTTAAGTTTTTGGAGACAACTTTGGCCATAGATGACTCCAATTTAGTTTTAGACCAATTGTAATTTCAGTACAGTTCAAGCTACAAAAATCATCTGTAACAGTGAAACTGACACGACAACATGAAGTTTTAAGAAGAATCTATCTGAATGGAAAAAGTTCTGGAGCGAAAATCAAGCAGGAACTTGTCTGCCTTCAAAATCCCAAATTTATAGTTAATGGAGTGTGTGTAAATCTGCAACAGCTGTTACTCTTTAAGATGTATAAAATTACTGAAAACTACATACAATTCTGTCCAGCAAACCAGTTGCAAAAATATTGCAGTGCAGTCTTTGTAATCACACACTTCTGTGTGGTTTTTCGCTGGTTTGGCAGCGAGGGAGCTGGGCAGCAGGCAACTGCACACCTCACTGCAACACAGACCAGTAACACAGCAGTTCTTATTGTCTCGCACACCGAGTTATTATTTCCTTACTCTTGTTTGCTTTTTGAAAGGTAAACATGAAAACAGTGCAGACTGAATTGGACAGGGTTTGACTTTCTGTGTTAAAAAAGGATGGCTGGCTAACGGATATGAATTCAGTGCTTGCTGAAAAGCAATGCAGGATATTTAGCAATGAAGTGCATGAATCCTGCCATAATTCCCAGGATTTCACTTTACGAGCTTCTTTATTCTCCTCTTGCTATTTCTTTCATATATTCCAAAGTATTTATTTCACATAGGCAGGACAGTTTGGGCCAAGTCCTGTGCACAATTTAGACTGTCTGACTGCAGTCTTCTGTATGTGCTGGTACCATAGAAATATATGCAGGTATGTGCATATACATATCTCTATGTATACTTCTGTGCATATAAACACAGACCCAATGCATCGTCTATTTTACTTTGCAATATTAAACCAATTTATCTGTAATGCTAGAAAGGAAGAACGTGAGGCACTGCTTCCTTTCTGTGCAAAATATAAGCTACGAAGGCTGGCTTTTCAAATCTTGCTGTTAGTGTTAGTTACTGGCAAGTGTTGTCATCTCAGAGCACTGTACAACTGGTGATATACCCTCAGCATAGCGCACTTGCTAACCCTGTCACTTTTGTATGCCATGCAGTCATGTGTTTGTAATCAGAGGTCCATGAGGCTGGGAAGAAAAAATCACTCTCTTTCCAGCTGTTCTGTCCTTTTACTGGCATCACATTTGGAGAGCAAACTGTAAATAATAAGGAGTTGATGATGCTTCCACGGCTAGCAAATTTCCAACTTCAAAAGCTTTTGTGCTTCTGAAGTTAATGGCTGACTTCCCTCTGGGTTCACTTTTCATGCTTTTACTATATGCTATTCTAGACCATTAATAACTATTGGTGTTTGTGGCTATCATACATGGACTCAAAAGCATATGACCGTTCCTCACAGTTCAGAGTCGCTGTTCACAACTGTATTCTTAGTAAAAGGCTAAATGACTGCTTCACGGCAAAGCTCTTTATGGTACAAAACCACTCTCAGATGTAGAGGATGCAACAAAACCTCTTTTACAAGATTTTTTGGAGATTTCTGGATATTTCTGAACATTTAATATGAGATGAATGCACCTAGAATCTCTGATAATCAAACTTTTTCACAAGTAAACAACCTCTTTGGCATTTAAGCTCTGGGGACAAAATTGTGGAAGCCCATGGACCTTTTGTTGGAAGATCAACTTGAGTGGAGACTCAGTGGAACGTGCACATCCATGCTGGTGATGAGGCTAGATATCTTTCTTTGCTACACACAAAGCAGTCTTTGAGGTTAAAGAAGGTGGGTAGGGAAGAATTTGAGGACCACAGGAGATGGTGTTGGAAGATTATCCTGTCAGAAAGAGTAAGGATTTGTGGTAAGGCATAACATGGCCAGCTATTTAAATTTCAGATGCAATAATCCAACACGTTCACCTCAGATTCAAACATCAACTGTCTAATAAATAATATCTGAAATATTAAAAAAAAAATAAACCTATATCCCTATAGAAGAAAGCAACACACATCTTCTTGGGTTTTACACTAAGCAAGTATTCCAATTCAGAGCTACAGAGTATAGTCACAAGTTTTGTCCTTGCAACTCAAACAAGGTCACCTAGAGCAGGTTACTCAGGATCATAGAATCATTTTGGATGGAAAAGACCTTTGAGGTGAACCCCTCACCTCACAGTGCCAAACCCAGCACTAACCCATGTCCCTCAGCACCTCAGTTATACAGCTTTCAGGTATCTCCAGGGTCGTAGAATCCACCACCTCACTGAGCAGCCTGGGACAGTGCCTAACAATCCTTTCAGGGAAGAATTTCTTCCTCATTTCTAATCCAAACCTCCCCTGGCACAACTGGAGGCCATTAGCTCTTGTCCTATCACTCATTACTTGTAAGAAGAGACCAATCTCCACCTCACTACAACCTCCTGTTAGGTAGTTACAAAGAGTGATCATGTGTCTCCTCAGCTACTCCTCATCAGACTTGTGCTCCCAACCCTTCACCAGCTTCGTTGCCTGACTCTGGACACTCTCCACCACCTCATTACCAGATGGTTTTTATATATCTCCAAGGATGGACATTCCACAACCTCTTTGGTCAACCTGTGCCGATGCTCAATTACCTTCACAGAAAGTGTTTCTTAATGTTCAGTGGGAATCTCTTGTGTTTCAGTGTGTGCCTGTCACCTCATCCTGTCATTGGGCATCAATGAAAAGAGCCTGCCTCTCTTTAATTCATTCTCTCCTGCCAGGTATTTATGCACATTGATGAGATCCCCCTAAGCTGTTTCTTCTCAAGGCTGCACAGTCCCAGCTCACTCAGGCATTCCGTATGTACGAAGTGCTCCAGTCCCTTCACCACCCTTCTGGACTCCACCATCACCTCCCTCAACTAGTTGGCAACATTCATTTAGCCCTGGATGCTATTGACCTACTTTGCCACGAGGGTGCATTGCTGGCTCATGGCCAGCTTGCTGTTACAAGCCCTCTTGGTCCTTCCCTGCACACCTGTTTTCCAACCAGTTACCCCCCAGCATGTACTGGCAAGTAACCTCTCTCCAATACAGAGGGATCAGACCAGGAGTGTCATCTCCTCTGTGCCAGGTAGAAGCTTGCCTCACTGAGTAAAACACATCACTGTGGACGAAGTAGAGAGAGGTAGCACATGGAGAATTGACCTTGCCCACACTGAACACAGTGGGCAAGATCCTGTTTATTGACATCAGAAGTTAATAAAAAGTAAATCCATCGTGGACATCAGACCCTTCTGTTCATCACTGATTGATCTTTGATGCAGAGCAGCAAAAAGGACAAAAGCAAATCAAACTCTCACCCTGCAATGTTCTTAAAGTGGACATAGCCTTTACAAGTGAGGTTACCTGTGAACTATGATGAGGATTGACACTGCAGCCACAAAATAGAAGAAACTCAATCTCTGTCCTGGAGACTTACTACCAAATCACCAAGGTAGTTCAGTATCTGGGCTGACATATTATAAAAAATTGCTTCTTATTGTGTGAAAAACAGTCTTCTTCTCCTTTGGTTTCTATTCTCTCTGAGCGTAATCATAACATGAAAACATATAAAAAACCCAAGTGAGTATGTTCACATCCCTGTGATCCAGCACAGATCTGAGCATGAAGCCTGTCTCAGCAGTTCTTCAAGAATATCTGCTCAAACTGTTTACCAAGCTGAGTTTCTTGATTGCTTTCCTTCTCCCTCACATCAGGCTATGTTTACACAAAGAATTTCAGCAGTTACTATATAAAATCTACATATTTACAACTGTAAACCAGTTTGGGACAAATGGCATAACAAATTCTTTCCAATTTGCTGTTTTCTTACTTATTTGCAATTCTACCCACAGAATTCTTGCCTCAAAGATGTAGTGTCACCTCTTTTCTTAAAGTCTTCATGCATAAAAATGTTAGCAAAAGTAACTTAGACAAATATCTTATCATTGCATCGCTCAAGATTAAACACAGAATGAGAAAGAGAAGGAGGTTTTCAAGCTCTAACAATCCTCAACATTAAAAACCAGTTGTGTTCAAGATTCAATGGGCAGATGTGGCTCAAATCAATTGTCCTTGCATGGGCATCCTACTAACAAGGCCCAGGACACCTGGGACATCAGCACAAGGCTGGCAGACATGATATAGAAGTATGAGAGACCCAGGCCAAGTGACCAGTAGCTGAAACCCAGATGTATCAAACAGCACTCAGACAATCAAACAACTGGCCATCTCCTAACTGCCTAGAGCCAGGCCATGTGTGCACAGAACTTATCCTCTCAAGTGCACCAAGTGGTTTTAAAGAAAGCACCTTTTGGTATCTATCCCATTACTTGAGCACATTTGAATGATTTAAATTTAAATAACTAAATTGTAGGCTGATCTAAGCAGACATTATCCTTCAGTAGTTTCTGGAGTTGCTTTCCACCCTGTATGAAACACACAGAGAATGAGACAGGTGCCAAACAAATGCCTCTCCTAAATCACTCCACGTGTAAATGCCAGTTCCTCCAAAACCCAGGTGCTTTGTACACGGTGGAACACAATTAAGGGACCAAAACAGAGAAAACTTTCCCCAAGTGTGTTCTAGCCCTGCAGCTGAGCCAAATGTTATGTGTGCCTGCATTCCTTCTGGTTGCAATGACCGTTCTGGCAGGTCCTGAGAGGAAAGCTACCACTGCCATGAGATTTCATCTGCTTCTGACTGAAAAAGGGGAAAAAAAAAGGAAAAAAGGAAAAAAAAACAAGAACAAAAGACTAATTTCTTCTGAAATAAGTCATGTAGCTTCAATCACTTTTAAGAGAGAAAAATGAAAATATGTAAATTCATCATCACAAAATGTAAGTTGTTCTCAGCTTTTTGCTCAATAGCCAAAAACCATAATCCAAACCAAAGAAAATTGTTCACATAACCCTTTTAAATGTAGATTAGATTAACTTTTGATTAAACCAAATTGGATGCCTCTTCTAAAAATGGAAATGAAACAAAGGATGGAGAAATTTGACCACAATTACAGGCAAGCTAGTAGTGGTAAACATGTCTTCCAAAGATGTTTGGGAATTAGATATCTACAAAGTTTTGTATTCCAATCTGTGCCAGAGCAACAAGCTCTGACCTTGGTAAGACTCACTTAGGATCCTATCTGTTCAAGACAGTCTTTTAAATACGAAGGTGAGAAAGAACAGAAGCAGAAAGTGGAAGAAACGACCCTACATATTTTGTTGAGTAGGTCACCTTCCATAAGTTGGCAGTTCCTGTGTGACTCATCTCCCACCACAAAAAAGTTACACCAAAAAAATATAAGTAGGAGTTTTCATCTTGGCTTTTGTGGGGAGCGCATAACAAAAGATGACAGGATCTGCTAGCATACAATTGTGTCAGTGGACACTACCAGCTCTGAAGAGGTGTATCTCAGGGTGACAGAGCACACGTTCGCACAACACAAATCTCCCAGAGTGTATCTGTTTTACATACAACAGAAGATTTGTACTTCAGGACAAGTGGCAGACTAAAGCAGACATTCCAGTGAAAGCACGTTTGTCCAAATTATATTTCTGAGTATGCTGCCACAACTTTGCCCAACACCATTCATACAACAACCATGACTAAATTTATATACCAGTTATTGCTACATAAGCATGTCTTGCATTCCACACGTAGGTGACCAAACAGTCCTATGACTCTTAAACACCAGGGCATTAAGGCAGCTTTCCTGCCTGGCTGCCATTGCATGTGACAAGACAAAAATAAAACCATGGGCCTCTTGTAAACTTTAATCATCATATTAACACCCATGAGAAAAGCTTTGGGTGATCCCAATCTTGTTCAAGAGGGTTCAGCTGTAGATACTTACAGGATGTTCTGCCTCTGCTGATTGCTCATTATCCAAAATTAGCTCTCAGAACAGTCTTTGCCATAGTGTCTGGCAAAGTGGAAATTGGACCTGTTCTCAAGAGCTTTTGACATTCTCAGGACCTCCACTCTTCCAGGAATGCATGCCTTCACAGAGCAGGCCGTTACACAACTTTCTGCAGGGCGAAGTCAAGAGCGTTGTTACTCGACAAAGGAATAAACCCCTGGAATAATGGGGCAATGATGTTTTTGTTGCTTTCCTGATATAGTCAACACTTGATTTGGGTTGTGTCTCCAGTTTAATGGTTTTCAAGGCTAAGGGGTTCAGGCTCTGTGGTAGGTCCAATAGGTCTTGTATACAATAGGTCTGATCTTACAGGGTCTTTGACAGCTCAGGGATGTTTTCCCAGCATTCAGAGAATAAAGAAAAAATTAATTACTTGTGCTTTTCTCAGGTATTTAAATTGGTATTTAAAATTACCTGATGCAAAAACCTGCAGCCTTGCTGAAAACCTGAGATTATGAAACTGTCCTCAACAGTGAGGACGTATGCCTACAGAAACAACCACTCTTTGGTCAAAGCAGAGCAAAAACCATTCAACTTTCATATAGATAAAAATCTCTCCTGTGAGTCTTGTATAAATTATTTTAGATGGAAAATCTAATTCCTGTTAAGGCCAGGCTTACAGTTTCTAAGCCCTGAAAACCTGTAAAACCAAATTACATTTTAAGGATTTCTTCAAACTTTTCCTTAGACAAACGGAGGTTACAGTAGCTGTTGATTTAATTCTAGTAGGATGACGTGCTGATGTAATTTATTAGCCATAACAATTTTCAATGATACTTGTGGTAACTTTCAGAAGGTTTTTTTTACCCTTATAGCAAAATCTTGTTTTGTTGGTTTTTTTCCCCCAGAACCTAAGCTTTTCCACAAATGTGTTCATCAGAAGAGGTCTGATTGTTTAGTATTAACTCTTGTTTTCATACTGTCCCAACATTTACGTTCGCATGCTTTTCATTTATTGCTATTTTATACTAAAATATTTGGTTTATATACATACATTATACACATTGTACACTACATTTAACAAAATGCAACCTGAACCAAAAGGGATCAGAACAAAATTAACACTGCTCACCTTTTTCATGATGGAGGTCAGGTTTTCCAAGTAGGAAACTTCAGTTCTTTCACGTGACTCATGATTCCTCATCAACGCTCCCTGTGGGACGCTGTCTTTCCACTGGCTTTGTGATAGGAGTGGAAACATGCTCGCTTTGAGCACTTAAAAAAAAAAAAGGAAATCACATCCTCCCATTTCATTTTTCAAAAGTTTTTCCTGCTGCTTTTCACTCCATATCATTAATGGATTTGTTAAAAAACTTTGTGGTAACCGTTGCTTGGTATTTGTTACGTTTTTCCGCATGAAAACGTCTTTTAATGTGGCCATTATGTAAATAAATGTGTCTAAAATGTACTTTGCTGTGTTACAAAATGAAGCTTTAAAACATGTGCTTCCTATAACTCTTATAAAAATTAATGAAACACTCATTCTGACACGGTGGGTCTAGCTTAACCTTGAAAAACTATGTGAAAACACTAGAGTAAAATAAATGAGATTGCTGTTTATGTAAAATATCCACGTGAAATGCTTTGGATATTTATATTAAGCTCATTCAGCCTCTGGCTTATGAATCTGGAGGTAAGCCAGTTTTTCTTAAAAATAATAAAAGTACTATGCAAATCCAGAATGGACCATTTTGGAGCAAGGCTGTGCTTTCACGGCATCAACTGTCCTTGGGTGTAGGTGAGCAGGAAAAGCTTCTTAAACAACAAAATTGTGGCAAAGGAATGCCAACAAAAAGATTTTTGCTTTTCCAGTTGATTCAGTCTGGTATTTCCCTGCTCCTGGCAATTTACTCCCACAGAAGCTGTAGTCTCCAATAAAATAACTGTATTTAATAAAAGCGAATCTGGACTGGTGCTAGTCCCAGCCTGTGGTCACGGCACGGCTGGACGGCAGCAAAGGAGCCTGAGGCAGAGCCATGTGTGGCTCTGATCGTCCGTGAGTCACACGTGGAAAGGGCTGTTCCTCCAAAACACGGAGGAGGTGATGAACACACCCACTGGCACCAAGAAATTACTGGTTTGGGGTCCCTCTGGCCCTGATGCAGCCAGGCAGAGCCAAGCAGGTTGCAAAGGGGAGTTTGGCTTGGGGATCAGGCATCGATCCTGCTCACAGTGGGCTCGTCTCCCTTGGCACAAAGTGGGAAAACTGATGTTCATCATGGGATGTCCCAGAGGTATGAATGGTCTCGAGAAGTGGCACTGCCACCTCACATTTCAGGCTGGAAGTGAAGACCTGCAACAGCTCTTCACAGGACTTGCCTCTGAACACAAGTTGAAACTGTCACAGCAACTGGAGCATCTTATGAGAAAAGACGGTGAGACCCAGGGCTGTTTATCCTCGAGAAGACTAAAGGGGGACCTCATTAACAGTTATAAGTACTTAAAAGGTGGATGTCAGGAGGATGAGGCAACATTTTCTTCTGTTGACTCCAGTGACAGGATAAAGGGTAATGGACATAAGCTGGAAAAGAATTTCCATTTAAACACAGGGAGAAACTTCTTTGCTGTGCGGGTGAGGGAGCCCTGGCACAGGCTGCATAGGGAGAATGTGGATTATTCTTCTTTGAAGGTTTCCAAACCTTCCTGGACACATTCCTGTGCCTCCTGATTGAAGTCAACTTGCTTTAGTAGGGGGTTGGACTGAGTGATCTCTAGAGATCCCTTCTAAACCCTACCATTCTATGATACTATGAATTATACAAGTGATGGGAGAGCCATAGTTGCTCATTCTGGGCAAAATCACAGAAAGAAAGGTGGGAGAGAAATGTATGGCTCTCCAGTGGCAGCAGTAAACAGAAGAAAAGCCACTAGCATTTCATACATAAGCAAGATGCCCTAGTGAGTGCCTTTGTGGCAACTCATCTGACAGTCCCTCTGCACCAAGCCCATGCTCTACCTGAGCACGTATAGCACAAAGCAAGAGGGTTATCCCATAGCTCAGCACAGGGGTAATATTTGTGAGCAAAACAGCCTGAGTCAGAGATACTCACTCTTCAGAAATACATGTTATTCTCCACTTATACAAAAAAAAGTCAGAATAAGCCACACCTTTATCTGTCAATTAGTGGGGGAGCAGGTACACAGAGAAGGTTTCAGGACAAAGCACAGGAAAGAGGAGCAGAGCAGCACAGTTCAGCTTTCCTCATGGAAGGCAGATCTCTGTTTTTCAGCTCATAAATAAGACAGGAAGCAATGCAGCCTGATCAAAGGGCAGTTGGAACCATGTACAGCTTCCATTTAGAGCAGCCTACAGCTGGCAAGCCCTTTCCAGCATCAGATCAATATTTGGCGCAGGCCACTACCATTTGCTTTCAACTTGAGTCATTAAGAAAGACCAAAGTTTTTCTGGTCGTATGGACAATTCCTCCCTGAAGGGAAAGGCGGGGGGCGGGGGGGAAAGAGTATTTGCCAAATTGAAGGATATAAAAATGATATAATATTGCATTCGTTTTACAAGGAGCAACTTTTCCAAACATTACACATCCTTATTAGGAACAGTATTAACCCACTTAGAAACGGTGCTCTGCATCAACTTTCAGACAGATTTATTCTTCATCAGCCTGCTATTATCTAGGACACTTCTCAAATCAATCAAATCCTCTTGTAATGGAAATATCCCGTCACAAAAAATGTCATACCTTGTAAAAAGGGAAATCCATTTCACTGCTGGAGAGATCACATCGATTAAAAAATCACTTATCACTGGACAAGAAGATAGATTTTGTTCAAAGTGGCTGGGATTTTGGGGGGAGGAGAGGCAGAGGTTATGGTTAATGTTATAAGATTAGAACCACTGTTTGCAACTTACCTTTTGAATGATGTATTGTGTTATGCCATGAAGCAAATCTACTGTGGCTTTCATCAGTTTCTTTTTTAGTACTAACAGCAGTAAGGATGAAACTTCTGCATTTTTGTAAAGAAAAAGCCATAAACGTGAAAAAAAAATACAGCTTGCACGTTTTACTTCTGTACTACCTTCCCTCCAAATGGCTGACAACAGCCAAGGATGAAGATTGTGCCTGAGACGGGACATTTTTCCCTCCTACCTTTGCATTAGAGGTAGTGGTGGTGACTGTGCTCTGAAAACCAGTTTCATACATTGCGGAGACAGAGTAAGTGTGCTCCTGTATGGCCACTGAGAAACGTGGAGATGGAGAGGTTGAAAGAGTCTGGCTGGTATAGGCAAGCTGAAATCCAGACCCAGCTCTTAGACAGCAACTGAAGTTAATAAATTCAGTTACCAGTTTCAAAACAAGACCCAAGATAGCTGAGAGTACCAAACATGTGCCACACAGTCAGGACCACAGCAGAAGTTTGGCGTGGGCTGTCCTCAGAAGGGCAGCCGCTGTTAACTCACCAGGCCTTAACTTGATACAGCGATGGTGGAGTAGACAAATGAGTCTCAGGATAAATAACCTGCACCCTGTCTAACAGTACAGCTATGAATCATAGAATCACAGAAACATTTCAGTTCAAAAGGACCTTTAAGTTGAACCACTGTCCTCACACTGCCAAGCCCTGCACTAAACCACGTCCCTCAGCACCTCAGCTACACAGCTTTTAGATATCTCCAGGGATGGTGACTCCACCACCTCCCTGGGCAGCTTGGTGCAGTGTCTAACAACTCCTTCAGGGAAAAGAAATCTTCCTCATCTCTAATCTAAACCTCCCCTGGTGCAACTGGAGGCCATTTCCTCTTGTCCTGTCACTCATTACTTGGAAGAAGAGACCAATCCCCACCTCGCTACAACCTCCTTTCAAGTAGTTGTAGAGAGTGCTCATGTCTCCCCCCAGCCTCCACCAGGCTAAACATCCTCAGCTCTCTCAGCCGCTCCTCATCAGACTTGTGCTCTACACCCTTCGCCAGCTCCGTTACCTGTCTCCAGACACACTCCAGCACCTCAGGGTCCTTCTTCTAGTGAGGGGCCCAGAACTGGACACAGTATTCAAGGTGCAGCCTCACCAGCGCCAAGTACAAGGGGACAATCACTGCCCTGGGCCTGCTGGCCACGCTATTTCTGACAAAAGCCAGGATGCCATTGGCCTTCTTGGCCACCTGGACACACTGCTGGCTCATGTTCAGTCTCCTGCCGATTAACGCCACCAGATCCTTTTCTGCAGGAGAGCTTTCCAGCCACTCTGCCCCAAGCTTCTAGCGTTGTCTGGGGTTGTTGTGGCCCAAGTGTAGGACCTGGCCTCAGCCCAGTGCTCCATCCTGACCAAGTCCTTCTGAAGAGCCTTCCTGCCCTCAAGCAGAACTCTCCACCTGCCCAACTTTCTGTCATCTGCAAACTTACTGAGGATGCGCTTCTACTTGTTAAGTAGAACTGGCCTCTACACTGAGACATTTGCAAATTGGTACAGGGATAGATTTCCCTTACAGGACTTTGCCTGAGTCAGTACCAGCCTCACAATTAACTTATCACATAGCAGTTTTTTAATCTAGGGCTCCCCTGCCTCTGGTTTTCCCTGGATGCATCCTTCTCCCTGTTTGCCTCCCAGGGGATCCCCTGTGTGTAGATCTTGTGAAGTCCCAGTGTTCATCCCATCATAGTGAGAGCATGCAGGTGGTTGAGTGTCTGCATCAAAGGCAGCCCTGTGTGCTCTGTTCCAGCCCTGGCCCTGTCTGTCTGGCCCGTGTGCAGAAGGGACTAGAGATTCCATGTCCATACAGTGTGGGTAGCCAGGGAAACTCATGCAGAAATGAAGGGTCTTTAATAGAAAAACAAATTAAATTTGTGCATTCAAAAAAGCACAAATGAGGCCAGATAGCCCTAAACAACAACAGCTTTGTGCTAGAGGGCTCTTCTGCTGGAAACCTCACCAACACAAGCATCCCTGAGCGTTCTAGGAACAGGAGGGCCGACATGGAATTCAGAGCCTGATCTGCAATGTGCGGTGCTTTAAGGCAGAGCCAGCACCAAAGATGCTCCACATCTGAAACGTCTTCTCCTTGTTTAGCCTCAATATCCTCATGTTAGTGTCTCAAGACTCATGCATGGCTGCTCTGGCATGACCGGAGGCTGACTGGGAGAACAGGAGACTTGTTCTTTGCCCTCCACATCTCCCAGCTACCAGCATTTCACATCTTTGATAGAGTAACAAAGCTGAGTGGCACAATTCTCACACAGGCCTTGCATGAAGATGCTAAAATGGCTTTTCAGCTAGTTGCAAAGGTTTCCTGAAGCCCCTTTTCAATATCTGTGAGCATCTCTCTGGCAAAAAAAATGTGGCAGGGTAGTGCTGAGGGTCCTCTCTGGCTGGCAAAGTAGGACAAATTAAGAGGGCTGAACACAGATCCTGGCATTTCACATTTCTTCTTACCAAGTTAAGGGGGAGCAGGGTGAATGTGAAATACTGCTAAAAACGTCATATCAACTTCATAGAAATAATTTAAGATCATAAAAGTGTTCTCATTATTTCCTCCATAAAACGTTGAGGGGCGGTTGGACTAGATGATCTCTAAAGGTCCCTTGCAACCCCTACCATTCTATGATTTTTAACTGAAATCCACACATCTGCTTCTACAATTGAACTGTCATCAAAACCTCTTCAGTGGCCTTTTTTAAACCTAGTGTAGCCCCATAACTGGAGACTTAATTCAGGTGAAGCCTGTAACAAAACTGAGAAGCTATTTCTACAGAGGGAGATCATTCAAATTCAGCTCTCTTCAGTTACAGGAAAAGCAAGAAATTCTGCAGAATGCACCTCTTTGTGCTCCCTAATACTTCTAATTTCCATTCAATCATTATGTTAAAGAAGCAGTTTGTTAAAAAAAACAACAAAACATACACACATACACATGCAAATTCACCCAGAAGAGTGAGTGCAGAAAGCCGACTTTTTCTCCTGTGTAAGATAAAAAGTCCAATCCTTACCATCTCTTTTTTTTTTTTTTTTCCTCCTTTTTTTCCTGGTAAAACTCTCCCTTGAGCTGAAAGGAGGGCAGGACTGGCTCCCAGCAATCCACCTTTACTTTTACTACCTGTTGGATTTCTCCCCATTCACTTTAGGACCTTAGTTCTTTGGTGGTCTTCTGTTTTGACATCTGCTTACTCTTATCTCTAATCAGTTTTGCTGATAGACATTTCCCCTGAGTGCTGAGACGCTGCCTAATAGATATTTTCTTAAAAAAAAAAAAAAACAACCCAACTACTACTTAGTAGTCAGGAAATTATCTTTGTGGCCCACAAGGGTGAGAGACACTGTTCCTAACATTCCCATGCAGACAGTTAAGTCTCACTCAACTTTATCTGATTTGCTCTATTCTGCTCCTCATACTCTCATAACATAACGGCTTAATGACAGCAATCCATTTTTGTTAAACCTGCAATTAGGCAGAATGCACAATATCCCAAGGCACTGAATGATCAGAGAATGCACTGTAAGTAGTTGTTAAATAGTGTGGTAATTTACTACAGCTGTCTGACAGATTAAGGAACTGAACTTGGAACTTGTTGCTTAAGGTGAGGAGGAGCAGTTGCAACGATTTGTCGCCTGATGCAAAATTCTTCAGAAGTAAAAAAAGTATCACATGTCAAAGTACAGGGTTTACAGCAACAGAAATGGGTAAAATGAAACATTTTGCCCTCAGCTGATACTAATGCTTACTAGAATACGCAGCAGCCAACGTTTTGCTCTGATGGTTGTGCTCTCCAACAAGATAGTGGCTCTCCAACAGATAGAAATGCCATAGCAACCCATAACAAGGCATGAGTTCTTGTTAGTTTAGCAATGCTACACTGGATTTCCAGCTAGACAGCTACTGTGCATGGTGGACAATAAATAGAATAAACCAGGCCTTGGTCCCAAAGCCTTCCAAAACCTTAGAAACCATAACACAGAGTATTAGAAAGGATACTGTGAAGAAGTTTTTATGCATTGGTAGGATTCTTGAGAAAAACCCTGACTGACTTCTTGTTGTTCATCTTCATAAAGCAAAAAGAACCACAGAGAGAGGAGGAACTGAGAGCTGGGTGATTTTGATTTCAGCTTTCAAAGGGAGTGGGATGGTAAGGAAAGTTTGCATCTGGGCTTTTAAACAGTAGTCTTTCTTTAAAAAAATCCTTTTTTTCTGGGTCTATCAAATGTAATTTTTATTGGATTTCCTTCTGCTGGTTTGTTTTTATTCCATTTCAGTAAAAACAAAGAAAACACACTTGCAAAAACATGTCTGAGTCCAGACGGTCAGTGCAGGAAATTCCTGCAGCTCTGGTGAAAACTGGGACTGGAAGGAGCAGGGGGGCACATACTCAGGATGAGCTACAGCATGAATCCAAGAGATTCCTGGCCATTTTGGATCTGCCCACCATCCGTGAGCACACACACAGGTTGGACTGCCAGCTGGCAAGAGCCCAATTGTGGCGATGTGGACTTTTACCTGACGGTTCAAGTGAATGCAAAGGCACTGCATAGGGAAGGACAAAAGCCTATGAAACCTATTTGAGGAGCAACTTGAAGTTGGGGCTTTAAGGCAGCATTGGTGCAGGAATCCATAGGAAATCTGGAGTCCCTGATTCCAGGGCTGCAGTTAACTCATTTCCACTTGTTTTTAAAGCACAGTACAAACCTAAAAGCTGTTAATAAATTAATGTCTCCTTATTCACAACTGAAGTGAAAGACTATAAGGACACATAGAGCATCCTCAGCAAAACCCAGAGTGCTTCTTTCCCCAGAACGAGTAACAACTCTGTGTCTTGCTAATTACAGTTTATAACTTCATTTGATTAAAGTAAGTAAATGCAGCAGAGCCGGGGATGCAAAGTCTGTGCTAGACGATTGTGTCTTGATGGCTCCTCATCTCTGGGCCTTATCTGCAGCCTTACCCAAGCAGCTGGCAAACACTGTCTCCGAAGTGCTGATGTCTCTGTGCAGTTGTGGAGAGGGAAATAACATCAGATCTGCTCCCTGGGAAAAGGTCCTGCAGAGCCCTGAATTTTGCGGCCAGTTTTCTTGTCGCTCCTCGCAAAGCGGTGATCTCATCCTCGCCGTCTCCAAACTCTCTATCTCCAAGTGTAGGAGAGGGAGGCAGCAAGGGACAAGGGGAGAGAGAGAGGGAAGCTGTGAAAAGAAAGATCCCATTGTTAGAGTGCTCTTATTTGTGTGAATGCTTGCCAAGACAACAAGATTGGGTCTGATGACATGAACTCGAGGGTCAGTGGGGAGCTGCGAAAAAATGCCTGAACTCCTTCAGAAAAAACAGCAACTTCCAGATGTGAGTGAGCCTTCTTTCAGCCATCCAGTCCCTGAAGCCTACCAGATTAAATGGCCTGAAAATGCCTGCACCCATTTGCATGGCTGAGCAATTGCAATACTTGCCTTGGAGGGTGAAACGGAATCAAAATCTTAGACCCAACCAAGCACTTCAAGGTGTGTTGGTATTGAATTACTCTTCAGGAACAGGGTCATAAAGACAGAAGAAATCCAGAAACCCCCTTAAGGAAAGGTTGGAAATGAATTGCAAAAGCCTAGGGCTGTGCTGCACATCTTGCATGAACTGTATGCAGAGATCCAATCTCTCTCTCTGTCTAAAAGCAAAAACAAGACTGAAAATACTCAGGTAGTAACATTTGTTGCCAAAAAAAGCCAAACAAAAATATCAGGTACAAGCCCAGCATCTGACCTAAATAACTCTGACCCAAATAACTCTTCCATGCCACCACTATTTAGGAGGGAATTTATTCTGAGTTCAGGTCAGTTTACTCTCACTGAGGATGTGCCCACCTCCTGCACCCATCCTTCTGGGTCTTGCAGAGAGCAATCACAGCTATCAGGGGAACTTGGTGCTGATGGGGCTGATAGAATGCACTGACAGAGCAGATAGAGCATCTGCAAAAGCCAGGGCCATGGGTTGCACACAGGAGGGAAGAGACAGCTCTTATTCCAACCAACTAGATACTGGCTGGGCTCAGCTGACAGTTTTTAAAACAGCTCCAGAACCTGCAGTGCCTTAGAACCACTCACCTGGTTATTTGGGGTTTTTTTTTACAAGCTGCTTTTGCAGCAGGTGCCTATGACTTGGCAGTGGACAAACGTGTCTGGGTCCAAGCCACCTTCTTTCTGCTCAGCTCAACACCACCTTGTTTCCTCAGCTTCCTCCTTTCCCAAGGTGTGATGGAATGAGTGTTTGTGAAGGTTGAAAGCACTTGCTAATCTGAGGGTTGTCTGGGAATATTCCAGTGGCTCTGCATTTCCAATGTCTGTGAAGCCAAACTGACAGTTCACTTATACTCACAGTATTCCCCCTCCTCCTCTGCAACTTTTTCCAGAGCCTGTTTCTCACTGACATCCACCTCCCCACAGCCCCTCTCTCCAATTCCCCCTCTCTTCATTTTTTAAAATCGACCTGGTCTTTGTTGTACTAATTAGATTATCTCTGCTTGAGGGACCCAGAGAGCAGCCCCAACAGAGCAGAGCCTGGAAAGACAGGACGCATAATCCCTGTTATCAAGAGGGCTGTCATTTGGCATGTAGATCAGCTAATTCTTTCAATACCATGGGAGCAATTGTACATCTCAATATTGATTTTCCCCTCAAGATATGATCTCTTACATTCCTACATCAGTCTCACTTGCCCTGGCTAAAAGGCTCCATTTACTATAAGGCAATACAACGTGTGCATTCACACCCCCACCCAGCCCCCCCTCCCAGCTTTTTGAATTCACAAATGAGAAGGTGCTTTGTGGGGAGGGTGAGAGAGTGAGCAAACACGGGTGAGGCAAGTTAACACAACGATTTCAGGGGGGAACAGGGGATGAACCAAATCTACTGCACTTTCACTTTGCATTACCAAGTAATTAATTCAAAGCTGACTGACATCAAAGGTTGAAGGCCAGTCATGGGAAGGGGCATTAGTAATAAATCATATGCTAAAAGCAGTAAAGCTTTGAGTCAAACCACATTGCTACCATTGAGCAACTAGCCTGTTAAAAAAGTTTCTGCTTGTTTCTCTTGTTCTTCCTTTCCACTCACCTCAGTATTAATTTTAAGAGATGCTATTCATATTTTGTGCTCCATATAAATCACCTGTAGCTAACTGCAACAAAAAAAAGGAGAAACACAACAATGGACTGACCATTTGAGATAACAAAATGCTTTGAATGATAATCAACAAATCAACTTGCACAGATCCCTTTTATCATGATGCCCCTTTCAAGGATAACCGCAGGGAACTGGATCCTCAAGGTATTCATTTCTATCAGTTCAGAGGACTTTTACTGTTGGTGCATCGGAAAACCTCTCACCTTTAGGTGCTCCACATTGTCTTCCTAGAAATATATGTCACTGGACAGTCTGTGTTCAATTGCTTGCACCTAACCTTTTTTTTTGTGTCCCAAATTACATTCATATCCTGACACTTATAAAACAGGTTTGGATTATAGAATTCATTTTCCATGCTGCCAGACTTAATGTTAGAAACAAAGAGGAAAGAAATCATTCCCAAGCAAAAGGAAGAGGGAAAAATTCCTGCAGTTCCACCATCTAAGCAGCTCTCCTGACTTCCACCAGCTGAGGACTGTGCAGCTGTAACAAACAGCCTGTCGAGTCTGATGTTGGCACCTGTTAATACCATCCACAGAGCTGAAAATGTTTCATTGCCAGACAGGAAACTTGATCCACAGCACTGGGATCACATCCTCCTCTTCCAAAAAGTGTCATAGGATCTCTTACTTCCTCCTGGACAGCCATCAGAGCCAGAAAAAATAGGACCTGGGTCCAGTGCCTCAGCTGAAAGCAGCCTTCCAGCAGCGCAGAGCTTCCTGTAGAGCCTGAACAACTCCACCAGCATCAAAGACAAACATACGTTTGAGGACCACTCTTTTGTTTAAGGGCTCCCTCTGCCTCAGTTACCTCCTCTCCATTCCCTACTAGCCTTCCCACTTCTGCCTTCCAACTACCCAACTCTTCCAGCTAAACATTGAACATTGGCTTTTTTTTTTTCCAGACTGCAAGGATCCAAACACCTAAATTATATTCAACATGTGACCAACACATGGATATGTTGAATAAAAAAAAAAAACAAAGAAAGAAAAGAACCCTTCAGACATTTATACTTTTGTGATGCAGAAGGATGATAAATCAAGAAAACACTTTATGCCTAACACTACGGTTCACAGATATTCTCAAAAGGCACCTTCATAAAACAGCACACCTTCAAAAATCAATTATGTGCTGGATTCTCTTCCCTAGGAGATAAGAAAGAGAAAGAAAAATTCTAGGGAAAAAATCCCTTCTAGGGGAAGAAAAAATCTGGACAAATGAGATTTAAAAGTACCCAACCTGCCTGGCTCTTCTGGTCAGCAGTGTGGTGCGGATGTGCTCCTGTGGTGGGACATGTGAAGTCTCCCCTGCTTCTGTTGGGAGTGCACGAGAGCTTTAGCAATTCAACAGCACCCTGTCACATAAGACCATAACAGGCACACAAATAGAGACTCAGACCTCAAAGGACTTCCAAAAGCAAAGCCAGGGGCAGAAGCAGTATTTATGGGAGAAGATGTGAGGCATTTTTCCCAGCCCCTGATTGTACATGCTGGATGGTGCAACCAGAGAGGAACCAGAGAGACAAAGCAAGAAAAGTGAGGAAAAATGAGACCTTATGTTGTCCCTGTGTAGCATTACCTCTGAGATCTCTGGGGTTGTTGGCTCCTTCTCCCATCCCAAGCCCCAGAAAAGAGCATCAACAATAAACATCAAATGACTGTTAATTTCTCCCCATTGCCCATGTGGAAGGATGGAAAATACGTATCACAGCAGTGACTCAATAACAGTATGGAATGAAAGGCATCATTTTCAGAAGGGATTTTGGACAAACACTGTGACTGAAGAACATCCTCACTCACAATGGATGAGAAAAGAGAAAGCAACGGAAGAGAGACTCTCTTGCCTCTTTTTAGTGCATGGCCACAGACTCATTCATTACAGACTCCAAAATGGGGATGGCAATGTATAGGTATTACTGAGGGACCAAAGTGTGCAGGACCTTCTGGGAGCCAGTCCCTTAGGAAATAATAGCTCTGCAAGCATTGGGACCAAAGAGTCCCAGTTTCCTGTAGTTTTGCACCTTGCAGGTGTGTTTTTTGGAGTCTAGCAAATGGAAATTTTTGACTGAAATGATTCCTAGTGTTGGGGGGTGGGAGGTGTGCACTTTTGAACTCTCCGGGGTCTGTGAAGGGTTGAGTTCACCCTTTTCCTCAGTTGGAGCGTGAATGTCTGTCCTCTAATCAGGTATTTACTAACATGAAACCTGTAAGGAGGAAAATCTCCGAATTGCTTATTTCCTGCTGTCCAATGGCTTTGCAGACTATATTTGAGGCAGAGGTAGCCACACACACCCCACACAATGTGCGCCATGAGGCTCCACGTACCACTTGGCCTTTGGGATTTGCATAAGGAAGCAAAGCAGCAGCTGAAAGAGATTTTCAAATTTCCTCTAGTTTGTTGTATTTTGGAAACCCACTCCATGCAGATATTTAGGCTTGTTTTCATTCAGGTTAAGAACAATGCCCAAAATCTCAGTGAAAATCCAGAATCACGACTCCAGAAGGACTGTTGTTACGATGGCAAGCTCCTGCTATGCCTTTACTTTGGGGCTCAAGCCTGCTCAATTCATCCAGAGTTTGAGAGTCTCTGCAGCACATGGCAGAGACATCCCACCTATTTGGAATCTCCAGTAGAGTGTAGGAGCTCTCACTCTGATCCTGGAATCAGCAAGATTTCTGTGCGTGCAATGTCATGATGTCTGGCTGACTAGTGCTTGTAGAAGGAGGATGTTCTGTATCTCCCTTCCTCTTCATTGCCCTCCACGGGGCTGCACAGATTTATCCAGAGTTTCTTTGTGACAGCTCAGCTCCCCACCACAGTGCCCAGTGCCCAGAGGCATGCAAACTGCCAGGGAAGGTCCCTGGAGAGCTGCAGGGGAAGACAGCTTTCCTTTACGCCTGCCAAGTCTGCGGTCCTACCGCAGCCCTGGCCAAGGAGGGGAAACCTGAGGAAATACGTAACAGCACATTCTTCAGCATTGCTTTTCCCCTCTCAGACTTGCACCTTCTCTGGCTCAGTGCCACGTGGCCATCTGGGGTGGGGGAGAGCTGCACTGCACCTTTTGTGGGATCATGTGCCTTAAGGATCTCCTTTCCCATCGCCACAACCCAGCCCTCTGCACCATGTGTCAGCGGTGGAAGCAGGCCCAGAGATTACATCCAAACAGATCTCTGCTACCTGCAGGGTAAGTGACCCTGAACTGAAACATCTTCAGTGACAAAAAAAAAAATCGAACTCAAAATCCCACCAGCTGCCTATAGACAGCCAGTAGGGCAGAAGAGCCAATTTCACACCATATGGGGAAAAGGACACGCACAGCCCCACTTTGAGGAGGGCTCCGGGGCTTATCTGCTGCTTGGGAGGAAGGTCAGCCACGTACACTGCACAGAGGAATGCCACGGGTGAGGGGTGGCTGCTATCAAGCCCGACACATTCAGGAAATTCTTTGGCTCTTGTCACCTACCCAATGGTTTTTCCTGGTGTTTAAAGCCTGGTTGGCAAAGACCAGAGAAACAGGGGGGAAGCAGCAGGCAGAGCTGGCCAGCACCATGGTTTGTCTCAGGTTAGCAGCCAGCCCTAATGCTGGGTGTCTCTTTGGGAGGTGATCCTCTGATAGGGAGCACTACTCAGAGCAGGGTGGCAGAGAGATGCTGGCCCTGATTAGGAACCGAGCTCTTGCTTTGCTTCCTTCTCCTTTCACAGGAGTCATCTAGTCTTGAAGAAACTAATTACCTGTGAACTCTAAAACACTGCTAGGACAAGCGAAAAACATCCCAGCTCTAATGCTAGAGAGGCAGATACAACTCCAGGGTTTGCCCTAGTCACACTAGTAAAGCTAGGTTTGCTACAAACCTGTCCAAGTTTTCCTGAAAGATTTTGTAGGGACTTTCTCATTTTCCAATTGATTTCCTCTAGGGGAGAATCTATTTCTGACAAATGTTCAGGTTTTGGGGGTAGGAAAAGTGTGGAGATGAATACACACCCCTGTGTATCAAGAGCAACTTTTTTTTTGCCATTCAAACTTTACCCACAGGAATAAGACAGATTGCCCCAAAGAACAGGTGAAACAGTTCCCAGGAGGTGTCTGAAAGATTATTTCCTTAATGCAACAATGCATTTGCACCAGATCAGGCATTATGAGGTATCTTACCCTGGGTTTCCTCTCCCAGACATGCTAGAGCAGGATTAAATAAAACCATTCACCTTGCATAAAAAAAAAAAAACATTCAGAAGTTTTCCACATCCTCCACTAGAGAGAAGCTCTTGTCAGAAAGAAGAAAAAAATCCACTTTGATAAGTGGTTGCTTTTTGTCTTTGACAAGGAAACATTTCAGTACAGATGACCTGACAACAGGGCTTTGGATAGGAAAACAAAGATTGTGTGAAACAGATCTGAGATAGGCTAAAAGGAACTAACAAGCCTGTAAGACTATTAGGCACTGGAGTGGTGGAGAGGAGACTCCCCCAGCACCCAGGGAGTCTTACAAAATAGCTAAGAATTCTCAGGAAAGATAAAAACCCAAACACATCCTCAAAATCCCCAGCCACCCTGAAGATACAACTGTTATTTATCCTGGCAATTGCTAAATGTCTTGTATCACAAAGCACAACCAAAAAAAAAACCATCACAGAACTCCATTCCCAATCACCATTTGAAAGCAAACTCTGGTTGACAGGGAAGATGCAGAAGGTTGTCTTTTCTCAGCTCCCAATTGTGCCAGCTGTCTCTAGATGAGGCCCACCAAACCAACCATCATGTCAGAAGAGCATCCTCTCCAACTGGCTCTTCTCAGCAAGACTTTCCTTCCTGAGCGTGAGCAAGGGAGTGGGAAAGCTGGGATCTCCACACTCCAGAGCCATCATTTTGTCATCTCATCACTGCGTGTAGCCACATCACAAAGGCATTGAAAACAGGGACATAATTTAATAGCTCAGTATTTAAAGGTGCAAGTGGGATAGGTTGTGTTTTTTTTCTGGCATCTCTTTCACTGAAAAAGCTAATTCATATTAATTTAATCAGGTTGTTATCCTCACATAGTATGATTTCTGTGCACGAGGCTGAAGAGCTGGCAGCTCTGTGCTTTCTGATTGCCAAAGGACTAACCACCAAGCCACAGTCTGCTATTTAAGCTCCTCAATGGGGTTTGGTTTTTTCCATCACAAACTTTTATTTTCATTTGCTTTGCAAAACTTCAGGATGAAGTTTCCATGGCAGCTGTCTGAGGCTGAGCGTGGGGTGTTTGCTGAAAATTCCCATCAAGGTGGTCCTTGTTTCTGCTGAAAACCTGAGCAGACAAGATACAAGCTGTGTATGTTATAACCATGCAGGTACAGTGCAGCTTTAAGACCTGCAAGCTTCGAAGAAGCAGCTGGAAATTTGGGAGAAGAAAACTGCAGTGTTTGTAAACAGTGCTTTAAGTGAAGCCAGAGTGGAAATGAAAAACAAGGTAAGATCAAGTGGCATCCAGGGCAGGGTGAATCTTTCACATACTTGGCATTGGATGAAGAAAGGTAAGCAGCCAGGTGAGAATATAGGTTAGGGAAGAAAGTGATGGGATGTAATGGAGAGCAGAGAAGCATCTGGACTCAGTGGTGGATAGTGGGAGAGTTAGAGAAGTGAAATAGACTTCTAAAACTTTGGAGTGGCAAGGAAAAAAGACGGGGAGAGTTGTGGAGGAGGAGGAGCAAATGTATCAAGGAGGGATGATGTGCCAGCATTCTCCAGGAACATGTGCTGCAGGAGGAGAGGAGAGGAGAGGAGAGCCACATAAAAGGAAGATCTGAAGTTTGCAGGTGCTGTATTTTGTCAAGCTGGATAAGTTAGAGCTGTTCCTTGTGGAAGAGGACAGTACTGAGGGAGGAGCTCAGCAGCCTTGTGGGATTCAAGAGCATTAATGCTGTGAAAAGAAGTAGCTCATGTGTTCACTGGAGACATTATAGAAGTCCGTTTCTTCACATGGGAGTCTCACATGCCATTTCAAATGGTGCACAGGCTTCTTCTAAGCTCTTCAATCCATACTCCTGGGTGTGAATATTCAGCAGCAAACTCATCCCTCCTGGAGACCTCCTCGGTTTCATGCCAATTAAATTACTCACAGAGTAACAATCTTCCCACACAGATAAAAAAATGTGGCATACCCAGAGCAAGCCTAGATTACCTATCCCAGCCAGTTGTAAAAGCAGATTCCAGGATTTAATGGCTAAGTTTGCTAGATTATTATAACCAGCAGAGGATGAATGCTTTTTCTTCTACATATCATCTAAAATGACCCCTAATAAAAAGAAGGAATGCAAACGACACCGCCTCACACCCTGAGAGACACTACATCATCTCGGTCTGGTATACATCAGTGGATTTTGATTCTTTCACGTGTTATATCCGGAGGTCAAGGCAGAGAGTGATTTTAACATACCCAAATTCGAAATGTCAGACATCTGAAGCAGATTAATGATGTCTGTGTAAAACTCCCCCTGATAAAGTGCTACGGTTTGGACCCCATCTCCAGCCTGACTGTGAGACCAAAGCAATCTTCATTTCCTCAACCCAAGCTTAACCTGCTGTTGTTTAGCTTGTTCTTAGCAATGGCAGAGTTGAACAAAACCTAGAAAGAAGTTAGAGCTCACTTCACTTTGTCCTGACTGCATCAGGGGTGAGAGGAAATAAAAGCAGGAAAAAAAAAGACTCTTGCTGATTTCTGCCAAAAAGGCTCAGAAGATTGCTCTCAGCTCACAGAAAGTAAATAATCATCATGTGGGATGCTGAACACCCACTAGTCACTGCTCTGTAGGGATGATGGCTTTTCACGATTGCCCCTTCAAGAAGCAAAAGGTTTATTGTAGACACAGCGTTGGTCTGAGTCCTGAATCTTAACCTGGTTCTCTCACTGGCCTGGAGAGTTATATGGAAAAGTCATTTTGCTGCTCTGTGCCTTTGCCTTGCTTCAAAGCTCCCAACACTCTGCATTTGACTCTCTCCTTGCTCACACACTGCCTAGGAAAACCTCGACTGCGGGCCACGCATCCAAGGGTAACTAAATCACAATTAGTCACTCCGATGCCAGGGGGGGTAAATCTGGAGAGTCAGTACTTTGTTACTCATTTCTATTTATTTGGCTGAAGTAGTGCAAAGCCTATTTTTAAAACAGAGTAATTAAAATGTTGACAAAGGGTTGCTGCTTTTGGAGGAAAAAAAAAATGATCAGGACTTTCCCAGACTGAAAACTGTTTAGGGCGCCACTATCATCCATCACTCCGTACGGCTCTGGGGTAACTCTCTCCTTACAACTGCAAGTCATTCTCTATCAGCACACAGGGATAGCTCTCTAGCAAGACACAAATAGAACCAGGCACAAGGCTGCTTATTGGTAAATAAATTAAAGAAGAGGGATTGGGAGAAGGAAACAAGACAAAGCTCGCTCTGTCAGGAGAGCAGAGATTTACGTGAGAGATTCGCTGATGCTCCAGGCCACTGCTGCCATTTTCCAGGGTATGAATGGGTGGATCTTTTGCATACGTTCTGCTGGGTTGACTTAAGTAAGTCTTGACAACTCTCTTTCCCCAGGGACTAGACTAAAAGTATTGTTTAGAAATCTAATATATGGTTTATTTACTCAATTTGTGCTGAGCACTACGGTTCCTTCAGGCCAGCTTCAGCAGTCCATTACTCCATTAATGCTCCATTACTGAAATTAGTGCTGTAATTGGAAGGAGGGAGGATGATGGGGAAGGGGACACTTTTTAAAGGAGCAGGTCCTGCTTAATCCCATCACAGAAGAAAAGCATTAGGAAAAAAAAAAAAAACCCTCAACTGCTCCCCCTCAAGCCATTCCCTTAGGGAAAGGGGTAGAGAAGAGAAACTTATCTCTGGTAGGTGACAGGCAATAGCTGTGCAGTGCACAGATAGATCTGAAGAACTCACCTGCCAGACTCCCTTCAAATCAGAAGACAAAATGACCATGTCAAGATGCCTCCACACAGAGGTCCCCTGTGCCAGAAGATACTTAGGATTCACCTTAAGCTTCTGGTCCCTCGCAGAGAGATGCCCACTACACAGGCAGCCTGCAGCTGGCTGCTTCACAGCCCTCACAGCCCTGAGGAGAGGCAAGGGAAGAGATGTGGTGCTAAGAAAGACAGCTTAGGTCACAGAGGTAGTGCATAGAGCTCAGTTTGATTCCCCTCCTTGAGGTCATGGAAGGTGTAACTGTGTTTGAGGTAGCTGAGATTCCTTTTGCTACTTTGCTTAGAATCATAGAATGGTAGGGGTTGGAAAGGACCTTTAGAGATCATCTAGTCCAACCCCCCCAGCAGAAGCAGGTTCGCTTACATCAGGTCTCATCTATCCCCCAAAATACTCTGCAGCATGAAGCTAAAAAAAGTTTGAACAATGTATATTGGGGTAAAGAGCAAACAGAGTATTTACAAAGATCAACAAGGAGCATAAAATACACAGATAACCTCGGTGAAGATCCCATGGAGATATGTCTATGAATTCAGAAGTGTTACAAAGCCAAGAGGAGTTCAACAGTAGAAACAGCATCTCGGTCACCAAACTGCATTATAAACCCACTTGAATCTGGAAGGCTATTGTATTGACTAAAAATCTGCAGCCAAACAAACTCACTCCCAGCACAACAGCTTCACTTCCCACATTAAAGCTACTTTATTTAAAGCTACTTTTTTTTTCCCCCCTGGAAAACACCACTCACTACAGATTGACTCATTTGCACACGTGTCCCTTAGCAACACACAGCACAGCTGAAGATCAGATGCTTTGGCAAAAGGGGATGTTTCCAAGAAATCGGGAGAGGAACACACGAGTTGGAGTTATTTATTAGTTAGGATGCAGAAAGACAGGCTTGTCATCTCATCACCTAACTCTAGGTTGAAGTGAGAAACTTCCTGCAGTATCCAGTGTACACACACTGTGTAACCTTCAGGTACTTGTCTGCTTTAGAGTTCAAGGAGGGGTGAAATACTAGCAGAGCTAAAGAAGCAGTATACAGCAATGCTGGAGTAAAACAAAGACTGGCTAGCAATCTCTCTCTTGTCTTGTTTCAGAAACAGAGTGCTGCTGAAAATGTCATTTAAGACTAGCAACTCAGCCCCAGAGCCTGGGACTGTAAAATTAAGGTTGTCTCATCTTCCTTGTGTGACTTTGTATTAAATATGGGTTGGGGTTTTTTTTTAATGCCATCCCTGAGAATTCGATTGCTGAATAGTTCCTTGTTTTGAAAAAGCATAACAATAGAAACAGTAGCATGTCATGTCAGGGATATATTAAAGGTTCTAAGGAAGGTAAGGAACTGCAAGACTATTCCAGCAGCTATTCCTTCCGTGTTGTTAGAGCTCTTAATTGGTGAGTCCTAAAGCTCATCTCTAATAAGCATTTCTTGAATGAGTCTCTATTTTATTGCACTAGAAAGCGACTGCAGCACATTCTTCTCCATCTGCAGAGGAATACATCTCCCATTTGCTCTCCTCCACATCGTAAAAGCCATCTCAGTGTTTGTTTTATCCTCTGAGGTGCCCTTAGCAGCCGCTGCCCAAGGCGCGCGGTGTTATTCATTGTCAGTGTCCTCGCCGCCGAGCAGGTCGGCATTTTCTATTCTGTGGGAACTTCTTCATTAAAGGTTCACATGATTACAAAGAATTGACCCAGCCCCATGTTTTATGGAGCGCAACGTTTTGGCCTTGGTTTTTAATCTATCCTAAAACAGCTGGCNGAGGTCATGGAAGGTGTAACTGTGTTTGAGGTAGCTGAGATTCCTTTTGCTACTTTGCTTAGAATCATAGAATGGTAGGGGTTGGAAAGGACCTTTAGAGATCATCTAGTCCAACCCCCCCAGCAGAAGCAGGTTCGCTTACATCAGGTCTCATCTATCCCCCAAAATACTCTGCAGCATGAACAATTCAGGATCTGTGTGTGAATATTAAGCAGCCAAGTAAATTACAAGGAAAATTCACAGATGTTGTATCCAAGAATTGTCTCTGTGCATATGATCACATCGTTTGCAACAATTTTTCAACATTAATTGCAAGCTGGTTACTGAGTAACAAATATCCTGTGTGATTGTTCTGGATAACTGAAATGTATACTGCAAATATACATATTTATTGGTTTAGTTAAATAGAAGACCTGTCAGAAGACTAGCAGCAAGGTAATACAATAGCCCTAGAGAGGTCATCTGTTAAAAGAGATTAAAGAATTTGCAATAAGAAAAAAAATGTCAGAGCTTTTAGCTGGGCTGCTGCTGCTTCCATCTTCCAGCCAGTGACAGGGTTTTTTTTCACCAGGGCTGGAACTGGAAAGTCCCAAAGGAAGCAAAAAAACTAAAAGATTTTTCTATGGGGTTGAGGGATGGTGAGGACAGGCGATAATCCTGAATTTGTTCACGAGGAGCAGATTGATAGAGAGACAGACTTCGCTGGAGGGGTCAAAACAGTAAAACTTAGCTGTCTGCTATTAATGCACAGTAGGGCTTAGGGTAAAGTGCACGTCATATCCTTCTCTTCTCACATTTGGCTTTGCTGCTGTCACACAGACTCAACAAGATTTGCTATAGAGAGGCTGTTTGATTCCTGGGATAAACCATTGCTCTGGAAAGGGAGCCTGTGAGCATCCCTCCACCAGCCTGACCCCTCTCCCCAGCATTAGCTGCACCCCTGTGAGAGTTCAGCTGCAGGTACAGGGTCCATTGCAAGGAGAAGTTAGAGGCTGAGGGAGGCAGTCACTTGAGAAATGGGATCTCTCCCTCCCACAACAAGTGAGGTCTATCCCATGATTAAGAAAAAAAATCCCTCAAATCAGACTAGAAGGAAATGCAACCAAACCTTTCATCTTACATGCTTATGAGAAAGTTAACTCTCTTCCTTTCAGACCTCTGTGTTCTGGGAACAGCGCTGCACCCCTTATGGGATGAAAGATGCTGCTCCTTCAGGCTGTGCTTCTCAACAAGGCAGCTTGCCCTTAAAGCTCTCCAAGGCAGGATAAGAATTTGACACTCCTTTCCTGCCCAAAATCTGAGCTGCAGTTGACCACTGAGGATACTGAGGAGAGCTGCATCAGCAAGAGCATGCAGATGACTGTGAGGATGGCTGGAAGCCTCTCTACAGGATCCATTGCCTTGGGAGAGGCAAGGCACTCCAGTGTCCCAGGCTGCTGTCTCTCTGAGCATCTGGCTGTGTCTCAGAAACCTGTGCATCTCCACTGGCTACCAGGGAGCAGCCAGGCACCCAGTCTCCTCTGCTGCCAAGAACTTGGCTGAGAAATGCATCAGCGTGCCAGGATGCTAAATATCCTCCTGTTGATGTACTCCTGCTGAGTACTACCCTGTACTCAGTGCTGGTGAGGCTACACCTTGACCACTGTGTCCAGTTCTGGGCCTCTCACTAAAAGAAGGACATTGAGTGGCTGGAGTGTGTCCAGAGACAGGCAATGAAGCTGGGGAAGGGTCTGGAACACAAGTCTGACAAGAAGCAGCTGAGGGAGATGGAGATGTTTAACCTGGAGAAGAGGAGGCTGAGATGAGACATGATCACTCCCTGTAACTCCCTGAAGAGGAGGTTGTAGTGAGATGGGGGTTGGTCTCTTCTCCCATATAACAAGTGATAAGACAAGGGGAAATGGCCTCAAAGTTGCACCAAGGGGAGGTTTAGACTGAAGATGAGGAGGAAGTTTTTTCACTGAGAGGGATATTAGACTTTGTCCCAGGCTGCCCAGGGAGGTGGGGGAGGCCCCTCACTGGAGATATTTAAAAGCCATGTAGCTGAGGTCCTGAGGGATGTGGTTTAGTGCTGGGCTTGGCAGGGTGAGATGAGTGGTTAGACTCAATGATCTTAAAGATCTTTTGCAATCAAAACAATTCTATGATGAACACCACTGAAGGAAGATGACTGAAATGCAGATGGGCAAGGTGGAGACTGACAAGATACAGTGGAAACAACATTAACAGGAATAATAAAGCTTGAGTTTCTAACTTCCAAGCTATCTTGGAGTTCTCAGCAAGGGCTTCAAGAGCAGAAGTAAGTCTGAGAAGGACAGTTGAATGCCCTCTCCAGAATGAAATTCCAATTAACACGCTATCAGTGACGAAGGACACATTTCACATGGTCGATTAAAAGACTCCCCCCTATTGATCTCTGCAGCTAATCATTGTCCTACCCCTGCTTAGGGACTGCAGACACAAACCAGCGATCTCAATTTATTGAGACTCCCAGCAATCAATAGGTCAGACTCCCGGAGGAGCATTCTGCAGAAAGCATCTCCACTGGCTCACCATGGGCCAGAGAGTCCCAGGTCTCCAGCAGCTCCCTGAAGCTGCTCCCCTCTCTGCCTGGATGGTTCACACAAGGCCAGGGCTGCTCTGTGTATGCTCCTTGTCAAAGCCCAGACAAACAGCCCACACCGATCAACGGCTGCAGCGATCTCTCAGCATCACAACGTGAGAGCCAGGTAGCTGGAGGCAGCAGACAGCCCTGCAGTTTTGATTTAAACAAAACAAAAGTGAGTAGCTGTAATTTCACAGATGGGAGCAATTCATTAGCAGGGAAAAGATGTGGTTGCCCTAATCGGGAGTGACTGGGGAGCTTTTGATGCAAATGGCCATTTGCAGCTGCCTCTCCCTGCCTCTCACCAGGTCAGTGCAAGGCAATATACTGAAAGATGGAAAAATCAAGCTGGGTATTAATCTGATAGCCTGCAACAGAGTGGCAGCACTGCCAGGCAATATTTCTGGGCCCTGCCATGTGCCCAGGTGATTTGCCACTTCTGGATTTTATAGTACGTGACAGCAAGTGGATGGCACGCTCCACTAAATCCCCTGGACAGCTGCCATTCACAGGACTGCAACCAAAGGGCCACAGCTAAAATCCCTGCAAGGGACTGATCTGGGCACCCTGACTGAGATGACAGAGATGGGAAAGACGGGGAAAACCGAAAAAAAAAGCCTTGCCACATTTTAATCAGTCATCATCACCCATATCTCAGCTTGAATGACTCGTGCAAAGCTGGTGCTACACACCAGCCTGTCCCTGTTCTCCAGCTACACTACAGCAAAGTGTGTCCTCTATAGCACTGCACTCTGGCCAGTGTGGGTAATCAAAGGGAGAGAGAGATATTTTTGGTCTGAAAGAGATTTTCATGGTTGGTAAATGGAGAGAAAGTGGGGAAACTGGTGGAAGCAGCTATAAAGATGAGCTACCTACCACAAAGCCTGACTTCAAGGATGATGGCACTGAGAGGGGAAGGAAGAACATCCTGGGTTCTGTGCATGGTGGTGTGGATGGCTTTTGCCTGAGTTAAAGGCTTAAAAAGAAAAGGCTGGCATAGCTCAGCCTAGCATTCACAGGAGTTTAGGATTTCAGCATCTGGACATCACAAGAGGCATTTCCTTTGACACAAAGTAAACTTCTGGAGAGAGTGGTCCCTTACCTGCCCCAGCTAAGTTAGAAGAGTTAGGTGAAAACTCAGGTCACAAAAGGACTGGTCTCAAAAGAAAACCATTGAAAAATCTGTTGCTGACTGCAGTAAGCTTTGGAGAAAGTTCTCATTAACGAGGTACAAGCAATCCAGCAATACACTCCCATGCTTGAGGTGAGAGAGGAAAGAAGCAGGATGGAAGTGCAGGAGGGGGATGGAAGAGCCAGGTGGTGACTTGAGCACTGTGGTGCTCTCTGCTTTTCCCCAGCCACAAGCACCTCCTACTACCAGGTTTTCTACAAGAATTAGACATAGTCCCAGCACAGATCCATTAGAAGATGCACATGCAAACTGGTCAAGAAAACCATCTTGCCATTCCTCCTTCAAGCAGAAGTCCCACTTGTGGAGTAAATGAAGGATGCATGGATGTTTGTCTACTCTATAATCTGCAAGGGCGAGTTACAACCATCTCACAGTGATAAAGAACGTGGGAGACAGGCCATGCTCTAGTGTTTGCACAGCAAGAGATTTAAAGAGAGAGAAATAAAAGCTCCAGACAAGCCTACATATTGTTTCACTTCTCACCCAACAGGTAAAGAATGAAGAGCCCTATTGTTGCACAACGTCTTCCTAATCTTCCTCTTCTGAAGTGGCAACCCACAAAAAACCATCTTTGGGAACAAGCACACAGGCAGAAAGTGGGTAAAAACATGAGGAATGGGCAAGGGCCTTTTAATTTAGATTACTGAATGACGCAAGGAAGCTGCCTGGGGGAGATGTCCTCAGAGAAAATGGGAAATCTTTATATCACATGACGGTAATTACACTGTTTCTGTGAGCTAACTCTATTACAGTGTTGTGTACAGCCCCAGAAGATGGTACTTCTGTGGAGTCCTTCCCAATCAAGAGCTGTCCTGCAGGAGGCCCAGGGGCCCAGCTGTGGGTTTTACTGCGCTGTGTGTCACAGCTCATAAAGGCTGCTTAATGCACTTCCTCACAAGTACTTCTCTTTATGACTTTTACCAGATTAGAGTCATGGAGAGGAGCAAGATCCCCATTAACGTCTTCTTTAATGTGAGGTCCTTTAACATGGGCTGCAAATGAGATGTGAATACCTTGACCCAGACATCCCAACCAGGCCTCCACCACGGGACTGGAAAAGCACTGCAACACCGGTGGTGCAGAGTGGCAAGAACAGCTGTAGCTCTTGTGTTGACTTATCCTCCAGCATAAGACCTTGGAGCACAGACCTCAGCATAGCTGTGGGGTGTAGTCCTCAACCTCCATTCAGAAAAGCAGCAGAAGTCAGTTCTTTGGTGTGCTGGATGGCTGGGACACCGGCAACGACCACCATGGACACAGGAGGCCATGGACAAGAACAGAAGTAGAGAGCTGGAGCAATGTCGCTGGGGTTTTGTTGGAAGCAATAAATGTCAGAGAGACAGAAAAAAGCAAGACAAGGCTAGAGGGCAAGGAAAGTATCATCAGCCAGACTCTGAGAAAATGCTGTAAGAAAGAATTTGGTCCAACCACCATCACATAAGGGCTTCAGATCATGAACAAGAGAAACAGCCTCATAGCATTTGACCCCTTTTCCCCTCAGGACAGTAGGGCTTGGCCAATACAAATTCAATTGGGTCAAGTTTCCTTTTTTCCAAATAAAATAGCTTACAAATCCCTTATCTAAGCACTATTTTGCTCGAGGCAAAAGCTGTAGCAAAGAACCTAAGCAAAGTGCTCAATAGCAGGATCCAAACAGGCCAAAGGCAGTCAGAAAAGCTATATCAGAGTAAATGTTTTAACAGAAACCTCAAGGTGCCCCAAACTTACTCTGGTGCTGAGTAATTGCAAGTCTCTTTCTGAAGAGAACCACTGAGGGGCTGGAGATCAGTTAACCTGCAGAGGTGCTGGGTACCAGCAAGACTGTGCAAGCTGTTTTAGGGGAGCAAGAGTGAGCCAAAGATTTAGGCTAGTTGGCTGAGGCTTGCAATTTCTCTGAGACACTTTTCCATAGCAACTGCAACAGGCTCTCCCAAGAGCCAGGAGCAGGGACATGTGCTAACCACCTTGCAATAGTGCCTGCAGGGGCACAGCCTGTGATTGGCAAGCCAAAAAGGCTTTTTCAAACCAACGAAGGGATGGATGAAGGAATGAAAAACAGCTAGTTGCTGCTAGAGAGACAGTGGATCTTTTAGATCCAGCTGGGCTGGGGACTATCTGCACACTGCAGAGGAAACACTTGCAACCCTTCCTCTATCAACTGAACTTCACAGGGAACGTCCTGCACAAAGATAGACCTATAATTTTGCTGAAAGTGAATGAATCCTGACACAAAATATTGGGTCATTATCTTCTGCTCAGCTGAGAAGGATGATGGGTGAAAAGCTGGCTGAATGACCAGGCTCAGAGAGTTGTAGCGAATGGAGTTAAATCCAGTTGGTAGCCGGTCACCAACGATGTTCCCCAGGGGTCAGTGCTGGGGCCCGTTTTGTTTAACATCTTTATAAATTATCTGGATGCAGGAATCGAATGCACCCTCAGTAAATTCATAGATGACACCGAGCTGGGCAGGTGCACAGACCTGCTTGAGGGCAGGAAGGCTCTTCAGAGGGACCTCAACAGGCTGGAATGATGGGTCAAGGCCGATTGTATGAGGTTCAACAAGGCCAAGTGCCAGGTCCTGCGCTTGGGCCACAACAATCCCAGGAAATGCTACAGGCTTGGGGCAGAGGGGCTGGAGAGTTGCCATGCAGAAAAAAGACCTGGGGGTGTTAATCGGCAGGAGGCTGAACATGAGCCAGCAGTGTGCCCAGGTAGCCAAGAAAGCCAATGGCATCCTGGCTTTTGTCAGAAATAGTGTGACCAGCAGGATCAGAGCAGTGATTGTCCCCCTGTACTCGGCTCTGATGAGGCTGCACCTCGAATACTGTGTCCAGTTCTAGACCCCTCACTACAAGAAGGACTTTGGGGTGCTGGAGTGTGCCCAGAGATGGGCAAAAAGGCTGGTGAAGCATTCTAGAGAACTGATCTAATGAGGAGCAGCTGAGGGAGCTGAGGGTGTTTAACCTGGAGGAGACTGAGAGGAGACATAATCACTCTCTGCAACTACCTGAAAGGGAGTTTTAGTTGGGAGGGGGGAGGTGGTTGATCTCTTTCCTGCAGTAACAAATAATAGAACAAAAATAAATTGATTTAAATTGCTCAAGGGGAGGTTTAGATTGGATGTTAGGAAGAAATTTTTCACTGAGAGGATGGTTAAGCATTGGAATGGGCTGCCCAGGGAGGTGGTAGAGTCACCATCCCTGGAGATATTCAAAAGATGAGGTGCTGAGGGATATGGTTTAGTTTAGTGATGGGCCTGCCAGTGTGAGGTGGTTGGTTGGATTTGATGATCTTAAAGGTCTTTTTCAACTGTAACAATTCTATGAAAGCAAGTCTTCCCATAGGCTCATTTTGCCATTACGCTTATGCCACACGAGTAGTGAGTTTCTCCTGTACTACAGACATCCCATGACGGTTGCTCAGCAGTTGCAGCAATCTCATGCTATGGCAGACTCTTCCAAAAATAACTTCCTGTCTGCTAAAAATGTTTTGTGCATTTGTGTGCCAAGGTTGCTGAGCCATGCTGCAAGCACATGTATGTGAGGAATGCAACCTGTGTCCAGCACTGAGCTCTAAATAGACTTTAGATGAACACTTTGCAGGTGTGTAACGCTTTTCAAGGCAAAAATGAGAGTTGGTAACCGACAGATATCTACAGAAACCCTGTTTTTGCAGTTAGAAGCAAAGAGAAAAATATTTTCAGCAAGAACTCTGGAAGTGAAAAACATCATCCAAGTGTAATTCTTGTTATTATTCAGTGAATACATTGTTTATTAAAAAAAAAGATATATACTTGGTTAACAACAACAAAGTAGAGCAAAGCATAGGAAATGCAAGAGGCCTGCGAATGAGGGATGTACAAATTAGGCATGCTGCCCCTGATCAGACCTTTTCCATAACAACTTTCTTTGAGATTGTCATAGAGGAGGAAGTGAGGGGGTAAAAAAGGACAAATAAAGACATAGAGGAGTTTTATATCCTATAATTAACTCTCAAAACTACCATGAAGGAGAGAGATTGGCCTGTATAGGACAAAAAAAATTAAAAGAAGCTTGAAGCTGGGCTATTTCTTTCATGAAATTCCCCTGATCAAAATGCCATCAATCCAAAATGCCACCTAGCAATGTGTGCAAATCTCTTGTGACAGCTTCACCTCTGTAGAAAAGCTTCAGCAATCCTTTAAGGAAAAGATAATACTTCCCACATGTGAAAATTAATGACACAGAAAGGACTCAACTAAGTTACAAGATTCTTTGAAGGTTGTTCTATACTCCTGCCCCAGATACCATCATTTCACTACCAAAGGGATAGCTAGATAGTACATTTCTTGAAGAATCCATGATATCTTTCTCTTGATGAAGTTTGCCAAAGAGAAGGTACTTGAGCAGCAGGGCCCTAATACTTTGTGCCCTCTCCCCAAAGGGCACTCATTTTCCACACCATCTCCTGGGCACCTCTGAAAGTTCTTCCAATCTGGCTTAAAACTTTTATATGTGATATTTAGCTTAAAAGAGAGCATCAGCAGAGCTAACAAAACCTGTTTTGCTACAAAAGCCTATCTTATAGCCAGGTTCCTGAGTACCTCCTTCAGTGTGAGTGCCTGACAAGGCTTTTTCAGGGCTGGGAGCTTCAGAGCTCCTCTCTACAGCATGGGCTGGTCATCTTCTCCTAAGGAGAACTCTGACGATGTCTCTCCTCCTCTGGGACTGCCTACTTCCATAAAACCAGCAGGAACAACCTACCTCTAAGATGTGGCATTTTTCTAGCTGGGTTTCCACCCAACCTGATAAGTCCAGGAGTTACCGTGGAGGTGTGCAGGGACATCCAGAGCACAGTCACTCCATCCTCACTTCCTAGGGAAACAATGGAGAAAAATCCCAAATGCATCGGCAAGAGGAGAGTGAAAGTACCCAATACAACAGGAGAAAAAGATGCTTCAGGGAGGGGAAAAAAAAGAGCTCTCCAGCATTTCAGATTCCAGGTTCAGACTCCTGAACTCAGGCTTAACTAGAGAGGAGCTAAACTAGTACCTCTGAGTTTTATCCCACAGCTATCCTGTCTGCTTGCTCACAGCTGCTGTCTTCCCATCCCAGCAACCTCATGCAACCTGTCCCCATCTAGCTGCTCTGGATACTCCCATGCAGGGGGTGTGCTGAGAGCAGCAACAAGCCAGACAGATACTCCCACCAAAACCAGTACACCCAGGCTGTGCAGTGAGAGCAGCCGCAACCAGCCCATTGGGTAAGGAGGCTGTGAATCCCCAACCACACTGTCTAGCAGGTTACCAAGGCTTGGGGTGTTTTTTTCTTGCTTCCCAGCTCTTGAAGGGAGCCCTGGGAGCAGAAGGGTGAGAGGGAAGGGGAAAAAAAGGCAAGTGGGAAGAGAGGCTGGAGTGGGAGGAGGGGCAGGAGGGAGTTATGCTCACAGCTTTTCACAGCTGAAAACAGACCCCACTGCTGGTAATGTGAGAGGGCTGGAGCAGGCGCCAAATGGATAAGGCTGTAGACAGTGGGGCCAGAGCGCTGATACTTGCCAGTACCTGCAGATAGCAGACAAATAATTGGCACATGTTAAGAAACACACACAACCCCCCCCCAAAAAAGAGAGGAAAAAAAAAAAGAAAAGACAGAGAGAGAAAGAGAGAGAGAGAGAGTTGTTAGATGTCCGTATTTTCTAAACATGTCTGGCAGGAGCCCCTGCAAGGAATTTAATCAGCAAGAGTTGTTTAAACTGGGCTTTGAAAACAAGCCCTGTGCTGCTAGTAATGAACTTCATATCATCTGCAACTCCTGTTTGCTGACGACATTCAATTTGTTAATTCTGCAGCTGGTGATAGGGGTCAGATATGAAAGTGACGATTGTTTTTTGACGTTCCAACCCCTGCTCACATCTTTCTAATTAATCCTTTTAGGAGCCACCAGCAGATCAAGAGAAGTGTGGGGAGGGAAGGGAGGGGAGAGGGAGGAAGGGAGACGGTTTTTCCGTGCCTGCCCTGAGACTCCTTGTCTCCCATTCTGGTGGAAAGGAGACAGGAGGGCATACCTGCTACTTTGTCCTGTGAACATGAGGCTTTTTGGGCTGTCTGAGAAAAGTTTAATGTTGGAAAGGTAGATTCTTAAAGAAGGCTCACCTTCCCCTTAAAATTGCTCATTTTAAAATCTGGCAAATATTTCATGTTAACTACCTACATGGGGGATAAGATGAGTGGTGATTCTGGCAGTGGGGTTGGAAATCATTCTCCCACCAGCTTACCCTGCTGATACAGGGCTGGTGAGATCTCCATGGAGTTGATTTAATCAGCTGAGTGTGTACAAGCCACACTTGGATCCAGCACTTCAGTGCCTAGACCACATGAAGCCCCAAAGTAGAGACACGTCTCTGAAACCTCTTCTAGTTGGCATCAAAATTGTTCTTGCTGTATTCCCTGCTTTTTGCTTGTGGCATTAAGGTCCTCTCAGTTTCATCTGGTGTCTGGAGGGTTCTGACACAGGTCCTTGGCTTGTGTGGCAGGCAAAGGGGATTGTTGCCAAAGTTCCAGTTTAAAATGGACTTTTTCACGGTGGCCTATGGCAGAACTTCAATCCAGACATAATGCATTGAGGCCTGTGTTCCTCTGCAGAGGTTGGACAAAGAGGACTTGCAAGACAGAAAAGCCAACAGTCAAGAAAGGGGAAAATTTACAAACAGTGATAAAAGAGTAGAAAATTGACTAAGTGACAAAATTTTGAGAAGACAGGAAGGCCTGAGGCTATGCACAGATATTGTCAGGGCAGAAAGGCAGAAGGAAAAAAAAAACATTCCTCTGGTTAACACTAGGCTGAAAGACAAGGCTTTTTTTATTGAAAGGACTCAGTCTTTCTTTCCCTGTCTGCCTCAGCACTGAAGTTTTGACTCATGAAATAAATCAGCACCAGCCTTGCTGGAGCAGGAGATCCCTGATAGAGTCTGCACCAGTTCTGGGTCAGAGCTGAAGGAAGGGCTGTGGGTGCCTGCTCCTGCAGGAAGGCCCCTGAGGAGCAGTACCATGGGAGTGCTGGCACAATGGGGGACATACAGCTGCCCGGCTGCTCTGTTCCAACGGGACTTGATACTCAACCTTTGGCTCAAGCACAGTGGCCCTAGTTCCTCTCAAGCAAATGGAGATCCACCAGCTCATTCTAATTGAGTATCTGTGGGATCTTGCTTCGTCTGTGCCCAAAAAATGGAGCCATTTGCTTACATGCTGTCAGTGCTCCAGTTTTCCAATAGAAGAAGTTTTTACTTGATTCACTTTGTTAATCAATGAGCACTACTGTGGCTTCATAAGAGTTTATCCATCCAATATAAACATGCAGTGTCTAGTACTATGAAGAAAAATCCAAGCAACCACCATAAATGTTTATCTTCCCTTTTTAACAAACTTTATCAGTATGAACTGATTTGCACACAGAAAGAAGGTCTATTGCTCTTTCACTCCAGACTCTAAAAGTCACTAAAACAGAGGCACAGTTCTGCTTTTGGCATGTCTGGAACAACACTGGCTTCAATTAAATTAGCCTAGATTTACAACAGTAGGCTCATGAGCAAGCTTTGTCCTTACAGTTTCTCTACAGTTTGTTCTAAATTTTGTGCAGCAAAGCTAGAAAATATTGAGCAGGGGGAGAACTAAAGGCTGCAATTAACTTAATGTGTCACATGAGAAGATTTACATCAAAATAAAGGTAGTGAGTGGCACTTGCTCAAAAAAGGGACATTATGTTTAAACACACTCTGATTATCACCCAGGACAACAAGACTGATCATTTCCCTTGAGACCTAATATTCAAAAGGTGAGTGCCCAGCACGCACTGAGTGCCCAGAACACACCTCAGATCTTATGCAGTTGATTTTAGCAGCATACTCCAAAATGGAGACATCAAGAAGTTCATTGTTAGCTGCTTGAAATCTCAAATCAAAAGCCTTTCAAGCACCAACATCATGCAGTCAACTGTACAGCCAGCAGTTGTAAAACCAGATGCCACATTCCAGTCACAACAGAAAACTGCATTTCACTGTCTTCGACCAAAAAGAATTCTTTGACTTCTGTCATTTGGTTGGTTGAGTCTTGGCTGAATTATAAAATAAGAGAAGACCACCAAAGAGTAATGTTAGCATAAGGAATTCTGCTAAAAACAGAAATGATACACTAAGATTTACTTAATGGATTCAATGAATAAAATTACACCAAACAAGAATCACATGATCTGCCAAGGTATTGTTAGAGGTGGAAGTACTTTCCCACTGGAGCATCACTACCTGTCACTAGCAAGTAGCTCACAACTGAAACCTGCTGGTAAAGGAAGAGTTATCTGAAGGTTGCCTGAGGTTTTTGGTAGACACTAGCCCCACAGAAGACAAAGAGCTCCATTACATCTGCTGGTGATCAAAGACAAATGACTGGAAGGAAGAGGCTGCACTGGGGCATCCACCATGCAACTATTTGAGATCAGTGTTTCCCCATTAGATAAGCAGAAAGCAAGCAAACAGAATCCCACGTGCCTGGAGGAAGCTGTCATAAAGTGAAAAACTACCAGAAAAGACTGAATTTCTCGGTATATCTGTAACTCCATGCACTATGACTTGCTCATAGGCTTTCACGTGCTGCTTTTAGGAACACGAGCATGGCTTTCACCCATGCAGATTTATAGGCTGAACTTACCTGCTTATGAAAAACCTGTTGGCTCTGAACATCCCTGCAAGCAGCAGCACAAACAGTGGCAAGTGCTTGGTGGTATCCACTCTGCTAAGCCAGAAGCATGAAGCACTTAGTGAAGAACATTATCCTTTCCAGTGTTTACATTCGGCTCAAGCACATCTGAGCCATTTTATTCTCTGTATGGCTAAGTCCCACAGGTACCCTGTCATGTAAAAGACACAATGTTTATTATTCAAGTGTTAACAAAGTGCTTGAGTGAAAAAGTAATCTATTTTCAGGGTGGGGGGGAAACCCCACGCCACAAAACAGAGAAAGTATGGCAAGAATCTCCAGCTCCTTGAGCAACAGGAGTATCTTTTACTGCTCAACCCACTGTAGAATTGTCCCTGTACAAGCCCTTTGCAGGCAATTGTATCCCTCTTAGCTGCCTCTCAAACCAAGGCTTTCAACTTGTGACTCCACTTTTCCATCATTCTGGTAAGATATTTCCTTGATATCCAAACAACATTTCCTCTTATTAAAAAAAAAATCCCATGCATGGTTATAAATTCTATTTTAGGGCAACAGTTCTGATTTTCTCAGGTGAGAAAAGGCTTTTACATTGACCCAAAATGCCTGACACCATAAGGGATCACTCCCACACATTGCCACCTTGCTTTTCCAGATATTTTCATTTTTTAACCAGACATGTCTCTTGCCACAATATGAGGTTTTAGTAACTGAGAAAACACCTATGTTAAAGAAACACATCCTCTCTCCAAGAGACATACACAAAGAAAAAGCAAAACATTCCTAGATGGAAAACAGCTAAAAGGAAGAAAGTAAAAAAGGACAGTGTTAAAGTAATCAGCATTCCCAAACAGATGATGTCAAAATGGTAATTATCCTTCCAGGGCTGCCTGAAAATCTAAAGCAGGAGGTAAATGTCCAATGAAGTGTGTTGCACTGCTCTCACCCCGTGCGGGTAGAGAGGACAGCTGGAATAACGCACTCACAAAACAGTCTTCATCTTCCAAAGCCCTTTGGGGCTCTATGGAAAGGGTGTAGGTGGTCCAAAGGGACATAGTTACAAATAAAGGAATGAAATTAAGCACAGTAACATTTGTGCTGTTTATCAGGACAAATTCCCAAGCAATGAGACATGGCTGACGTGAGAAACAGCGTCCTTAAGGAATCAATGGGAGCTGTTTAAAGGTTGTGCTAGATAAAACAGGCTGTGCTACAACTTGGAAAGAAAAAGTTTCCAAACTCCCTGATTTCTTTTACAGAGTGAAATGGCAAAGTGTCCACTGGGCAGCAAACTTTCAAAAACACCTTTATGTCTCTGACTTGTTTAGGTTACTGCTTGGAGACCAATGCAGACCAATTAGATTGTGTTAAAATGGTATTACTTGGCAGATAAGTGTTATCTTGGGCACTTCAGCCCAATGTTATTCTCTTGCATTTAGAGCATGGGTCCTGTGATTAATAATTTACATCTGCACTGCCCTGGCACTCCAGTCTCAAAGAGATTCCAAGGGTGCTACTGCAGTACAAGCAGTCAAATCAGGTTGGGTGAGATGGAAGATTCCCAGTTCACATTTGATATTGTTTATCCGAGTCACTTCTATTTAGATGTCTAGCCCTGGACAAAAAAGTCTAGCTTTAATCATGCTTACCTTCAAAAACATTAAGATTTATATACGTGTATATACATATATATGCGCTCCTTGATGTTTCCAGTATTTTTATTCAGTCATATTAGCCTGAATTGAGGCCTGTCCTTCCCAAGCAACTCATCGCCCTCAAGGACATTGCAGACCTGCTTCTGAGGTGACAGCATGTTCCATCACCTAAAAGCATCAGGACCCATACTGCAGGATACAACTTGCAACCTTCTTTCTCTCAGCCCAAGAAGGCCTATGGAGTTTGGAGGGCTATGGTTCAATAGGTCAAAGCAGAACTGGGAGACTAAGGACAGGTACACAAAGCTACCCACTCAACTATCTAGACCCACACTGAGGAATCTTAATGAAAGCAGCTTGATTTAAAAATAAATACATAAAAAAAACAAGACCCTTCCAGTGAAAAGTCTGCTTAAGGTGCATCACTTGGGAATGACAGATGACTGTAACAGCTAAATCAACCCCGTAGGTGTTTCACAGAATCATTACTGTTGGAAAAGACCTTAAGATCAAGATCACTAAGTTCACACTATCAAGCCCATCACTAAACTAAATAATATCCCTCAGTTTGCAATGTGTGTTACAGAGGAAGGGAAAAGCCTTAATTTCTTCCGTGAGCAAATGCCTACAACAGGGCCTGGACATGTTAGAGAGACAATTCCTACTGTCCAAATGCCATTAAAATCTTCATAATTAACATTGTCAATAGATAACAGTTTTCAATACTAAGATTTAACAGCACTGCACAGCAGAGACCAGCCCTCCAGTTATTTACAGAGATCAGTTTCTGACATGGGACCAGAAGGATATCCACACTGACAAGTGAAAAACAGGAGAAGCAAGACAGAAACAGCTTAACCCAATACTGTTACTGTGCAGCATCACAAATACAAGATAATTCACCTTTCTCTCCTATAACAAGAGGTTTGATCTGTGTCCCACAGGCTGAAAATGAGTGAGAGACCCATGTACCGGCAGGCCCAAGTCTCTAGGCAGCAAGTGCCAATGCATTTTGCATTAGCACTTCACATGAGGAGACCCTGAGTCCCAGCACCAACAGGGCTAGAGGAGGTGTGAAAAACCTCCAGAATATGCTTTCTCACAGCCAGACATATAACTTGGCATGAAACCCAAAGAGAGTCGTGTCATCCAGGACGCAACATCCCATGTTATAACTCAGTTGTGGAGGGAATGAGTTGCTACTCCCAGGTTACATACATAATCCTTAAAACTACTATTGAAAAGCACTTCTTCTTTGAAACAGAGCTTTCCTCCCTACGCAGACTATTCCCCAAATTAACATCAAATCTAGTTCTTTCAGCTCCCTCTGGAACAACACAGCTCAGCTGGTTTAAAAAAAAGAAAAGAAAAAGACCTTCTTAACTAAACATTTTCATTCTCTGGAGTTTACTTTGTAAAAGTACCAGGTAAAGAGAGGAAAGCAGACAGAAAGGCTTTAACACAGAAATACTTAATTTTTTAAAAAAGGGAAAGGGTTAACATCAAGGAGGTTCTTTTATAAGGTCAAATCCAAGATGTTCTGAGCGAGGAGCGGTTGGGGACAAGGCTAAAGTAGTAGGTTTCTCTTTAAAGAAATGCAGACCAAGTAGCAAAATATAGACTGAAAATTAAAGTGCAAGAAGAGAAAAATGCTTAAATTAACTCGGGGAAGTCCATTTATCTAAGTCTTGCCTATACTAGACAGGGCTTGCTGGAAAAGGGAAAACTGCAAAAGTGCCAGTAAATTGTCCAACTGGAAACACAACCTTATATTAGGAAAAAGAAGTCTTTTGGCTAGTATAGCCCAATATGTTTCCTTCGAGCATGCCAAGCTGGGGAAGGGATTCAGCTGCTGCTGAACCATTTACCTGCACCTGCAGCTTGATGGGGAATGGTGCTGGCTTCACTGGCAACAGTCAAAATCTTGGTATTTAACACTACTGCTGGCATTCTTGCACCCAAGCCTGGAGAAGCAGTGCCAAGTTTCACAGACTGCTTTTCAAAACAATACAGTGTCATGGGTGGCAGCATTTATGATTTCTACATACCCTCCTTAAAAAACAAAAAAGAAGAAATCCTTTACTTGAGAATAAAATCAATTAGCTGCAAAATTGTAAGTGTAAATATCCAGAGGAGAAAGTGTCCCTTGGCATGGAAGGATTTGAAGAATTCACTAACACCCTCTTTCCCCTCCTGATGTTTCCCCAACTTACAGGTGCTGCATCTCAAACATAAATTTTGAACATGAGTCTAAAGCCCTAAGCCCTTCCAAATTCCCCTTACCCAGGTGGCTCAACAGGGGCAGCAGGAGACTATATCTACAATTTAGTCTCATGATTTTACACTTTTCTAAACTGCCTCTCTACCCGCCAATGCTTCCCTGAGCAGCAACTCATCACCTGGTTTTAACTCATTGCAATAGAGCTACAGCAAAGGCTTGTGAAACGCTGCCCTAAAACACATTTCTTAACCTGATTCTGCAGCTTGTAAATATTACAAGTTTGTTCTGTGAGGCCTCTACTTTCACAGAAACTATGAAGATCCAGACAACACCATTTTGTTGCTGTTCCCATTTTTGGGGATGCCCAAGATGGCTTCTCCCCAGCTCAAGATGGACAGGGAACTGCTGGAGAGTCCAGCACAGGGCCACCAAGATAATCAAGGAACTGGAGCATCTTATGAGGAAAGGCTGCGGGAACTGGGGCTGTTTAGTCTGGAGAAAAGGAGACTGAGGGGGGATCTCATTAATACTTACAAATATCTAAATGGTGGGCGTCAGGAGGTTGGGGCATCATTTTTTTCTGTTGTATCTGGTGACAGGACAAGGGGTAATGGGATGAAGCTGGAACACAAAAAGTTCCATTTAAACATAAGGAAAAACTATTTCCCTGTTGAGATGAGGGAGCCCTGGCACAGGCTGCCCAGGGAGGGTGTGGAGTCTCTTTCTCTGGAAACATTCAAAACCAACCTGGACATGTTCCTGTGTGACCTGATCTATGTCGACCTGCTTCTGCAGGGGGATTGGACTGGATGGTCTCTAAAGGTCGCTTCCAACCCCTACCGTTCTGTGATTCTATGATTAAGGGAGTGCCTGTGTTGGACTATAAATGCACACTGCTTGCAATTTGTTTGCAATTTCCAAGGCTTAATCTAACAAGAGGAGGGTCATTTCAGCCAATGGTCCTTTGCCATTTATATGTCAAGAAGCTTGTCATGCAAACGAGACCAGTGGGGGTTTCCGATAGAGACACTCATCTCTATACAAAGTGGTAACTTTTTCCAGGACAATCTTGAATTTCTACTCCCCAACTGTGGGTCTTGGAATTAAATTCTGCATGGCATATTTCATATTTGTGGCCTGCAGTCATAGGAAAATTATCCTCTAGAAGTGAATTCAGCAGGACCGCAACATGGGACTTGCTGTTCCAAACAATAGGAACAAAACATTTCTTTTCCCTAGCTACCACGGCTTAAAAAAAAAAAAAAAAGAGAATAAAATAAAAAACTCTACAAAACAACTTTATCTTCTAGAAATGTCACATTTGCTTTGTGTCCTTCAGAATCCATTGATTTCTTCTCTCTTCTTCCCCTGGAGTAATTGGCCAAACCTTTTCCGCTCATCCACACTTTCCCTACCCTAGGCTGCAGAAGCATTCCCTGCTTGCCTGTGTCAGAGGTGCTAACCTAAAGAGACAACACAAATGAAATAGATAAATCTCTCTGCATGGCCTCTTCTATCCTTTTTTGATCCTACTTTTCAGGAGACAGAGAGCAGAGGAGACATTTCCACAATGATATCTTTTCAGATTAAAATGAAGAAAACCCTTGGTCGTTTCTGTGTGCTTGGAAGCCTACAGTAATCATATTAATCCAGGGTCCTTATTGCTGGTTAATGGAATTCTTTTAATATTGACCCAAGTTTCTGGTAAATAGATTTGCATTGATCTGGTGATGTATAGAGCTCAAGTAAGTCTATCTATGTGTAAGCAAATTAAAAACCTTAAGCCTATACAGCCAAACTGTATAATCCCATGCTGAAAAATTGATCCTCTGATACTCTTGATACTCTCCTGGGGACACATTTTTTTTTCTTTTTAAGTAAAGAGACACCTTCATTTTATTTGACAGAAGAAAAAAATAACATTTGAAAGAGACACAACGTGTTTCACACTCAACAAAATCCAGTTCAAAACCACTAGGATAAGTCTTTATCATGAGAAACTGCACCTTGTATTGGGTAATGCAGCATTGATGTAACTGTGTTGCTACTGCATTACTCATCCTTACTTTCCTGCCTGAGCACAGAGTTTGCTATTTTTGAAGGAAGAAGGTTACCACAGCCTTGCTGCAATGGCACTTGTCACCAAATTCAACACCAATCTTGTCCTGTTAAGTCAAGTTAGTCTCAGTGTGCCTTTTCCCTGGCCCAGGATGAATCACAACATATAGATTTCAAAACAGTAAATAAAATGTTATGCCTTTGTTGTATAAATACAGTGATATTGAAGAAGTATCAGTGAAACCATGTGGCAATAGTAATATGATCTACTAATCTGCTCTGAGATCCAGTCTCTGGCCACCACCATGGGCGTTGACAGTCACTGACAGGGACACACAGCAGTTCTGAAGGGTGGTTTCCAAAGGCACTGCACTCCAGGGAGGTTTATTCCACGTCTAGCAAGAGCTGCCTTCACTCTGTAGCCTCTCTTCTAAGGAAAGGCACAAGTACAGTCACTCACTCTCATCACGTCCTCATGAAATTCATTCATTAAACTGGAGACGATTCCACTTCACTATCAGACCAGGCCAATGAGTTGAGAAAGTACCTGAGAAGCAGGAAGACACACACACATATACCCAAGGAAATGGAATGGCTTAAACTTGGTTTCCATAGAAATTAAGATTAAACTAAAAATTAAAGCTTAATTCCATTGCCAGCTCAGTTTCACACACATTTTGACCCTGCAGCACATCTATGCTACATGCAATCCAGCCTACTTGCACAACACTAGAATAATCACAACCATATGCAAGTTGCCCAACTGTGTATAAAGATTAACCTACTTGGCAAATCAGAGTACATATAATTTGGAGGTCACTTTTATGTTAGTCAATATCTGCACCTTCACACCTTCTCTGGAGGTCTTCCAAACCCACCTGGACACATTCCTGTATGACCTGATCTAGGTAAACCTGCTTCTGCAGGGAGGTTGGACTAGATAATCTCTAAAGGTCCCTTCCAATCCCTACCATTCAGTGACTCTATAATTCTATGACCTGCCTCTTTTGTGCTTCTATAGTTTGTGAGCACAGATGGAGCAGAAAAAAAAACACAGAAGCCTGACAAAAACCACAGTAGTCGGATTGGGAGAGCTCATGCAACATTTGCAACGGGCACAGAAGACAAGCAGTATCTCAATGCTTACCTTTCTGAGTGGGAAAGTTTCAGGCGAATCCATTCCAGAAAGGGAAGGCAGTGCAACTCTGTCCTGTTTTCAGAAACACTAATTATCAAAAGCTGAACAAAATCTCCCCATTATAAGCACGAGCAACTGGAGCTTTGAAAATTGAAGCAGGTGTTGGAAGAGGTGGAGATCTGACTGGAAGCCCTCCTGTTTCCCCATGTATAAAACATTTTCATCACTTAGTTATCACAGATTCACTCAAAACAGCAAACCCGGCATCATTTGAGTTACCATATTGCATGCTACGATCCCTCCATGTGTTTCAAGTAGTGTTTTCACTACTTGTTATTCCGATTTGCACTGCTAAGCTGAGACCCAGGACTAATATCTAGCCTCTCTTGTCCTGTGCAGGCCATTGCTCTGCTGGAGGAGTTTCAAATGCAAGGTCAGGGGTGGTTTTCTTTTGATGGGCTTTCCACGTGTTTCAGTAAAAGCAGCTCCATAATGAAACTGTGTTCTTACTCCTCGATGACTTCTCAAACACAAGCATACAATTACAAAGTGCTAAAACAATCTTCCTGTGGGTCAGTTCCCTGAACTTGCTTTGGAGTGACAAGAGGGAAAGCCTCCATATCATCACCAGCCTTAAATAGTCAGCAGAATGAATACAGCCTATCCCTGCATCAAAGGAAACTCACTGCCTGCGAGGAACTCAGTGCTGCATTACAGCTGTCTTCAAATCAGTGGAAATGTGATGGGATACTAAAAAAAATATTTTAGCATGGGTTTTTGAAACCAGTTTTATCACCAAAGCAGTACATTTCTGTCTGCACAGAGCAAAAGATCCCTGCCACTCCCTCCCTACTAACAGTAGCCATTATCTGCTCTGTGTTTACCTGTAGGATTTCAGACATAAATGTCTCTTTCCCCAGGTGGAGGAGCCAAACTCTAAAAAAAAGAGAGAGTAGTATGCCCTGACCTCTCAGCAAGGCAAAGGGATACCTCAGCTGGACGTGCCTCAGGACTGGGGCACTTTCCTGAGTCTTGGCGACCTCGGTCTTCTGCCCCAGTCCTGAGCTGGAAGGTGACCTGCAGGAAAATGAAAAAAAGCCATTACTGGTTTGTGTCAGCTCAGAAAACCACAACAGGGCCAGGCAGGGGGGGGAAAAAAAAGGCTGGAGAGGAAATCAAGGAAATTCACTTTGGCAGAAACTAGCAAAGCCTTTTTCTGAATGTTAACTATCTAATTTAATGAAGTCTAGAGATCAGTAGAGACAATTGTCACTGCCAGCTTTGATGCCAATCACAGTTCTGGAATAGGAGCCAGCAAATGCATCCAACGTACAAAGGGGAAAACAAAAACAAGGCAAGGATTTGACCCTTTGCTCTCATGATCCTCTAAGATGAAAGATCATCTTTCAAAACCATTGGGGAAAAAGTCCTCCCAGGCAAACAAGTCATCAAGAAAAAGGAGAGAGAAATCACAAGGGGAAAGAGTACAGGACTGTAATTTCTCTCTGTCGGGCTGTGGTGTCTTTAGGGCCAGCAGCAGGAACTCTCATGGGCTGAAAGCCTCTCCGTGGGCTGGGAAATTATGGGAGATTTCCTTTCCCCTGGGCGGGACACTGCTGCTGTGCTGATGGGATCCCAACATCCTCAGCTCCACCACTCCCCTCACTGCATCTTTCAGAAGGCAAGTGGTGAAGGAAGATTTCTGCATCTCTGCTAAGTATATACAAAGTCCAAACCTCTGTGTGCATCGAGGGTGTAGCTAAGCCACTTAATTCAGTCTGATTTCTTTCAAGTGGGTTTTTCCATACAGGTTTTCAATGACAATTTGAAGTCATTCTGGTGTCCATCAAAAGGGCTTGGAGTGTTTGGATTATCCACCTGATTATCTCCAAAACTGCATCTCCTAGGCTGATTCCTGTGTTACAACTGTCTACAAAGACTAACACAGCTTGAAGGAAAGGTACTAAATGCTTGCTGGGTGCTCTGAAGCCAATGTTGGCATCTCAGCTGTGAGAGAAGATAGTCCAATACCCTAATTTAAAACTGCCACTGGCGTGCACACTCAGACAGCTTCATCACTAGGTCAGATTTACTCAGGAGCTTGATATAGATTTCCCAAAATAAAACAAAATAACCAAGATGGTCAAAATACGTTATTTGGATTATTATGATTTTAATTCCCAGTAAGGTTTCTCTTTACCACTTCCAGTATTGCAGCTCCCTCAGAAGATAAGCTGATGATTTCCACTTCTTTCCTGAACGTCTGCAGATCTAGAGTTCTCACCCTTAAAACAGTATGGACAATCTGCTCCCTCCCTAGTCCAAGGACTGAACTTTTCTTTCCTCTCTCATCTTGATGGACCCTTCCTTCTCTGAAATTGGGCTTTGAGGTTGCTCTGTAAGGGAAAACAGCACTTTACACCCCTCTTAAAGATTGGGATCCTCAGGTGTGCCCATTTCTTGCTTTACATGACTTTTGTCTACCTAGAGCCTTCTTAAGATAGTCGCATCAAGAGAAACTCTGATGCCCTTAGGTTGCATGGCATTCCACTTACTCAGAGGTTTGCATGGAATTTCTATCTGACCTGCAAACACAGAGGGTGATTTGGAGATGGGATTTCTCTGAAGGTACAGCCCTTACCTTGTACTCTGTTTTGGAGTAAGCCAATCACAGTCACAAGCATACATCCTCTCTCCTGTATGCTGTGATATTCATGAGATGTACAAGCCCCTAAATTTCTCTGTGTGACTTTCCCTTGCCTTGTCCCCTGTCTTTGCCCCCAGGCTGTAGATCTGAGTCCCAAATCATATGATCCAAAAGTCAGGACCACATGGATGCATATGAAGAGCTCACAACTGTCCAGTGCAAAATCACACATTTCCAGCCTTCATCCATTCTCCATGTGTCTCATCAGAGCATCACTGACAGCAGTCACAAAACTACACCAAGATTCGCCACACATTCATGAGCAATAGAACTTGGCAGACATAATTCCACCCAGGTTGGTCATATATTTTCCCCAGAAGGTGTATAGGAATGCCCTACACTTGTCAGCACAGAAGAGCCATTTGGACAATGCCCTCAACGATATGCTTCAATTTCTGGTCAGCAGTTGGACTGGATGATTCTTGTAGGTCCCTTCCAGCTGAACCATACTGTTCTATTCTATGCTATTCTTCTTCCTACCTTTTCCTTTCCCTACAACACATGTTGAGGAAATTTCTGCTATTTCTTCCCAGCCCTGCACTAGCAGAAGGCATTAGGTGGGTAACCATGTCCAAGTCTGGGACCCCCACTATCTCCTGCCAAGGGCATAGGGTATGTGTCCCAGCTCAGCCTAGGACCTTCAGTCCCTGTCTGAGCCATGGTGTAGCTGTGTCCATCTCTGCCCTTTCTCCTGGATGGGCCTGGGACCTGCACTGCAGAGAGCTGCTCTCCTGGATGGAGTCAGAGCTTGTCCTGCCCAGCTCCAGGCACAGCTCAGCACAGCTGCTCTGGGTTGTTCCTTGCGCTCACCATCAGTCAAGAACAGTGAGACTGGGGTTTGCCTGAAATGCCACAGGGTTTGCAGCTGCAAACACACTTTCAAGGACAGATGGTTTGCTTCCCTCTGCATGAACTTTGCAGAGACTTAGACAACATGCTGTTTACGGTTACATTATCATCTCAGAAAGAAGTCCTAAATTGTTTTGTGTTCTTTATCATACTTTTTCATTGCACTGTAATAGATCTTTTCCTCTTTTTGCGTAGTGAAACAGCTGTTTCTATTACATGTCCTTGCAGAGCCCAAGTCTACGTGAGAGAGAAGTTCAAGTTTTATCTCTTTCATCTCAGGCATGAGATTTCTATCTTGGTATTTAGGTTTGTTGTCCTGATATATATGCATGTTCTCTAAACTTTGGTCAGGAGGGCACAGAACTCAGCATTGTGCTCCACTGGGGTGTGGAAATCTTGTCAAGCTGGAGTATGATCCTTCACAAAACTCATCTTTCCCCACCTCTCACCAAGTTGTTCTGTGCTATATAGACAGTGGCGGCCTTGGTCATGTCACCTGCATGCTGTGAATCACAGAAACTATCTCTTGATGAGAGGGACAGAACTTTGGTGAAATAGATAATTTTTTCCATTGATTGCATTCAAATTTGCCTCCCAAAACCCAGAAGTATCTCAGACCAAGGGACAAGCCTTCATATAGAACGAGAAAAGTCTCCTAATTGGAGAAGATTTTATCTTAAAGAGATAATTAGTAAAATATATATTGTTAGGGCATCCATCAGGACTGCCAGAGGTCTGTCATTTCCATTATGAGCTAGACTACTGAAGATAAACCAGAATTAGGCTGGTTTTGTCCCTTGTGTTGGAGCCAGCCCCAGCACAGAATGCATCAGCTCATGTACATTAATACTATCTTCAACAAATTTGATCTTATTCAAGTTCAGAGAATTGAAATAAGGGTGGATTCAAACAAAACCAGAAACAAAAATCCTCTAAAGAAGGGGAAAAAAACCTCACCATTGTTCTGGCTATTCATATGGTCAAGAAATAGCCATTCAAACTGTCCAGGCTCACAGAACAGATGAATTGGACACAGTCAGCCTATCTTGCAAGTTGTACTTATATTTTAGGTTGACAGGACAAAGACTAAGAGGGGAGAAAAATAATTCCTCTCTGTAACAACAGAAGAACAGTATGTGCTAGAAGAGAGGAAGCTGAGGTATGTCTGTTGGTTTAGTATATGAACCTCAGCTTTGTACAAAGTTGCAGTAGAACTTACATACATTTACTCTAGAAATTGTGTCAGCAGAGAGCTTCTGGGTCACTGATGCTGTCAAGGTCAAACACTGCAAATCTGGTCATTCAGAGACTGATCAAGAGCACTCAAGAGCAGGTAGGCTTGCTGCTGTCCCTGCTGTCACTGGAAAGCCATGCCAGAGATCCCCCGCTCCCAGCCTTCAATATCCATTCTGCCAATTCCAGTCAAACTCTTTTACAGTTAGTTTTTCTCATATCAACATTTTATTTTAGACTAAACGGTATTTTTTCCTCCTTGCTCTTTGTTCCCCTCATATACTGATGGTAATTACAGCCTCTTCACAGATGTCTCTTTGCTAGATGAAGTAAACCCTGAGATCATGCAGCCCTCTCTCTAAAGGTTTCCCTTTTTCTGGACACACTCTCTGTCCTGTCCCTCTGTGTACAGGGGTGTCTATGCCCATATGCTGTATTTCCTGTGAAGCTGCAACCAAGCTTTTGCCTATAGCCATTGGTTCTCCCTCCTCTCCTGGGAATGGATCACCTGATATAATCCTAAACACTCTTTCCCTTACATTTTCCCAGATTATCACATGAGTACTCATAAATAACTCTGTCTGTCATTGATTGTAACTCCTATTTATCCCCTCCATCATGCTTCAAGAGAGTTTTCAGCCACCAGAAAAACCAAACTCTGGAACAGATTCAACTCCCATGATGAGGTGGAAAGCAAAAATCCTAACTAGTTTTAAAACTCTGCTTGATGAATGGAAAGGAATATATGATGTGTCTACCTGAAATATCAAGAGTCTGGACCTCATGATCTGTGAGGACCTTCCCTATCCTGAGTCCAGAATGACTAAATATAAGATATGATAGAGTCACTAAAAGTATCTCACTAATTACTCACATGGCAATAACATTTTGGATGAAATTTTGAAGAGCAAGAAGGAGCTGAGTACCAAAGTCCTTTCAGCCTCTGTAGAAATCCAAGATATTTTTTAATTACACTTATTTCATTTCCAGTGGTGGCTACAGAACTGTATTCACACAGAAAGCTCTTCTTTTCTGGTATTAATATGTTAAATGATCATGTCAGAAAATTGTAGAATGAGAGTAGTATGAGTGTTTTAAGCACTCAGAAGTGAAAACAAAGCAGAGATTAGAAAATGGTGCAGTTGCAAAAGCCAGAAACTGATCTCACCTCTCCCAATCCTCCCTGCAACACCTAATTTGTGTGAACATCTCCCTTCCTGTGTTGTGTATCTACTGTTGAGTGAGTCAGAGGAGGCTGAATCAGGAAACACACTTCCCATTTAGATCTGACTACCATGAAGCCAGGTGGTTTCAATCTCCATTGCATAAAGCAGACACAAGAACAGTCCTGAGGAAGTTGTCTCCTGTATTGCCATGTTTCCTGGTACTCCTCAGTTGCCTCGTGACTCCATTAGAATAGCAGGGATATGACAATGAAAGTCTCAACTAGGCCAGTGCTTGCTGAAAAACCTACTTCAGCACTCAAAATCTTGTATTTAGAAGGAAGACACACATGACTAGCTCAGGTGAAGAACCAAGACTTCAAAAGCATCATTATAAATAGCAAAAATGCAATACAAAAAGCACATTTGAACCCTTATCTCCCCATCCAGACCTTACCTGCCTTCCCTGGGCACCAGCGGTTGATTCTCAGGTTGCCTAGTTTCAGGTATCCATGTCAAAGGACCACAGTATTGGTTTAGTATCTGCCACGTGCCTACCTGCAGCTGAGCTTCAGGAGTGAGGTATGTGACTCTCAGGGCTCTGAGGAGGGGAGAAGAAAAGGAGTGACATGTCCAGATCACACCTATATGCATCAGCGGTATGAAGCTCTCCAAGAAACAAATGTCTTATAGCAATCCAGAGATGACAACATGCAGGATGGCAACTCAAGAACTTAGCAAAGACATTATAGACCTAAGTCCAAGCCCTTCCTCTGACTGAGGAGATCCTGTGCCCCTCATAGCACAGCACATCTCAACTCAGAGCTTCATGGTCACCCCAAAAGGGGACATTTTCTTGCTTCAGATGTTCTGCTTAATACTAAGAATCCTAGTTCTTTCAATGAAAAATGCAAGAGCAAGACTTGTCAGTCTGGCTCCTGCTGTAAGGACAGTCTGTGTATTATCCAACAACTCTTCAATGAAAAGAGTTGGGCATGGTGCTTATGTTTTTGTGCACAAGATTCTAAGCTATTTCTGAAAACAGAATTTGGACATTTTGGACAAATCTGCCCATTTTTTTTATCTAATGCAACAGATTTTTTCGAATCCAACAAAAAGTCTTTACCCCCCTAATTTATTGTGGCAGTGAGTTCCACAGATTAACTACATGTGACATAAAAGGGCATTTTCTTTACCAGTTTTAAATTTATTGCCTTTTAATTTAATTAGATATCCTCCTGTGCCTCTTTCACAAGACAGGATAAATAGGAGCACCTGCTGACCTTCTTTGTGCCGTACATTATTTTATATACTTTTGCATGTCACTTCTTATTAGACTCTACTAAACTAAATAGCTGTAATCTTTTTAATCTCTCCTATTATGGGATACTCTCCAACCTCTAATCATTTGCTTTGCCCTTTCTGAAAAGTTCCTGAGTATTTGGGTCTCTCTAGGTATTCATTTAAAAGTAACATATAGTTTACAATCATGTAGTCTTTAGAAAGTCTTGCATTGTTTAGACAGCTGGGTTCCTTCTGTTATCTATACTGGTGCAGATTTATCAGGAAAACAGTGCCTCTGGGAATGGTCTTTCTTGGAAGCAATATTTGCAAACAAGAGAGACCAAGCTCAGCCTCAAATACATTATGTATTTGGGGCAACACTTCGGGGTGTACCTCAGCTCAGCCCTAGTTTTACATTCACAATTACTTTGAATCTGTAGTCAAATCCATCCCACGTGCAGTTCTCGAACTCCAGTGCTCAGAAAGTGCTTCAGGTGACCTTACCAGACCTTTCTGCAGCACTTTCTGCCAAGTTTCTTCTCAATAGCTGTGGGTTGATGATTTCATTTCCTTTTCATGGAGGTGGGTCCCAGCCAGCAGCTCACAGAGTGCAGGTACTCGGCACAAGCAGCTCACCCAGCACTCCCGGTTTGGGCTCCTGCTGTTGATGGAAACAACAAGAGATAATCTCCAGGTTCAGTATCTCTGAGTTATTACATTTACTAAACTGATAGTAATTCATACAAGCATTGAATGGATAGTTCAGAGCAGTGTCAGTGCCAAAATACGGCATCTAGTTCAGGAGTCTGAGAGTCATCAGAGCTCTCTCATCTCTTTCAAATATTTAGGGGTTCACAGTTTCTTTTTTAGCAGACAGGGAGGCATGGTGAGCTCGGGTGGGTTGCTAGCCATAGCATAGGATGGTTTCTACCATCAGCAAACAGCAGCAGACATTCTCCTGATGTAACTCAACTGTGCCTTAGGAGGCATTATCTCCAGGTATTACAGCTCTTTGTCTGCATTTAGACAGCATCTGTTCTACATCCCAGAAAGGTCTCAATGCCATCATCACATTTGGTTTGGGGTTCAGATTATATTCTTCAACACCATAATTTAAACATTGTAATCCCTCCATCCAAGTGACTCACACAGACAATTCCCCTCCATCTTCTTCCTTAAACCTCCCCAACAGGCAATTGCCTCCTCAGGGCCTAGTTGCATTGCATTGCATTGCCATGCCACACCATGCCATGAGCATGCCATGCTATGTCATGAGCATGCATGCACCTGAGCTTCTGGGCCCAGAGAGGGATACAGCATTCCACTGGATAGTTTCTTACTATGGGTAAGGTATCACGATACCATTTCATCCTACACCAACAGCGGCCAGTCTGCAGGTGCTAAGAAGAAAATGAATGCAAACTCTCTCTCTCTTCTTAAACAGAAAGACGTCATTTTTACACACACACACAGAAAGCTCTAACTCTGAGTTCACTTCAGCTACCTGACCCCAAGCACCTAGGACCACTGAAGATACCACTGGTAATAGCAAAATTCACAGCAGGCTGGGAGATATAACACAGAAACAAGGGAGTCTCTCAACTTTCTGATCAGAACCTTGGTTCCAGGTGCTGGAGCCTCAGAGCATCTCAAACAGAAAACTCATAGGCCTTTTTTTCCTGAAACTTTAGTCCCAAATCAAGCACTAAAATGTGGGGTTTTTTTGCGAAAAGTGGCTGACTATTCACATTCAGCTGCCTTCAGAGGCAGTATGTGGAAATGCATCAAATCCCAACAACTGCTTTCTGAACATAACACCCACTTGACGAGGACAGAAAGCCTTTAGCACAATCTCATTTACCTGGTGGTGTTTCTAAAGCAACAGCAGTCCCAAAATTGTGTAGGAAAACAGAGCCATCTACAGGGGGAATCCCTTCTGATTTGGCAAGAAAATGGATGCAGTGAAGTAAGGACAGATTTGGTGTGACAAACACAAGGACAGGATCAACCAAAGGCTGTGTTACCAGCACAATGATGGATGTTACACAAAGATATTTTATAGTAATGTGAATCAGATTTAGAGTCTCTGTAGTAGTTTCAGCAGACCATTTCCACGAGCAATCAACCAAAGCAACAATGAACTTAGTTTCCCAGTGACTACATCCTCACACTACAGTTACTAGAACTTGCTGGGAGACGCTTTTACTGGTGCACACCTTGTACAGCCACTCAGGAGACAGGCTCTGTCCGAGGCTGTGGTCACACCTCATCTTCTCACACCGAAGTACTTTCCTTCACCCCTCTGCCACCTAGACATACCCATCAGAGACACACAAGCTGTACCTGACATAGATGACCATAGAAGATGTAAAACAGCTCATCCTGCCTGCTGTACAAGGCAAAAAGGCAACCTCTGGCACTCTTTTATTATTTAATAGCGTGCATTCAGTTCCCTGCTATTGACTGTAACAATGAGCAGACAAAATGTTGTGATCTCACCAACAGCACAGGGAATGACTCCTAATAGACTTTCTGCCTCCATGGGAAAAAAATCTCAGGCTTGAAGTTTCCTTAATTCATTGTTTGACTGTCCCACTACATGGCTTTGACAGAGAAGACATTAAAGGAGGGGAAGGGGAAGGGGAAAGGGAAGGGGAAAGGGAAAGGGAAAGGGAAAGGGAAAGGGAAAGGGAAAGGGAAAGGAAAGGAGGGTTGGCTGAAAACACTGACTCTTTGGACCAGAGTGCCTGGAACTCTTAAAAAAACTGTAGTGGAACAGCTGCTTAAAATGACATATCACAAAAAATAAGATATAAGATCTTAAGTTTCAGGGACTGTAACAACTTTGGGAAACATTTCCCTATGGCCAGATGATAAAGGATGTTTTGTTACCTTTACACAGGGGCCTCCACGCTTAGCTGGATTAAGCCAATTAAAACAGCACAAAATCAATCTTTCTTTAAATACGTAAAAGCAGAGCAAAAATTAGGTTGAGCAAACCCTCCCAAATTGATTTCCATTTCTGTAATGACTGATCTATGTGATATATAAAGTTCAGTTTCATAGCTAACAGGACTCCTAAATGTTTGTATGTTCGTTCTTATTCAATCACATTCTCTTGTGGGATCATTATTTTAAATTCATCCAGACTTGAGCTTTTTGAGTTATTAGGAAAAAAAATTCCAGACTTACCTTTGACTGAATTTAATAATAGTTTTAATTCAATTAAATCTAATTGAATTACATTAAATGCATCCTGCAATTTTATAGGCACTGAACAAAGTCATCAGTGTAACAGTATAGCTTTGAGCTTTAATATTGCTGATATAGGTCATAATATAGGAAACTAGGCCTTCTGTGGGTAAGAAACGTTTCCCTTGGTGTCGATAGTCTCAGGTTATGTGTCAGAAAGAACAACGGTTGTGTCTCAGACTGTATAGCTTCTGTCTGGTTTAGATCTCACACAGATACCAGTCACACTTCATGAGATGGCTGTTGACTTCAGTAGGAGCTGGATGGTGTGGGTTAGAAAAGGAATATCACATCTATGGGTTGTCTGGAGCCTTGTTGGAACAAGGTGGCTTGGGTCCGCTACTCTCCCTGGCCAGTTCTATCTGAAGACAAAAAAGTAGCAAAAGATACTTTGAAATCCTTTTTTGAAAGAATTTCACTGCTTGTTCTTCTGTTTTAACAATGATTTTAAATGAAAAACACGTGACTATCAGTTAGATGTGGGCTGTAAGCTCTTCCAGACATGGGCTGCTCTTTTTGTGTATACATACAGGGTGAGATATGTTGCTGTTAATTTTAACTAAGAATTGTGTCTCATCTAAAGCAGTTTTCCAGGCTGAATTCTTTGCAGAGAGTCCTTCTAAGAAATCCACCCCATCTATCTTTGATGACATATATTTTGAGACTATGGAAAAGTTTTGCACTGACTCATATGTCTATGTTGCCTCATGTGAGGAAAAATGCTGGTTTAATCCCATCTCCTTGCCATCCACCCAGCCCCAGCCACTCCTAGTCTTAATAGGTGAAGGGAAGGGGATCTCTTCTGTCAGGGTGGCACTTTTGCATTCCTGCTACCACTTTGCTTGGTTAAAATCAATCCAATCTGAGGGAAAAGAGCCTCTGGGAGGTCCACAAAAAAGCCTGAGTTGGAGAGGTGGAGTACTGTTCCCCAAGGGCAAAAGTCACCCGAGCCAAGAGATGTGCAGGCAAGGAAGGTGCAGGAAGTAGAAGTCAAACAAGTGTCTCTAGAAGGGGAAACAGACCTGGAAAGGAGAGGTCTCTAGAGCTTGATCTTCAGGTAGGTTGTGTAATTAATCCTTCCCTCACAGCCATCTTCCACTACACATTGCCCAGGAATTCGGTGAGTGCTCTTTCTACTCCATCATCCAAATCACTACTGGAAATCCAGTTATCACCCTGCTCCCTGCTTATTCTCAGCTCAGTGCTGGCTCACTGACAACTGGACAGTTTCTGAACAGTTGCACATCTAAAGCATTACATCTTAATTTCTCCTTCTTAAGGTGTGTCAAAATTGTCTAGAATTGATATTTTGGGGTGCAAAATCATATCTGACAGAAAGCCTTGGCTGAAAGACACTTGGGTAGTTCAAGTTCAGCAGGTAATTGCTGGGATTTTTTTATGCATGTGTTTATGTCCTTTTTGTGCCTGAGCTCTGACCTGAGTAGCAGCTGTTTGCATCACTACAACAGCACTTGATGCACAGGAATCATGGAAGAAACTCAGTTGGCTTCCAAAGGCACAAATGTGTTAAAGAGGTCAAGAAAGTGATATTGAATGCCAACAGATGTTTTACTCAGTATCCTAAACTTTGTTAAAACATACAACTTCCCTCCACCACTACTTTTTTTTCCTAAAGGCATAAGCATGAATATAACCTCTGTTTTTATTTTTATGAGATGTATCATTTTCAGCTCATGGTAAAACATTTTTCAGGGACAAGCTCACAGTAGATGGACTTAATTCTCTTCCAAAACAACATGAAACCCCTTCAGGTAATGAGAAGACAGAACAAGTATCGAGTTAATCGGCTAAATCAGAAAACAAGGACGAAAAAAAAACATCAAACTGGAAGTTAGTGGCATACTAGGCACATTGCCTTTATGAGACATACATCTGCATTCGGGATAAGTGCAAGGAAAGAGGCTTCTCACAAAGATATTTACTTTTTAGTAACAGGAAGAGAGGAAAGAAGTAATCTAAGGGATTATCTGCACCAGATAAAAGCGCTTGGATAAACTCCCATGCCTATTAACAGCTCATCTCCAAGAAAACATAGTGGAGCTCACAGATGGGGCAAAAAGGGATGTTTACATCCTATAAAACTTTCTCCCAGGCTCTTCTAGTATGAGGAGTATGAGTAGCTGGGGGAATCTGTGGTGAAGAGGTCTGCAGGGTTGCCTCTCACACCCTAAACTATGATCCTTCCTCTCCCCGAGCTCAGCAAGCCCACATAATGCCCTCTCTGCTCATGTTTTGCTTTATGTAAAAGCAGGGGGGGAAAACTAGCTCGCAATGGACTTACAGAAGACTATCAGTGGTGGGGCGAGCAACTGGGAGACAATTTTTGCCTCTTCTCCACAACTGGCCCACAAAATGGCTTAGTCTCAGGTGTTCCAAAATGCCAGACAAACTCTTCAAACATACCTCTGTTGCTGTTAATTCCACTGCACAGCTGTGAAGAGATACTCTATATTACAGTCTGAGCTCATGGCTGCCTCCGTATATGCTGACCAAGAGTTTAATGGACTGCAGCAGATCCTCACTGTCTATCTGTAGGGGCAAGAGAAGAAGACATCCTAACAGGCATGAGAAGGGATTCCTCCACAAGTTCTCTCAGTTGGATCCCCTTCTTCTAATTGTGTTAAGACAAAGTAGCACAGTAAGAAGCCAGACATAGAAAGCTCCACTACTAGTCATGGCGCTGAGGAATCATAGGAAAAAATGCTGATAACTAAACACACTTAAAAGGAGAGAAACTCAGATGAGATAAATGGCCACAGTTTTGACAAAGTACGTGGGTCTGGCTGCAGCAGACATTTTTAGTGCTATAGCTAAGGCAGGCTTTGGGATGGGGAGATGTACTACCCCACCACTCCATCCTGCTTCACAGTTGAGCAAGCTGCAGTAGTCCAGCACTTGATATGTCACACTGAAGCAGCACCTACCAGCCAGGACAGGAATTTCTCATTTAGTTTTGGGTTTGATTCATGTTAACTTTTAGAGCAGATTTACAGAATGAGCTTTCCTTTAGGTTTTCTTTGTGTTTCTCTGGTGTCTTGAATCACTTCAGGCCAAACGAGGGAATTAGACTCCTATCAGTGTCAAATGGGTCTGCATGAGAGCCCTAAAATATCACTCTGTGGCTAAGTTACAGTAATTCCTAAGAACAAGAGAAACACTACTGCCTACATACACAAGCAACAATCCTTGATCCATTTTGACTTCCTGATCAGAGAAATTTCCTGCAATTTTATTTGATGAGTGGACATCTATGAAAAGAACTGTTTTATCTTCAAAGACTTAAAGTTTCTGTACAGACACAAGACAAAAAAAAAAGGTAATTCCAGGCCAAGCGTAAATCGTGGACTTTAATGATCTATGGACACATCTGATTCTTAAACACTAGATTCCATATGAATCATTGTTCTGAAGCAAATGTAGGAGTTTGATGAGTCCTCTGAAGCAACTCAAGTTTTATCTGTTCGTCTCCAGTGAATACAGTCTTAACTGATACAGAAAGCCATACTAATTATTGGTCAGAGATGTAAAACATGTTTAGATCTGACTACATAACTCATTAAATTCAAATCCAGGGAGATACATTCAAATCACAGCACCATTTTGTTTGCTGAGGCTTCAGCCTGGAGCTTCTCTCCCCTATTTATTTCATAGTCTGCTCTTAAGAGTTTATTGTAACCTCAACATTTCCAGAGAGCACCAAGGATAAAATATTATATTTCCAGCCAGTTACTCGATTGCCAGTATAGTAGGACTTTATATTGATTTTCTGTCCTCAGCTGCTAATGTGGTGCACTTGTCTCTAGTTTTCTCCTCACAGGTCACTAAGATTTATGGCTGACCCGAAGGAGATGAAACCAGAAGGCAGACTGCTGAATTGCCACTGCTGGAAGCCACCTGCTGCTGACCGATGCTGGGTCATGCACCTCTCCTCCATGCTCCAGGCCACCCCAAAAGCTCTCCTAGATGTTTACTCCTCACGTGGCACAGCTTGGCCTATTCTTGCCATACTTACTGGCTGATTAATTCCTTTCCTCCCCACTAATCAAATTTTAGCTTAGCTGTTAGAAGAAATGCAGCGAACAAGCGATCTGCTTTAGAAAAGGAAGCATTTTCCCTGAGACATTGCTTAGCAAGATGTCTCCAGACTAGGTAGTTATTGATCTTTCATTACTTTTTTCCTAAGAGAAAGAGGCCTCAGTATATTTGAGGGGGTTCTCATAGAATACTGTTAAATAAACCAACATTAGGTTGTGTGAATATTGAATAAATGACAAAACCTGTAGCTACAGCCTAAGGAGGGAGGGAATGAAAGGATGCACACACACAAAAAAAGAGGGCTGAGGTTAGGATCCTCGGCTGAGACAGAGGGGGTTTAGGTTGAAGGAGATGAAGTACAGTCCTCAGCCTACAGACAGGTGAGGATTAGGATTAAGGTTCCTAGTGAGTAAACTAACAACAATGGTGCTGGAGTGCCTGTAAAAGTAGCTCAAAAAAGTAATTAAGGACTCCTAGCAGCAGTCTCCTTTGTCTCAGTGGGTTAGGGTCTTGGCTTGTGAATAAGCCAAGGACTTGGGTTTGGGCTGACAAGATTCAGAGCTTCCAGCTGGGGCTGGAAAGGGGCTGCCAAAGGAAACTAAGGGCTACAGCAAAAGGAATTGTCCCCCAAGAAAGATGATTCACATAATTTTACTACAAGGATTCAGAATATTATTTCTACTACGATTATAGAAAAGCCACAGCAACAGAACTCAACATTTTATTGCTTTCCTTTTCTTTGTATAGCTTCAGTTTTTCTTACAAAGAGCTGCACACGCAGTAGATTTCTTAATTTCAACTATGGAAATAGCTTACCCTGAAAATTTGTAAGAAAATGTAATGGCTTAATCCTCATGTGTACTAAGAAAAAGAAAAGAATGCCCACCACAGGTTACTAAACACACAGAAACATCAGCCAAATCAAAAAACTTAACTCCCTCCTGAAATGTGAGCTGAAAATAGTCGGAAGCTTGGGAGAGTATGTGGAAAAAGTGTCAATCTTTCCATACTAAAAGTCATGCTCAGATGAGGGGATGAAAATGAGTCCCTTGGGTGCCAGAACAGTCCCCTGCTCTGCCCCTGTTCTGTGGGTGGCCAGGGCAGGAGGAGATTGGACAGAAAGTCCCATGACTTGGTGGGGCCACAAATGACGGGGAGCATAAGTAAACCAGAGGACCACAGATGAACCTCGATGAACTGAAAGAGACACGGACACCAGCTGCCCTTAAACTACACACCATAAGGGTACCCCCTCTTGCCACATGAACTGAGGAGCCTCATTACTGTGCCACAAGCACAGCAGTGGGCACAGGATGCATTACGGTCACTCTGGGTGCAGCACCTTTGGTAGGATGCACCCTCTGCTCTTCTCCTCTTCCAGGGGTACCACATATTCAGAGAGGAGGAAAAGGAGGTGCTACACACACCATTCACTTCAGGCGAGGTACTTCAAGCAGCCTCCAGACCTCAAGAGCCAAAGGATTCCCTGTGAGCCATGCCTCTGTCCAGGAGATTCCCAAACAGCCAGGCCTCAAACTGCTGCAACCCACAGTGCTCTGTCCCACCGAGACCAGGCTCTCCTGCAGCATTCCCAGCACAACAATGACAAGACAAATGAGGAAGGCTTTAAGCTGCTGCCCCCAGTCCTCTGCCAGCAGCCCAGCTTTGCCATGCTCTGATAGCTAAGAGAAAAAAAAAGGGAGGTTACAAGTGAGGTACCTTGAATTTTCTACCTGAAGGGAAGAGTAGCCAATGAATCCCTATGGTTTGGTTAAATTCAGACATTTTTTAACCCATTAGGGTTGAATAGGTCCTAAATGTCCCCAAACATGTTTCCATTATCCCTAATTAAATTAGTTTGAGATTATCAACGGAAAAAAAAAAACATTATACAATTAAAACATTTGCACTCAGTCAATTTTAATCGTGTTCACTACAATCACCTGCGCCAAACCAGATGCCTTCTAGCCTGAGATAAGTGAAGGAAAAGCAATTTTTAAAACTCTCGTTTACTCAAGTTTGATTTGATCACGTAGTGCCACAGTCGGTTCAGGGTATTTTTTTTCCCTGTGAGAAGCCAGCAGCAGCAGCCGTCTGTCCCGGTCCCGGGGACCGAGCCTCCGCCTGTCCGTGAGCACCACCTAGTGCTGTCGCCGGCAAAACGTCACCCACCGCCGCGAAAAGGCCACGCACTGATGCTTTTGGCTCCCGAGGACTTAGATACCTAGAGCCAAAAGGCTCACCAGGGCTTAGCAGAACCTGGGTACCATAAAAAAAAAAAAAGGGCATATCCAAGACCCATCTTAACTTTCCCACAGATTCTTTGCTTTACCTCCTGCTGGGGTCACTGATCAAAGCCCATCGTGAATGGCAAGTAAAACATCCATCAGCTTAAAGCATCACCCACCAGCCTGCTCACCTTGCATTCCTCTTGGGCTTAAAGCACTAAGACATACAGTAACTCACACTCTTCTGACCAAAACCTCTGAGTGAAGGAGGATTTGGCTTCCCTCATCCTCAGCCACAGCACAACACAAGGATGCCGTCCAAATTTTTGCTCTACCCACGTCTCCCAGATGAGACTCTGGGAAGGAGTAGCCCAGGCCACTGCTTCCCTGCAAATCACAGCCAGCACAGAGGTGGTAGTGTCTGGTTTTCATCTAGCTCTTGCTTCACCTAAAGAGCCCTTGGTAGCCAACACAGACCAGGATTAAGTCTCTGACCACCAAGTCACGGTCCTGCTTTCCATCCAAGTTCAGTGGGTGCAGTGTGCTCTTCCATAAAACAAAAGCAGAGGATAACTGGCCCTAGAAACTTTGTAAGCTGCATGTTCTGGCCCTCTCCTGACACATGGCTATGAATCAGGAAGAAAAGGCGAGTGAGGCTCAGGGTCCTGCAGCCTGTGAGACACAGCAGTGGGATGAAACTGTATTACCAGCCAGATCAGCCAGCAAGGCTAGAAGAAAGCATCACACCCAAAACATAGGTACTGTTCTGGTCAAGGGAGGTTCTCCTCCTCCTCTTCCACAGTGAGACCTTATCTAGTGAACTGTGTCCAGTTCTGGGCTCCGAGCTCAAGAAGGATAGAGAACTGCTGAAGAGAGTCCAGCGCAGGGCCACCAAGATGATCAGGGCACTGAAACATCTGTCTTATGAGGAAAGGCTGCAGGAACTGGGGCTGTTCGTTCAGCCTGCAGAAGAGAAGACTGAGGGGAGACCTCATTATCACTTATAAATATTTTAAAAGTGTTTATCAAGAGGATGGGGCAGTACTGTTTTCTGTTATCTCAGGTGGCAGGACAAGGGATAATGGAAATAAGCTGGAACACAAAAAAATCCACTTAAAACACAAGGAAAAACTTCTTGGCTGTTGAGGTGAGGGAGCCCTGGCACAGGCTGCCCAGGGAGGGTGTGGAGGCTCCTTCTCTGGAGGTTTTCAAAACCTGCTAAGACACATTTGTGTGACCTGACGGAGATGAACCTGCTTTAGGCAGGGGTTGGACCAGATGATCTCTAGAGATCCCTTCCAACCTCCACCATTCTGTGATTCTGTGAATTGAAGGAGGCAGTGCCTGGCTGGGAATCCAGCTGGAAAACAGACCTCCTGCAACCCTAAGCCAGGAAGCTCCCATCCCTTATTTTCTGGGTGAATGCTTTCACTGCAACACAAACAAGCAAGAGACCAGATTGTCCAGTGTTTACATCTTGAAACAACAGCTATCCATAAGCAGCCTGCCCAGTTTACTTGTGTATACGAGAGTAAAATCCTCAGTTCACACAGTCTGTTAAGGTTTAGGTTGTTTCTGCCTCTCAGGCTGATGTACGTTTCCACATGTCCAGAAAAATTTCCTATATTCGAATTCCTGGATTAAAACCTGAGGCTTTTACAGACACTCTGCCTTCAAATTACAGGAGAAGCTGGCAGGATTCTGCATGTTGGAAGCATTAGAGTCCTTTTTTTTTACCTCAGTGACTAAGCAGAGCCTTGCTGCAAGTCAAACCTGGAATAGGACATGAGAATTCTGGCTCACGTGTTCATACAATATTTGCAAGGTTGGCTCCAAGTCTCAGATTTTTGTGCCAGTTTTCTATTAACATCTGGCCTCTCTCTCCAAATATGAATGCTAATTTACTCTGAGCTACGTTCTTCCACTTGTGGTTGAAGACTTCTAATCTCCTTTGCTCCTGTCTCCAAATGCTTCCCAAACTCATCACTGCAGAAATAGCAGTAATTGATAGCAGGTGTTTCAGACGTGTTTACTGCTCTGTGGCACCACTTGCCTCCTATATTGCCATACCATTCTCTCTTCCAACATCATGAACTTACGCTCACTGATCCTGAATGGCTGTACAAGAAGATTGATTTAGAGGTGGATTATATTGCAAGTATTCACTGCTTCTCTTAATAATCGAAGCAACCCAATAGATGTGAGCGTTGAGGAAGCCAATACTAATAGAATTTTTTGTTTTGTGAGGGGTTCAGGGCAAGGTTTTACTTTCCTTTCAATAAATTTTAAGGATTATGGCATTTCAATTTCTGATTCTCTTCCCATGCTCTGAACAAGATTATACATATTGAAAAATAAAACAATAACCCAAATGTACTAAGATCAGCTGTGTCTAGCCCAAGTTATTCCATAATGTATAAGCTGTCTTGCTGATCAGCCTGCTCTGTGCTATATTCTCCTATGCTTAGGGAAAAATAAAGTATATAGCAACAAAAGAGTCAGAGGCTCCAGGAAACACATCTTGCCAGAACTCGAGTTGGATGGACATGAAGGAGAAGGAGTTTGGAGAGAGGAATCAGGTCTGCAGCAGTCCTTCAGAAGCTCTGCAGAGAAAGTTCAAGAAGGCAAAAAGAGGGAGTCTCTACTGATTTCGGCAAGGGCAGCTAACACCATCCAGTTTCAAGTGTTGAAATTGCCCCATATTCATATGACCTGATCTATGTGACTCCATTCCAGACCTCTGCTTCACTCTGTGTGCAAAACCCACTTTTATTCACTGAAGTGTGGGCCAACGCCTTAGCTCACATGCAATTCCAAAGCCTATATGAAACTCAGCATTGGTCTTTCCCTGCTCAGCATTCCTCTTATTTGCTGCCAGAAACACATTAATATTTCCCTGATGAAGCAGAGGGCGGAAATGCTCTTTCTCTTTTTTGTTGCTTTTTTATTATTAGTTTTTCAGGCATGCAGGAGATTAAAACAGATATTGTTAAAATTGCCAAGTACTTTTGCTAACTGGCAATGTCCTATTTCAGGCAGCCATGACCCAAGTTATCAGAGGATGTTGGAACATGACATAGCGTAAATCCCATTTAACTGCAGCTATCACCCTCTCCTTGCGTGGCTGGTTCCCAGTCTCTCACTGAAGAGAGATGCTCTAGGGGCACGCCACAAGTAACGGGGTGAAGCTGAGGTTCTGATTTAGTGCTACCCTCATCACAGGATTTAAGTGCCCCCAGATGAGGAAGACAGGAAAGTTGTTCTTGTTTTTTCAGCACCAAGAAAAGCCACTGGCCTGACCTGCTGTTTCTGAGTCCCTCAAACACCAACTGCAGCAATTCAGTACTACCAGCAGCAGGCAAATGGTGTGGAACAAGTGCGTTCATGCCAAGCTGCATCAGCAGCAAACCCTTTGCAAGCAGAGTACAGAAATATTTACTCTCTTCTTTACTGGCAAAGGCAACAAATTCAGAAATTAAAATTCACTTTTCTTGTCAGTTCCTTGTGTGACCCCACTTTGGGTCAGCCACGTTCTTCAAGTTACTTGGGAAACAGACACGGATAAATAACCTGCAGCACCTTTGCCTGCTAATGTTTCATGTCACCTACTGACTCACACACCAAGTTCTCCATTCCTCTGCCCAAAGAAGTCTTGCCTTGTGGGTCCAACCACAAATGCTGCATGAGTGTTGCATGAGCCATAGTGCAACTACAGATCTGGGAAAGGTGTAGGTTTCTTGATATCTAACATAAGGGACAGATCACTGAACAAGAAGCAGGGATGAGGGGCTATAACTATGCTTGTTGACATAAATGCCAGTAACATGCATGAGAGTGCCTGACTAAAGCCAAGGTACAAATGCTTCACGGTTGGCATCAAACACTGGGCAATGCAGCATTCTTGAGAATAATACTTTTTTGCCCAGCCTAGACTAAGGAAAGCTCTGGTTCAGCTGGAGATCAGTTCTCTCCAAAGTGGTGCTGGAGTTGCCTGCTCTGCATCAGCCTTCTAGCTATGAGCTCCCCAGAATTGCAGATCCTGAAGAATTTTGATTGGGGAAGTGTCAAAAGAAAATATTGTTAAAGAAAAAGGAAACATTCGACTCAAATGTTGGTCTTTTTGCTGTTTTAAAATGACAATCAAAAATGTCACATTTAAAGTTTCCCCTTTCAGAAGAAAGCCTGAATAAATAGTCAAAGCTAACATTTGCTGACAATGAAAAAAATATTGCAGCTCGCCTGAGAGAGACGGGGTTTTGCAGGGCCAAAATGTTTCAACAACTGCTTCCTCTTTAGCTGGAAACTGGGAGCACGTTCCTCAGACCTAACCAGCCTGAAAGCACACAGCAAACACTAATTATTTCATCCTTTTATATGTGAGGGAAGGAAGAGGAGCAAAAGCAATCAAGTGACATGCTTATGATGAAGTAGGATGCCCACTGACAGAACTATGGTGATATATCGTGGCTTCAATCCCATCCCATGGGCATAGGTTCCCTTGTGTGAGATGCTGGTGATGCCCAGCAGCCATACCCATCCTTTAGCATCCTCATTCCCTGCATAACAAATCCCACTGGGCAGAAAAAGAGCTGTAGCAGAGGGAGCAAAACTACTCCAGAGGCTGCCTGCCATAAAACACACTTTAAAAAAAAAAAAATCTGTCTGGCAAATCTGCTCATTTCTGCAATTTGGTCATCCTGACAAATCCATCCAATGGCTTTTAACCTCCTCTTCTAAAAGGGAAAGGAAAAAAAAAAGAACAATGCCCAAGAAAAATGTTTTCTTTATGAAGCCATCCAAACTTTTCATTATCTTTCTTTTTCAGGGAAAACTAATAACGGCAAACCACAGAAAGATACACTGCACAGGCTTGTGCTCCCCAGTGTTACTGAGAGCAGAGGAACACGAAACTAAATAAAGATGTTTACTGACAGACTAATAAACAAATGGGCCCATTTTGATGTAACCTTGATGAATGGAGCATCCAGGTGTTTTCAATAATGGCAATAAGCACTACAACTCAAAGTATTTCTGATTCAAGTATAATGCATTATTAGGCCATTAGAGGCTGAGTATAGAGGGCCATTTGTGCTCAGCCCTATCAATAATGTTCCTTCCCAGTCTACATTTAGGCCAGGGGAATTAGTCATACGGATATTCTATTTAATAAAAACCTAAAGAAGACGCATCAAGAATCACATTACATTTTAACAGGGTTACAGTAGTCCAGGAGGACCACAAGTTTAATTTTCATAAGAGCATTCATTCCTCAATTATGTCAAACATGAAAATGTAAATGGCAAATTTAATGCTAACAATATCCCTCAAAGCACATTGGCAGGTAGCAACCATTATGTTGAGTGAATGCTGGCTGCATAACAAGCAGCCCCAAACTAGACAGCGGGGGATTAAAATTGCCAAGCTGGGCTCCGCTGATTACAGCTGCACACTGCTGAAAACATCCTTTGTAATATGCATGTGGACTAAGAGCTGATTCTTTCCTCCTGAAGAATTTGCTGACCATGCAAGATTCACTCTCAATATTGGCTGAAGGTGGTAGCCACAAGATGTGATAGCAGCTACCCTGTGGGTCCTTCCAGGGAAGTGCAACAAGTCACATTCGTCCCCAGACGTAGTTCCACCAAGGAGGAGGGAGTTGCATGCACAGATACACTTCACTGGCTACTCCTTGTACAATCAGGAGTGTCTAAACAGGGAAGTGACGTAGCAGGTGGAGGATAGACACTCATATCTTGCTTCCAAGTCACAATCTGTAGCTTCCCCAAATGATCCAAGGTAAAAGAGCAATTAAAATGTCCAATGACAGAAACACACTGTAATACTTCAAAGTAGCTCTCCATTACGTGAAGCAGTTTCATAACTATCCAAACCACAGCAAAATATAAATGAAGGGGATGGCACCACAGATTACATACTGCACCTTCTGAATATGGCTCCAATCTCTGCCTTTGTGCAAGTGCTTGGATTCCTTGGCATGCCAAGAGTAACCTGGGACTCTAGCCCTGTTTCCACATAAAATAATAGGATAGGTAGTGATATATGCAGTGCACAAAGCAACAATTCCCCACCAGAACCTTGAAAGGAAGATGCATTAGTGTGCAGTGTGCACTGTGCTCTCAGGTGGTGCTGCTGAACAAATGCAGCCCATGCACTTCTGTGACACTCACAGTTCAAGAGAGTGAGAAGCATTGGGCACTATCCAGCTCCCTCCCATTTGCCTCTGCTCACAGAGCAGAAACTATCACCACCACTGCAGTTCCCAAAATGGGTTTGTTCAGTAGGAGGTAGACTGATCTCCCTTACTGAGGTCACTGGAAGTCTGTGCATTAAGGTCATCTTCTATATGTAAGAGGACACACCAAAAACATAAGCCTTCAAGAGTGTATAGGTATGTGCATGGAGCAAACAGATTTAATGGAAATATTACTTCCTTTCTCTCAGACAAGGCTAATTAAACCCCTCTCCCTAAGCTTTTCTTATACCTAATCTTCTTCATCCTTCTGGTCTAAGTCAGCTGACTCCCCCAGTCAGCAGATCCTTCATATCCTTTATCGTCCATCAGAACAACCATTCCTCACATGTCCTCTCTCCTGCTGCGGCTCCCTCTTCAACCTCTACCCCGTGCAGCACTGTGCTGCTACAGAGTCAAATCTGCTCCAACCCAAAATCTTGGAGTAAGAAGGGATGAAGGGGCATTTCCCCTGTCAGATTCTGCAACTCCCACTCCTTCTCTTTTTCCAGCGATCCCAAGCCCTGCACTCTGGTTGGTGACAGATAAAACAGACACGCTTTACTCAGCAGCTTGTTACACACAGGGACCAGCACCAACTCCCATCACACAAAATAAGTTTCTGATGCCAAGCTGTCTCACAAGAGAACTATTTCTAATGCTTATGCTACAGCACAAGAGAGAAATTTGGAATAAGCAAAGCAGCAGTAAGGATTTTACTGTTGGTAAATTCCTCCTTTTCACAAGTCAGCGATAACAAGGAATGAGGCATAGCAGCATAAGCAGGGCTTCAGAGATGTTACAATACACACACTTGTTTAACTTCCTTATCGCTTGGATGCCTTCCTGCTAAAAGGAGGAATGATTCTGTATCTTGGTCAATAAAAGTGTCAGCATTTTGCTTTGGATTACACAAGCTCAGAAGACAATTTCCAACACGTCCTTCCATTTGCTAAGCTAGCGTAGACATCATCACTGTGTATTTAGAACATATTGAACTGAAGATGAGAGAGAGATGAGGGAGTAGAGACAAAAGGGGGAAAATAAAACATGGTTGAGGAAGTTACTTGATTAATGGAAAAAATTTAGAAGCAATTTTCATTTACAATCCGGTCGTAAGAAGCTAAATTGTCTCGTAGGGATGTTTTGGAAGGAGTGAATAAAGTTTTGGAAGGCTTCCTCAAATTTCTGGAGCCACAGAGAAATCCACTGTGTCTTTATTTTTTCTTGGCATAACTGAATATTTCAAGGGAGCTCAGTTTTCCAGCACTGTAGAAGAGTTTAAGTTTTCTTTAATAGCCTCTAATAGCAGTCACACTTCACAAAGCATACACAACTCAGAACCCAGCAGATGTGTTTTCACGATGATTGGTTCTTGTTATTTCAGTTTCTGTGCCCCAGCTTTCCTCCAAGAATCACTGCGGGAACCAGCCCAGAACAAGTGCTACAGCGTGAGACCCTCTCCAGCCAGCGGCTGTTGTGTCAGCACCAGGAAACACTTAGCTTTCATCAGCCCAAAGTGAGGATCAGTTCTCGCTTCACTTCCGAGTTTCAGCAAAGAAAATGGGTTGTTTCGTGGTGGGTTTATGAAACCCCAAAGCAACCAAGTCCTGGAAGACTGGAAGGACTTGCCTTGTGAGCAGGCTGAGCCAGCAGCACCAAACACAGGGTTTCCTGGCAGGCCAACACACCTTGACCTTGACTCCCAAATGCAAGCACCCACCTCTCTCAGCTTTCACGTATTAGGAATTTTTCCTTCGGAGGCAGCCGTGTTTTCTTTCCTGGGGTGGGTTATTTTAAGCCCGTGTCAGATGCTGTCAGTCAGCAGCCTAAGAGAACTGCTCGGACCCCTGGCTTCACTCTTGATGTCCCACGAGGAACTTCACAAGCAGTCCACAGCCGTATTGGCATATGGCTCTCACCACTCCGCTCCCCAGACGTCTTGGAATAATAAACTGGTAATTGAACGGCGAGTTCAGTGCTGCTGTTTGCAGAGAGCCATGACCGCTGAATGATTACCACAGCAGGCAGCGTGACGGAGGTGTTGAAAGAGTCTATTAGTCTGCTTAGTCTAAGGCAGTATGGAGTGTTAATGCAAGCTCTCTGCAAACAAATACCCAGCGCAGATGACAAGAGCAGCAGCAACTAGGGGGGCTGCTTTCCCAGGGGAGATTGTTGTCAGAGAAATGTCATGCTTGAACGTAGGAGAAATGCACCGAACCAGGTGACCAGGGCTGGAAATGTAGGTAGGGAAGGAGTTGTCCTTGCACCCTGCTTGGAGCTCTTGTATTGAGGAAAGGAGAGATAAGAGGAAGACTGTTGCTGCTCCTTGCTGGCGAGGAGTCACACTCGCCCTGTAACATGATGTGCCTCTGAGACTCATTCCTTGAGATGTAAAATGACCCGTGAAGATACTCCAAGGCACAGGTCACGCTCAAGATTGCCACATTCATAAGTTAGAGAAATAAATGAGTCCAACCTATGCTGATAACCCATCCCCCTCCAACACCCTTGAGGGACATCCACTCATCTCCCTGCCCCAGTGGCTCTAAGGCATGCAAACCCATTCCCAGCCAGGAGACCTGCGAGCCTGGTCCTTGACAACCATCCTTACTGTACGAGAGCTTGCAGCATTGTTTGGTGCTTCTGCAAGATGGTGGCTTGTGTATGGTCCTCAGGATTCTCTGAGCACACCCTGGTGAGACTGGAACATATGAGGTAGATGGTCACAATTCGTAGCCCACTCTCTCAACAATCAACAAGGCTAAAATAAGGCATTTGCTGGTGATCGGTCGTATCAGTCTTGGTCATGGATGATTCTTGAGCAATCACTACTGAGAAGGACCACAGAATCCTGTGAACAGCTGCTGTTGTGGTGTAAGTCTTCTGTCACAGGAAAAATCCTTATAGGTAACTTCTTCCACAAGTCCTCAACCCTCAAGCAATATTTTGTACAACATCTTGGAAAATTTAGCACTATTAGTTTAAAACATATCCAGGTTGGTGGCTTCAAGCTGATTCTCTCTCTCCTCTTTCATCTCTCAACTTTTCTCATCAGGAGGCTGATCAGATACGATTTGAAAGTTTAGGATTGACCTTGTTTGTCTTTACCAGCTCTCCTGTTACCATGGCTCTGAAAAAGAGTTCAGGTCACCTCACTCCCAGTTGTTTGGACACAAAAGCATTAAGATACCAAACACCACTTTGAAAAGGGAAAAAAAAAAAAAAAGGCTTTAAAATAAAAACTTGCAAACCAGAAAAGAGCACAGAAAATATCCTTGGGATTAGAAAGAAAAGGTTCAATGGAATTACATGTTGCTCCAGGTTAAAGTTTTAACTGGGAACCATAGGTGTTTAAAGAAAATAGATATCTTGCTTTGTGAAACCTGGAGTCAAACTCTGCCCGTTTCTGTCCAGTGTCCCTCCATGCAGAGACAGCTAAATCAGTCCAAGCCAGGTTTGATAAAAACCCCAGCGTATCTTCCCCATTATGTCTCCTACCACTTCTCAAGAGCCATCCATGAAAGCTGGCAGAGAGATGTCAATTTGCACTATTCAAAAATCTGGCCCTTCAGACACAATAGAGGGGCAAATAAAGGTCAGTGCTGACTCACCAGCCAGGGGGCATTGCAGCCTCCCCCTAATCCCCAGGACAAGCCACACCAGTAGGGAGGCTGAGCAGTGAGCAGCTGGGGGTGTCTGGTGGTGATGGTCCCTGACAGAGGCAGGAGCTGTCGCAGCATCGTCTCCACACTCTTTCAAAGAGGACAAACCAGCACAAGTGATTCGAATTTCCTAGGGCAAGGTGCTCAGACACTGCTCCTGAGCACTGGTAGCTTCTCTCTTCCTTCTTCCGCTCCCTGCCTCCTCAAGATTAGAGAGAAAAGATGCCTTGGCACAGCATCCTGCAAATGCTACTACTGCAATTAGACATGCCTCTTGCCTCTCTGACTGGAGCAATCCCTTTCTGCTCAAATTCAGCCAAATCCCTGCACTCAGGGGTTGTTTCTCCACAGTCAGCCCCCTCTGCCACCATCAGCCTGTGTTACAGTCCAGCAGATCTGGATTTAGCGCGCTGCCTTGTGATTCTGCCCGCTGAGGATGTCCAGTGGCATAAGCTCATCATATGACTGCATGCTGTGCACATTGGGGTAACCATGTGGAAGAGCTAATTACAAGGCAGGAAATTAGAGCACAAGCTTGGAGGAAGCAATCTTTCAACACACAGCAGAGCCAATCCTATAGTCTTTAGCAACTGTGCCTTAAGTAGCAAGAAAACTGGCTGCTGAAGAAGGACCTGGGTTAAATCTCTCTTCCCCTCTCTGTTTCCTCTCAACTTCTGGTGTTGCTGTAGCACAGCTCAGTGGAAGTCTAAGTAATGTTTTTCAAGAGAGAAGGAAACCTTCCTTTATTAACAGTTCAGCAGAACACTTAAGCATGTGCTTAAATGTAGGCGTATGGATTGTCTTACTGACTTCAACAGGACAACTTGAATGCTTTTTATTAGGCACGTGAAGGAGAACCTTGCTGAGTCAGATCCAGAAGGTTCATACTTTCTTCAAGATCAAAGGCAGCACACCAGCTCCTACAGCAGAACCCACACAGCTACAGTTTATTTGCTTTACACTGACTGCATTTGAGTGGAATGAAATACAACCTGCAAGCCAAATTAAGCTCTCTCCCTCTTGTGTTTTGTTGTGATGCTTTGCTTTTTGAGCACATCAGCAGAAAAACTTGATTTTTGACAGCACAGACAGTTGCAAGTGAAACAATGGGATTGTTTGCAAGTTGCTGGTGCACTCAAACACAGAAAAGAAAAATTGCAATGTGGACAAGTAAGATGTCAAGTGAGCCAGAATGTTTCCATTGGCATCAAGACACCTCTGTCCCTCTCCTCCACCACATCCAGCAAGATGGAAGAGCTGCCAAACAGTGATTCCTTTCGACTTGGGAACCCGCATTTATTACTACCATTTGTTTCCAAATCTCTACAGTAGCATGACAAAGTAGCAAAAGAGCTTTGAAATATCTGCCCCTCAGCCTGCCCACCCCACCCCACCCCCTCCCTCCAAATTACCACCTAAGCAAAGCATGCAAGCATCACCCCTCCTAGATGATAGAGGAGCTCTGGAAATAACATCACAGTCACGTGAAAATAAGCTCAAGCATAGATGGCTACAAATGATAAAAGTTGGCTTTTGGCCTGCTAACTTTGCAAACACTGCTGTAGGTCAAGGGGTGAAAACATGGAGAGCTGTCAGATCACATAGGAATCTCAACTGTGACTTGAGGAGAGGATCAAAGCGCTCTCAGCCTGCTGCCTACTGCTGAGTCGAGCAGCAAAAATGCCCAGCACAGCTCAACAGTGTAAGTCTCTAGGAAAATAAGAGTAACAGCTATGGCCAGTGCACAGGCAAGATCAGGTATCCTAGGAGTCATACAAGGAACCTGAAAGCTAAGAGATGTCACAAGGACAGAGGCAGCATTTGGGAAGTGATCCCTGTTTCTCTAGCATCATCTGGGTAGCTGCATCCAGATGAGACCTCTGGAGACTGAGGAATAGGAGTCAGCTGATAACAGTAAAACAGCCAACAACACAGATCTGTTCTGTGAAGCAACCTGGCAGCACTCACACACAGAAACACATGCTTATATACACACACGTGTGTCAATCCCTGTATTCCATTCTCATGGCTTTTTGGCACAGCTTGAAAAATAGACAGTAGCCGGGTACAACTGACATCCCAGAACATTTACGAGATATAAATGATGGTCTTGCTCAGAAATGTGATTAATGAAAAAGAAAGCCCCTGTGGGCTTCTTGCCATCTCAGCAACTCCCAGTTTAAATGCTTTAATATGCACCATCCCTTGCATCAGGTTTTCTTACCATGCATACCATAAAGTGAAACTCAAATGCAGAAGCCAAACTCTTACTTCCAATTAATCTGCCTTCTACTCAGCAACCAGAAAACCTTAAATGCATCAAACCAGACCTGAGATCACTGTCAGCTGAAGACAGCAGATTGATACTGTGAGAGCATGAACCGGAGCAGAGCACAGGCTTGTGTCAGTGCTTGTGCTCTCACTCCACTGCTAGTGCCAGAAACATTGCAGAATCCAGCTAATCCCTAAACATAACCAGAAGTAAAAGCAATACGACAGATACTGGACAAAATATCAACAAGGATCAGGTTTGTTAAATAAAAGGTTGTTGCACTGGAAGGTCACATTTTCAGTGCCGATTCACTTTATCATCCTTGTTCGCAGGGATTGATGAAATAACTAGAACCAGGGAAAGTTTCCACTAACACACCCATAAATGTATCTTTCCTCTGAAGCAATGGAAAAACTTTTAAGGCACTTAGATGCCATGATGATGAGCATGGCATTAAAAAATGTAGATAAGATAAGGCAGGGGATTGTCTGGCAGGAGTCGGCAGCTGTAATTTGACATGACGATAATTTCCCTCATGAATGCTGGGATAGGGGCAATGTGGCTCTCACATCTGCCATTAGCAGGACAACAAATACAAAATATTCCTCTAAAAGAGTCCTGTAAAAATCACCCAGTCTCCCTAGCCTATGTCTGGAGTCAAACACTGCACTCTTAAGTGGGAGGCTAAGGAGTGAAAGGGACCGCATCAAGTGTTGACAGCTCATCAGAGCTCAAAAGCTAAGTGAAAGCAAGATCAGTGCTTGGATTAGGACACTGTGGTAAAAACAGAGCACCAAGAAGGAGACAAGATCGTTAGGCACAAATTTTACAAAGAGGTAAAGTGAAAATTAATTTTGCTCATGTATCAGCTTCCTTCCCTCTAGCTATGAGGACTCAGAGGAAAGAAAAACCTTTGTAAAGTCATTCCTTGAAACCAATTAACCAGCAGCCTCCTACATGAGAGAAACTGTGCCGAGAGGAAAACGAGCTAACACCAACATATGGAAATAAAGCACAAGTACAGACAAAGTAAGGCAATGCTTTTCAGAGACGTTTGGAACACTATTTCCCACCTCACATGTTACATATGTTCCTTGAATCAGCCTATTTCTGTTTTATCATTTCTATGTAACTGCTGGGTGAGGCATTTACTGTAGAAAGTTTACAACACTATAAAGGAATGTTTTAAATGTCTTGAACCAATTTCAAGTGCTACTGCTAGAGCTCAAGCACACAGGATTAAACACAAACTCTGTCCTTCATGTGTCAAATTTTGGGCCCCTCTCTACAAGAAGGACATGGAGGTGCTGGAGAGGATCCACAGAAGGGCTACCAGGCTGGTAAAGTATTTGGAACATGTCTCATATGAGGAACAGTTGAGGGATCTGGAGCTGTTGAGCATGGAGAAAAGAAGGCTCAGGGGAGATCTCACTGTCTACAACTACCTGAAAGGAAGTAGTAGCTAGTTGGTGGTGGTCGGTCTGTTTCCCCTAGTAACAAGCAATAGAACAAGAGGAAACAGCCTCAAGTTGCACCAGGGGAGGGTCAGGCTGGATATGAGGAGGAATTTCTCTCCTGAAAGGGCTGTCAGGCATTGGAACAGCTGCCCAGGGAGGTGCTGGAGTCACCGTCCCTAGAAGGGTTTCAGGGACGGGTGGATGTTGCACTTATGGAAATGGTCTAGTGGTTGATAGGGCTGGGACAAAGGCTGGACTTGACCTTAAAAGTTTCTTCCTGCTGAAATGATTCTATGAACATGCACACATTGCAAACTCTGGAAACTTCTATAGCCATTAATCATTTCTTTTCCCTAAGTTTTCCCCTTTTTCTTGGTTTTTGTTTAAGAGGAAGAGTCCTGGCACACTGCAGCACCAAGCATTTGTGCACATTTCTCTGGTGCCAGCTTGACACAATGATGTATTACAGTCTCCTTTCACTTCAATGAGTCATGGAAACAGAGAGCGAGGAAGTCATCATCCTCATCCTGATATCCTGGGAAGTCCCCACAGTGCTTCAACCAAGTTTCACCCAGATCTGCACTCATCTCTCCTAAGGCAGTTACACACATGGAGTGAAATAGCAAAAAGCACGTCAAGCTGAAGGGTCTGTATATAAAATTATGCCACAGAACCCCCTCAGCTGGCATCAATATCCTAACACACAATAGATGCTGTGCAAAGCTCCAAGTTCATTTCTCCAAAATAAATGCAGATAAAATCATCCCACGGCAAAACTGAGGCAGAGTTTCCAATGGAAGCAGAGCAGAATACAAGAAAGCAGCTAGAGCTTTTATTTATTGGTATGCATGTGTATTTATATACATATATATATATGAGCATTTTACATTAGCAAGAGGTTTTACTATGGCAAAAAATAAAAAGTCCTGCCTTACTGAGGTAGAAAGGTCAAGGTATTTTAAATTAATTTTTCCACAATTTGTGTCTGACAGAAACTGATGCTGTCTAGGTAAGTACTGCTATCTTGGGATGAGCTCAGGGCCAGCAAAACAAGGTGATAAGGAAGGGACAGCATCTCAAAACCAATAAATCTCCTTCCCAGATGGCATTTTTATCTAAGAGTGCCAAAAGAAGCTAGACAGGAAATTTGTGGACCTATATCATGGCAAAGTCATTAAGAGTAAGTGAGTTTCTGAAAGACTAAAAGCGAGTTAATCTGGTGCCTCTGATTAAAAAAGGACCTCAGCACTTCAGCTCCATCAGCCTAATGTTTACAACGTATAAAATAATTTAATCTGCCAAAGCATCAGTCTCACAAACATCTATGAAGGAGATAACATTTTAAAGAGGTCCCCAAATGATGTGCTAAAACCCATGAGGCTTCCCTGGACTGACAAAGAGGGTTCCTGCTCAGAGGATTTTCATGTAACTCCAAGCTCAATTTTCAGGTAAAACTGTGAAAGCAGGGGGTGAAGTGAGTGCATTAAAACGCTGCAACTTTTCTCTAAAGCAGTCCAGATCTCCTGCTGTATTTCAAGACATGGGCTCTGCAACAACACAGGCTGTCTTGTTCATACCAACGGACCATAATGACATTAGGAATCCATGCAGGAGAAAAGATCCTTGGGTAGAGACAGCTGTGGCCATTATGTCCCCAGGCTGGTAGGGAGTGAGGCAGCCCCCCAGACATGCAATGAGGTACCTGCTTCTGCCCAGGAGCATGAAGGAGGTTTGGCATGGTTTGACCCCAGCTATCTCTACCTGGGTTTTGCAGCTGTGAAGACAGCAGAGAACTATCCTGCCTCTCTTCATAGATTCATAGAATGGCAGGGTTGGAAGGGACTTTTAGAAATCTAGTCCAACCCACCTGCAGAAGCAGGTTCACCTAGATCAGGTCACATAGGAAGATGTCCAGGCAGGTCTTGAAGACCTCCAAGGTAGGAGCCTCCACCACGCCTCTGAAACTCTCCAATGAGTATCACCACAAGTTATTACAATAACAGTTGATTGCTTCAAGTACTATCAACCAAAACCAGCTATGAGCCTCCCTCATTCCCCAGGCCGCTACAGCTCATGTCTGGCAACAGCAAATCAATGCTTTGGCTCCATCACATTCACATACCAGATATCACTACGCAGCTAGGTCAGGTTTCGGACCAGCTTCAGCTTTGGAATTAGAGATATTAGAACATGTTCATCCTGCACTCATCCCACTACTCATCTCAAACAACTCACTTGAAGACAAGGCTAGCCAGACCACAAAGGTTAGAGACAATCTCACCCAGCCACAGGTTGTACCACAGAAACATATCAGGCACTAGAAACTCACTCTTTGATTCTCTTTTTAAATTTACTGGTATTAGCATCAGACAGATTCAAACATTCATGGTAACCCCCTATGAAACTCATCTATTTTCCTCAGAAGAGGGTAAGCAAATATTTACTTTGCTATCTTTTTTTAAGACAATAAAAGTCTTTTCCATGTACTTTTGCAATTGTAGCCATAAGGTATTTGTACAGGAGGAACATATTGTTGGCAGAGGAAGCGTATTTTGTTCTTAAAAGTAACATTTAACTAATGCTCAGAAATGCATTTATGTAATCTGTGCTCTGTTACACTGATGTATTAATAATGAAATTGTAGCTCTCCAAGAAAGTAATGAACATTAACAATGGAAGTGGAATCAGAATCCTATAATGCAAGAAATACTGCTTGCTCAGCTAGACACAGAAGGTGCATCAGTGATTTGAGTAAGAACATGAAAGGACCATAACGATAATGACATTCCATTTGCATAGTTAGTGCCTTTCAGCTGGAAAGTACTGCCTGGACTTTATAAACTGCCAGCTCAGAAGGTGCCAAGCAGTGGCAGAAGGATGCTAAGCACCACCAGGCTTTGAGAGACCTCTCTAGCAAGATGATTGGGTAGGTTCTGTAAGGCTTGTCTTTGGGACATAGTAGCACTAGTCCTTTTGGCTCCTATGAAGGACCCTCACCATAGACAGGCTCATTGCTACTCCAATTCTGAGCCACCATCCTGGACGTACAGGCTTGTTACTACCTTTTTGCTGCTGGCCTATTCATCAAAAACAGAGGTATTTTTTCATGCAGAAGCTTGTTCTTGCACATTGTTCCCACCAGCACGTTCACAGTAAGGACCACAGAGATCTCTCTGTTGTGCTCCTGCTCCAGGGTGACCAGAGAGCCAAAGGCTACACTCCCCCTGTGGTATGCCATGGTATTCCTTCCGCTTCCTAGTCCACTCATCATCCAGACTGAGAATATTTCAAATTATCCATTAGCTTTGGCTTCTGAGATGGGTCTACGTTTCCTTACTGTAAAAAACAGAGAGGATCCTCACTCTCATACAAGTCTGGCTGCAGCCTCCAAGCATGAAATTACTTAGTAGCCTAAAAGCAGCCAATCACATGTTTTAGAACAATTGAAACAATGCAGAGATTAATTTTTTTGAAAGCCTTATAAAACCTTCTGTGCCCTGCTCTAATGCTGCATGTAGTCTTATAGACTAGGGAGCTTTTTAGCGTCTGATAGAATGAGAGACAGAAAGTGGTGTTAGCCAAATAAAGGCAGATTGGAACTGTATCCTCCTTCAGATGGCTTGAAGGCAAAATGTGTTCATGAATAACTCTGGTTTGAAAAACATCAATATTTCTGTCAACTGCTACTGACCTAGAACTCAAATCATGAAACCAAAATATAGATGTTTCCAAATTCCCTGCTACAAGAGGCACGGAATGCCACAGAGCAATAATCAGCAGAGGCACTTTTAAAAGCAATAGTGTTAAATTAATCCTCCCATGCTACACAGATCTTGTGAACAGTTTTCTGGTAGTATGGAGTTTACTGAAGGTTGGGGTCACGTGTGTGTATTCCACCCCCTTTCCTCTCTAAACAGATTTCAATCTTCTTTGATTTTCCATGCATGAGTGCCCAGACTGAATGAGCAGATCTGTTATCAGCTGCAAGGAGTCTGGGCTTACAGCTGTTGACTGATAACTCCCCCGCAAAACCCCCATCCAGTGCACCACGTCTTGCTTCCCTTTGCTTATCCCCCTCAGGGCTCTCAGGCTGAAGTTTTGCTTGAAGGAGCCTCTACTCTGCCACTTGCTCCTCTCAGCATCTTCCCTGTGCGACAGACACAGTGTTCAATGATATACTAAACACTGGGCTGCAGTGCTGCTTTTTTTCCAGATGAAGATACAGAAGAGTTTTGTGTTCTAGTGTAAAACCATAATAAACCATTGGCTGGCAAACAATATCCGTGATTTTGATTCTTGGGCTCTTTTTTAAAATCAATAACAGTGGATACATACAATTACTAAAGGAAACAAGATTACAGCTTACACTGTTAAAATCTCTAGCAAAAGAACAGCATGCTTCAGATGGTACAGCCCATGACTTCTTTGACATAACATGTCGCCTTGGTGGTTTGATTTCCCAGACTCAAAAGTCAGGATTACCAGAACAAAGAGCAACTGAGCAATTCTCTGGGAGAAAGTACAGTGGTAGGAAGCATCTTGCACACACACACAAACCAAAACCATTTGTTTTGTGTCAAGGGAATAATTGTCAGCCGAGAGCCTAGAGATGGTAAATTGAATTGTCTGTTCTGCATATACTAATGGGAACTCAATGTTAAGTCAAATAATGCCTTGAAATGATGTGAGGTTGAAAAAGCAAGTTGTTAACAAGGAGAGAGGCTGAGGGTGCTTTTCCATTTGGAACATGCTTTTGCATTTTCTTTCCAGTCTTGGAGGATTAGGGTGATAAAGAGATAGGATTTGCTAGGAGTATTTTAGCTGACTAACACACGGAAACAATGCAGATTGCTCACATCCTTCTTTGTGGATTAATCCCCAAGGCTTCTTTTTTATCATTTGCCTATGGATGGGAACTGTGCTGCTAAAGAAAACGACATCAAACGTCTTCACAGACTGAAGTTACCTATATAAACCCTATACTGTACTGGAAGTGGTAAGCCTAGGCAATGATGACAATTTAAACAAAGTTTAAATGAAGTATTATAGGTAGAGAGTTTCTACCACAAAAAAAGATAACTTGGATCTGGTCTTACTGAATCCAGTAAAGTTTCATGAGATTCAGTAGGAATGGGAGAACTCACTAAGCTATTATCCTGTATACATTTGATTGTCTTTAATCAGCAAAATAGATGTGATGATTTGACTCAAATTCTCCAAACCCTTCCCTGGTCTCTGTGATCCACTCATCTTAACAGCCAGAGAGCCATCACAGGCAGTTTCCACAGCCATGGTCAGCATTGCTCATAGACTCTTCCAGAGGGGATTGCTGATGAGGCTACAAGTCCTTTTAAAAGGTGACCAAGAAATACAATTGTATTCTGCAGCCTTGAGGAAACCTCTTTGGTAAGAGGCCAAGGACAGGGAGGTCTGTTGTCTCTGAGAAAGCTTTAAAAGCTTCAGTCTGAGAAAGATGAAGAAAGCAATGGTGTTTCCAAAAGGAAGTGAGAGCACGTAGCTGGCTGCTGTGTCTTAGGGCCTTTGGGGCATCACTGCCCCCAAAAAAAGAGAAGCCACAGATCACGCAGTATTTCTGTTCCTTGCAAATTATGAAACTGAGAGTGTTTTCTTCCTCCAATGTGAAAACCAACCGCTTTGACATATTACAACCAAGGAAGAGACAGCTTTTTTTGCATCTAAGGAACATTTCACTTTGATTTCTCCACAATGGAGTATTCTCCTAGGACTTCCAGAGCTCTCAGATCCCTTGGGAAACCTTGCAAATTCCCAGTTGCCCACATGCAATCACTCCAAAACATATGGGATTCACACCAGTCCTTGTCTCAAAGCAGACATCCCATGAGCAAGCCTCTCCATCCCTTAGTGTGAGCAAAAGTCTTGGAGAACTGTTCATTTAATCTAGAGTCCATAGTAATTTGATATGTCAAATAGTCTAGGCAAAGAGTGGTCTGTTGCTTTCTGATCTCCCAGAGGGGTTTCAAGAGCAGAACACAGAAGTGTTCACGTCCTGCTGATTCAGGAACACAAAAGGTAAATTTTGCTATGGGATGTCTCTGCTCCACTTCAAACAGAATCAGTGCTCATGATCTCCTAGAGCAGTAGAAAATGGGATATTGAAGTTGCTTGTCCAAGAGAACAAACCTTCTTTGGGAGGCACAGGCCCTGGTTCAGTCCTCACTGAGATGTGAAAGGACTCAGAATGCACCTCCGCATTCCTCTTTGTGCCTCAAGACTGCTCCTCAGCAGCATGAATTTGTCTCACAGAGCTGTATCTGCAGTACAGCTGTCATTTCACAGAGCTGCCCTTGGCCAGGTTTGCAGCCCATAGGTACCAGGCAAGAAGGTAAGAACTTTCTTTTCAGTAGTAGATTAGATGGTGGGAAGCCTTGGTAACTGTTACAGATTTATGTCAGGGCAGGAGGGGAATTTAGCCAATGTCCAGTTGCCCAGTGCATCTGGGATTAAGTGAAGCTGTCAAACACTTATTTTAATTCTAGGAGGAATTAGGAGACTTTTCAGCAGGCCAATTCATGACACATTTGAGGATGGCTTTTTAATCTTATTTTTGACACCAGTAGCAGGACAGAGAGATTGAGTACCAGCCTCCTGTTAGCAGAAGCAAAGACCATGTGTCCTGTTTCCCAAACATAGCACTGAACTTTCCCCCTGGACCTCCACGGTTCAGTCAAATGGAATAAACAAATAAGAATCTTTCAGCTGATTTACCAGAAAGTATTTTTCCTCTTAAAAAATATGCTGAACAAGTACTGGGGGGATAGGGAGAAGTCTTTCCAGAGCAAACTCTCTGCATTTATTTCATCTTTTGTTTGACAGAAGCAGGCAATTTCAAAGAATCCCATTACCCAGCAGCATGCAACAGAGGAGCTTCATCCTCAACCTGTCCTTGATCTCAGCTGTCTATCTTTGCAACTTTGCCACCCGTGACCACATCACAGGAGTAAACATTCGATGACCCGGCTCACCCTTTCTCCTGCCTCATGACCTGCTCTATGGTAATGTTTTCCCCTTCTTAATTATCTTATTCTTTACGCCAGGAAAGGTGTATGATTACATGTTCGGATTTCTAACCTCACAGCATCTGTTATACAATGAGACTTTGCCAGAAAGCTGCTTTCAAGAGTCAAAAACCTCGCACAGGAACACTTCCACTTCACACAAGGCAAAGACTAAGGCTAAGCTTCCCTAACTACTGGGAAATAAATGGTTTTAGACAGGGAGGAGGAGCTGGGAAGACACTTTTCTTGTACATGCCACCAAGTCACACATATCCGTCACAGATAGGCCTACAGAGGCATTTGTCAGACTTTGCTATTGTTTTCAGAATGTCACATCACCCTCACATTTTGCTGGGGATCCTGCTGAAATTGGTGTCTTCACACGTGACATATACAGCAAGGAACCTCTGCTACAACTTTGCCATGTAAAAAGCAAAGCTATTTAAAAGGTACAGGGCATAAAGCCTTGTAAATATACTGCTCCTCATTCATCACAGCTCTAGAAGGAAGGAAGCTGCTTCAGCTACCACGGAATTCTTGATGAAAGAGCTAATGGGCTGCAGGAAAACATCACCTCAGCAGTGCTTGATCCTTTAACTTAAATGCCTGATACCTACTTGTAGGCATAAAGTCAAAGGAGAAGAACTTGGCATGTCCACAAATAAGACTAGTTCTGTAGTTTAGAAAAAAAATCATCACAACATCAAAAATGAAAGCAAACTTCAAAGAAAGGAAGGAAAACACAGCCCAGAAGTAAATATTTTCTATGAAAATTACCACAAAACGCCAACTTATATCTTACAAAGCACTAACCAAAAGTCTTTAAACCTTCAGACGCCAGCTTATCCAACACGCTACTCTGCTCTTCCCAACTCAGGATACATGAGGATACTTCAGGAATGCAATGCAGATGTTTATGCTTTTTTCAAATTTAAGCCTTTCTGAAACACTAAACCCATGAGTAGAGTTTTTCAGCTACCAGATACCCGTCTGTTAATTACAAAGCAGAGGGGCTCGTCTGTCTGAGCTGAGAAAAAGGTGTGGGGTGGCACCACTCATTCTAATGAATACTGAAGCAGAAGATTCAGCAGGTGGTTATAGATAATGCTTCTTTTATGTTTGACTTTTAAGTTGGATCACAGTCTTCCATCTTCCTGTGCAGAGGAGATCTTGTTCCTAAGTTAACTTTGGTAAGGTAACTTCTCCTGACTTGTGCGGTCCTTAGCAGAACCACAAGATACATCAACTGTTGGGGCAAGCACGTTGCCAGAGGGCTGCTCAGAAGGTGATTAATCTGAAACTCAAATTCCAACACATTGCTTGGGTCTGACTTATTCCTTGGCTGAAGAATGTGGACAAGCCAAAGAAAAGAAAGAGCTAGTGAAAATAATTACAATCATTATTTCTTGGCAACCACCTTCCCATTTATATCATTTGGTATATTTTTGTATTTTGCCTGCCTGCAGATAGCTTTAAAGGTATTACTGGTGTTTGGACATGTGAAAGTAAACCAGATGCCGTGTCTTGGCATCAACTTTGGTGGTTTACCCCAAATTGTCCATTTCTGGTGAAGGTTGTGACCAAAAGGATGTTGGTGACCTTATTGGGACAAGTGGACTATGCTATGAAATACAGAAACTTACTTAGGCCAACGTTGTCCACTGATTAAAATTACCTACAGCTTCATCTTTGTGCTGTTTTTGATCCATTTGTCTGTCAGGATTGACCCATATGCACAGTAGCAGGAATGTGTCGGAGCACAGACTCTACCTTCGTGTTTCAGAGGTTGCACAATCTCTCTCAATGGAGGCATTCCAGGGCCACTTTGCCTCCAGAGCCCAGTCCCCACCTTCCCTCCCATGGGAGAACACAGACACCATATGGCTGTGTGTGTATGGTTTTGGACTGGGCCTTCCCTTTTCAGTGCTAAACTGACCTTACAGCTACTGAGCACCTCAGATGCCCACACTGCTGCTCTATCACACAGTTTTCCTTCCAGCCTCCCATCTGTGCCCTCTACTCCTCCAAAACTCTCTTGAGGGATCACAGTTTCTGCCAGAGCCTCTGGATGCTCTGATAATGCAAAAAGAAATTAAATAACCACAGAACAGGTTCAGGATATTTACATCATTTACCTGTTGCTGTCCTTTTGGTCAGAAAATCCACACTAGGCAGGAAATCCACAGCAAGGTAACATGTTCACTCCGAACACAAAGTCCTAAGACATGGAATTGCTGCGTGGGGTTGTTTTTTTCCTTTCTGCAAAGGCTAAAGCCTCACTTTTTGCTTTACTCTTTCATAACAATCACAGTAATAAGAGCCTAGCTCTGAAAATACTGAATTGGCATTTCTAAAGCCTCCTGGCTGTCCCATTTTGCTCTAGAAGAGCTATCTTCTTGGCATCATCCTACAAAAACATACTATGTGCTGCATCACACGCTAAGAGCCAGAAGAGCAACATTTACACTACTTTATATGAATGAGACATGAAGAAAAATAAAGTGTCTTATGGATAACTCAACAAGCTATTCATCTATCCGGGCCTTAATTTATTTGATCTATAATAACAAAATATTTCCTCCTTTAATTTCATTCTTTAAATTCACCAGATGACAGGAGAATATTGTAAGCAGAAATTCTGTACTAGAAACCACATTCCAGTGGTATTGGGAAATCACTTTCTTGTGGTGGAACTAGAAGCCTGCTCTTGAAGATGCAAGGATTTCTTTTTCTCTGCAGTAGTTTTCAGCGTGGTTGAGATGGAGCGGCTGCTACAAGAACAGATCTTATTTTGGATGCCGATGAACCTCGCGGGTAGTAAATCTTTTTTCTTAAGCAATTAAATCTCTGGCTTTAATCTTTCATTCTCTTGATAGAAGTGGTTTCCTGGATCAGGCTGAAAGCCAGAAAATAATCTGCAAAACAAAGAAGGTTCCCCCCAGCTCTAAACTACATTTAATACTTCTCTTTCACTGCAATCATCCCGGCTGTTTTCTGTTTAAATCTTTCTTTCTTTCTTCACTGTATTGAAAGAGACCAACTCTCACAGTTGGGGAAAAGTGAACAAGTTTCGGGACACAGAAACGTGTCATAGAATAGTTTGGGTTGGAAGAGACCTTAAAGATCATCTAGTTCCAACCCCTCTGCCACGTGACTTAAGAAACCTGAAGCATCTGTACACCTCAGATCTTTCCCTTTCTATTATTCATTAGGGAAAACACCCTCATGCCTTCCCCTTGCCTTTAAGATTTCAATTACAACACTATTAACATGGAAGTTCACATTCATCAGTACTTCTCCTGTCTAGTGTCCCTTCTACTAGTGCCCTTGTGAGACCACATCTGGAACATTGTATCCAGTTTGGGCCTCTCATTTCAACAAGGACACGGTGCTGCTGGAGAGAGTTCAGTAGAGGGCCACCAAGACTATGAAGAGAATGGAGCACCTCCCTTATGAAGAAAGGCTGAGGGAGCTGGGGCTCTTCAGCTTGGAGGGGACTGAGGGGTGACCTCATTCATGTTTACAAATACATAAAGGGTGGGTGTCAGGAGGATGGAGCCAGGCTTTTCTCAATGATGTTCAGTGATAGCACAAGAGGCAATGGGTACAAGCTAGAACATAAAGAGGCTCCAAAGAAACTTAAGGAAAAACTTCACTGTTCATGTGATGGAGCACTGGAAGGGGCTGCTCCGATGGATTGTGGAGTCTCCTTCACTGGAGACGTCCAGGTGGGTTTTGAACAAGTTCCTGTGTGACCTACTCTCAGTGGTCCTGCTCTGGCAGGGGGGTTGGACTGGATGATCTTTCGAGGTCCCTCCCAACCCTTAACATTCTGTGATTCTGTGAACCCACTGTATGCTGTTGGTATACCAGCTGATCCCTTCTAACTGTAAACGAAAGATGATTTTCAGAACTGAGGAACTGCAAAGGTAACAGTAACCTTATGAGCTAGACAGTACTGAGACATTTTACTTCAATAGTTAAGTGAACTAGAAGGCATTTGTTCAGGAAGACACCGTTGCTTTCTATTAATCCTACCCTTTCTGCTCTGTGGCCATGTTACAGGAAGCCATGCCAGCAGATAGACAGACATGCATTACCAGCAGTCTTGCCTCTTACGGGCGGTGAGGGGGGGCTCTCTCCATTAGGAGACGCCTGATAGATGTTACCTAGTGACACATTTCAAAGTAACTCTGGAAACTGGATTGGATTGAGAACACCCATCAGATTGTGAGCCTGAACCTCCTGACAGACTGTTTGCGTGTCAAGGAAGGCACTCTGCATCAGTGTGAACATCTCCACATATCAACATGTTAAAGACCTGTCCTTTCTGATTAAGAGTATTGACTCTTAGCTGGATAGCTTCAGAGACAGTAATGAGGTTTAATGCAGGTCTCCAAAGAACTCAGATTGCCTACTGGAAGTTGGAGAATAATATTACACACATACACCAATATAAAGTGCATTATATAGTCCAATGATGTCTTGCATAAAATTAATACTCCTTTCTTAATTAAAAGAACTCTCTCTTCATTATTGTTTTAGAAATGTCTAGAAAATTATGGGATTTGGCATTTGGAAACATGTTTTTAATCAAAACACCACTTGAGAGATACAACTGTTCTCAGTCTGCATGGCAGTTCTGTTTTCCAGGTTTCAATATAAGGCTTAATACATTTAATTGTGTTTTCAACTCTGATCACATCAGCTTCTGAACTGGTTTTGTTCCTTTCCTAGCACAATAAACTCTGTGATTTGTAGGTATTCAGCACTTAAGTTTGATCCTGCAGACCTTTAAGTTCTTGTTCAACCCTCAGGAGTTTCAAGCAAGACATCCAGGATTATTTAGTCCATATAAACTATCTGCATTTCTTCTTTATTGCCCCTTGCTCAATGGCACAAAATATGAGACCATATTCCATTCAATAGCATGCAAAGACAAGACCAACAGTCCTGCACGCTCTATGTGCTTACAAAAAAATCCTACAATGCATTTCAAAACAGTTGTAGACAAAAGTCTACATTTCTGATGCCCTTTCTAGCCTATTCAGCACCAGCTGCTGCCACAGTGTGCCTCTGTTTCAAGCATCAATCCATGCAAAATAGTTTAATACATGAAAACTACTACGAAGATGCTGAAACCATTTCCTAAACCAGAGCCGTAGAATATCTCATCATATTTGCTTAAAGTGAGTGAAGGTAGCTGTTAGTACTGTTGACTGGCTGTGCTACTGAAGAAGATGACCAGATTAGATCTGTAGCCTTAATTTATCAGGAGGAGCAGCCCATTGACTTTAAAAAGCTCAGCCACTGCAGGTGATAATCGTCATATTTACTTACTGATTTCAGGAAAATAAATAGCTGTCTTGAGTCCTCTAGGATCTGAGAAACTGAGCAAGCAACCGTAGCCCCTGAGTAGATGAACTCTTTGTGCAAGACAAATACCACTTTTCATGTTGCTGGGCTCCTACAAACAGAAGCCAGAGGCATGACATGGTATTTGTTTTATCGATTATCCTGACACAGAAGATGCTGAGACGACACTCCAGCTGCAGACTGTGTGCCTTTTAGGGAAGCACAGCTCTAAAGAGGTCAAAAAAAAGTAATTGGTCAGTAATACAATTGCAAGAGATTCAATTAAAGGCCACAGTTATTCATTTTCTTTCATTTTGCTGTAAACCTCCAAATCGACAATCTAAGTTGAAGGTTACTTGGTTAAATCAGAAATATAGAGAAGAATGAACATTCCGGTGCTACCTTTGGCTTTCTCACCTAGGGCAGAGTTCAAGATACTCTAGGATGGATTTCAAAGCTACTGAGCCTGCAGGAAGCAGTAGGTACCTAAATTGCCCTGAAGAGCCAAGGCAGAGCTGCTCTAGTGTTAAGTGCTACCTTAACCACTGACCCTTCCTATGCATCCCTAAAGGGATTGTTGTGTTTCCACAAAAGCAGCTGCCCTCTCAGGGGACTGCTATGATGTGCCCCTTGCAAGTCTCAAGTCTAAAACATTCCCATGCTATACTTGGCCAAGAAGTGCATTGATTTCTGCAGAGGAGCACCACAAAAGTCATCAGACAGACTAAATCTAGATTTCTGATACTTCAACTCCAGACGTCCCAGCCTAAACAGCTGGACTATTCAATGGCTAGCACATGTAACCTGCTCCACTACTAAATACTGCTACGGCCTCTCCTTGCAAGGAGGGAGACAAGTCAGGCTTCAATAGATTAACAACAAGAAGTTCTAAGGAGTTGTGCTTAACGATTGGTGTTCCTTGAACGTGGCCACACCAAATATTCAACTATTTTTTAGAAACCACAGCAAGATGCAAAATTTTACTTGTTTTTCTGATCTCTCAAAAAAGCTGAGTTTCAGATTAACCCAAACTTCCATTTTCAAACAGCTGTCCACCAGGAATTCATTTGCAGTTGCACAAAGCCATCTGCACCTCCTGCATTCATCCACTCAGAAGGAGGAGTCAGATTACGAGGGCTGTTTCAATTGAATATGCTTCTGAGCACCGTGTTCACTACAGACTGTTTGAAGCTAATTCAGTTGCTTTAATTTTACCTGGTTATGGCTAGAACCTCAAAGCAAAAGAGGAATTAGCAATAACCCTACAGGTTACACACACAGCTATTCCTTCTTATGACAGGTCACTGCAGGAGTTTCGTCTCTGCTCACATCATGAGAAACGGCATCAACTAGCCACAGTCTAGAACAGCTCAAGGTGTAATGTGGTACCTGTCTTCAGCCCAGCCCCCAGGAAAGCAAAGCCATAAGCCATCCTGCCTGTAAGAGCTTGGCACAATGCACTGCTCTCATTTCTCGCTATCCAGGAGCAGCTGGAAGAGTTTGTGCCAGGATTAGGCCATCTTTATTCTGCTTTTTAACACCACAGTTCCCACCTCCCACAGCACAGGTGGCACAGAACAAGTGACAATCCTCAAGCACCTCAACAGCCTGTTCTAACAGTGAGGAGCTGCCAACAGCTCTGCAAATACTCGCTGCTTGGTGAAATCAACACATCTGCACATTTACTGTCACTGAGACAGTCAAAACTAACTCTCCAAATGAAGCAATACTCGTGCATATTTGCAATGGTTTCCCAATTTGTTGTGCTACTTATATTCAAGAGCAGTGCTACTTATGGCAAAACCTTAACAAAACCCACTGCTGGTAAAAATCACCTGGCATCAGTTTACTGGAGTGATACTTCACTTTTTAGTGTAGTGCTTTTTCCCCAAGATAACTTCACAAGCAAGTGCTATTCTGTTTCCAGCCATCTCTATTGTAGCTGCACTTGTGCATCTAGTCAACCCCAGAAAGATCAATTGTCTGAAATCCTAAACAAGATATCTAGCTAGATCAACAAACTTGCTAGAGGCCCTAAGGAGAGCAAAGCCACAGGTCCTGCCTCTTGCAGTCAACTCATTGACCTAGATGAGGCACAGGCAAACTGACAGGAGGTGTTAGCCACCTATGTGATTAAAGAGCAGAAGTTTTTCCATGATAAATTTTCTGTCCTCAGACGGAACATAAAGCTAAATCTTACTTCCAGGGAGGCCTCCGTAATCCTTCTTGTCCTCCAAAATCCACATACACACCATTAGGCAACAAGCTCAAGGATATCAAGCAGCAGGCAATTAATGTTAACAACTGACTCAGCCTTCCTTTTCTTTCAGCAATAGTTTGTGGTCTTCTTGAGCAGACTTTAGAAGAGAAATAGAAGAAACTGAATATGTACCAACTAGCAAAAAATAATACTCCCTGACAGGGGAAAACCAGAGTTGGATGTGACTGCAGAACCTATATTCAGTGCTCTGCCATTCACAGACACTTTCAATCACTGCCAGCAAGAAGTAGAATGGCAGTAGTTTGCCAACTTCCATATGTGCATGTCCTGGTTGCTCTTGACTACATCTGTTTTTCCGACAAGCCATTATGTCGAGTTCAAGACTTTGGCATTGAGCTGTGGTTCAGTATTCCAGACCTCAAGAACCTTGTTCAAGTCAGAGTAGCTTTTGTAAGGCAATACATTATTTTCTTCTTTAAGGGTACCCATCTAGAGCTTGGAAGTGGTTATCCTGTCCATCAGTTAACAAGATAGTCTAAAATTGTTACTGAAGAGTAGAAAATAGCTACATGGATGTTACCTGCCATGATTAGACATAGCAACTCCTCTGTGATCTCCATTTTAAAGAGGCAGGGATAATTCTGACAGTCTGAAAAATCAAAAATCTCTGCTCACTACACAGCTTTGTTTTCTACTGTAATAGTAATGTTTTTAGCAAAACCAGTTGAAAAAAATCACTGCAGGAGTTTCAGGAAGCCATTATGCATTGTAATGAAAGTATTTTGTCACGTTTTCCAATCATCCTGTTGCTTTTATTCACACAGAGCCAGTAATTAGCAAGCATCCTGTTCATCTGAAGAAGATGCATTTCCACTCCCTAAGTTTTTTCCTGGAACACAAGTAATCAGAAATCATTGTTGCTCCAAGTTAAGAGTATAAATATGCACAAATTACCCCTTTCTATCTGGCAGTGATGCAATATTGTTCAGGAACTAAAGCCTAGAGAACATGGTTAGCAAATCTGCAGGCATGCTTAATTCACACACACACAGACTTAAGCCAAGCATCTCTAATATCCTCTGTCATCACTCAAGAGGCAGACGTGAGAACTTCACTCACAATATTTGCCATGACAAGAGCAGCATTCACCTTCTGCTTCTGATGGGTGGTGATTTACAAGCAAGGAGTGACAGCCTTGTTACCTCATACAGAGACAGGCTCTAAGTTTAGACTTGTGTCAGGCTGAGCTCCAGGGACCCAGGAGGGCTCTCAGTTCCCTGAACAATGGGAGGTCAAAAACCAAACCAAACTGGGGCTGTTCCTGATGAGATATCACTGAACTGCAGAGGGGAAATAGGTTAAGAAACAATAATCAGGAGGGTGAGTGGTGTTTTCCAACTGGCATTTGAAATACGTTGTTCTTTGAACTTGGAAGTCAACCTGAAACAAAAGTACATGCTGAGCAACACTCTGCAAACAGCCACAGGCTTCATCAGGTCTTCATCCAACTCTGGGTAACCAGGGACCACCAAAATTAAAACTCTGGAAATACAAGCAAGGCAAGAGTTGTGCAACACAATCCCTGCTCCACTTACCCTAAGGATGGTTTAAAGGCAACAAGGGGCAAACATAAGCAAGTCTCTGCAACCCAAAAGTTGTGCACAGAGGTGGACTATCAGCAAAATGTTTACGTTTGTGTTTCAGGGAGGGAAGTACTGTATACCATTGAAAAAGAACAGCGTGGCTCTGGAAAGGGCTATTGCCAGGTAAAACCTTTTCTCCCAGAGATTAGTCCTCGATTCTCGTTTGCCCCCAACAGAGAAGTCAGCCAACTGTTTGGTGTGAAAACAAATTCTCCCAGTGTGGCCACAAGCTGAGCTAACACAAGAAACATTTCCTTTTGCCCAGCTTCTGCAGATGATGGGACTTGGTCCCAGGGCATTGTATTTAGTTTCAGTCTAGAGCTGCAGATCAGCCTGTGGCTGGGAATCCCACCCTCACCCTGGTATGAAGGAAATAGTGTTGAAAGGAAAGCATTTAGCTCCAAGGGGGAGGATTATTTTTAAGGACTAAACATTTGGCTGTTTAGGGTGTAAACCATGTAAAAGAATTTAGTCAGAAAGTATGTGTTCAACTAGAGGGAATAACATCCAACTACTCTCAGTATATTTAATTGGTTCTGCTAACAAAGTTCACAGAGCACTCAATTCTCCTTTACATAACCTTTTCACTTTAGAAGCAAAGCACACAACGAGTTTGAAGATGCACATCCTTCTGTTTCCTGAGTGGGCAGCTTCCAGTTCAAGTAGAGCTACAGTGTACTCCAAATATAGCAGTTGTTACAGTCTAAGAATATTATGGATGGGTCTCAACTTCCAATTTCTACAGAGCTTATAAGTCCAGTTTTGAGATCCAACTATGAAAGGAATTGGCTCCAAGAAGAAGGATTATTTCTAAGAACTCCAGCTTAGCTGCTAAGAGCATAAAGTGTGCAATGATCTAGCCAGCTCTATGTGCTAAACTAGGAGAACATCACCAGCACTTACCTACGTGTATATTTAAGTGCTAAAATACCTATGAGGAATTCACACCAAGGAGGTCTACATGGAAACTTTCTGAGAATCAGGCACCAAACTGCATAGTCCTGCCCCAAGTGTTACTTGAACTAATCCAGTAGAAACAAAATAAATGAAGCCCAGAGGAAAAATAATGGAACTTGGACTTTTGTTAAGTCTAACCATTTCTTCCCCCCCACCTCCCACTCGTTCCCTTTCAAATGGACAAAATTTCTGCACCCACTACCCTGGGACATACAATGGGAGAAGTAGAACAAATCATTTCACATCTATAAAGTCATGCCACTGTAGCCAGCACTCACATATAGAGACTCATTGAACCAGCTCCAGGGGCCTTGTTAGTACTGGGATTTGCAGGCAAAAAAAAAAAAAATCTTCATCACACATACTGCTGGCACCATCCAGGAGCCCCGAGTTTCCAGTTTGTTACTCCTGTTTCCCAGTACACAGTGTTTCACTAAGGTATTTAAACAACCTTCAGTTAAAAAAAAAAAAACAACAAAAGCCAAACTACCAGACACATGCTTATCACTGCTGGTGTGTGATGTCAAACTGACACCAGCCAGCTCTGGGGGAAGGTCCAAGCCTGCAAAAGCCAAAGGGAAAGAGAAAGAGAACCACACAACTAGTCCAGCAGAGTCGACACAACTCCCAGGAGAGAAGGCAGCCAAAACAGAGCTCACTAAAGGCATTTTTCAGCAGCCAGCTCTGCCAAACAGAACTGAATTGCCTGCAGCACAGCTTTGTCTAGCTGTCCCTTTCCACGCAAGAAGCTTGAATGCCTCAAGTATTTGCTAGCTACTCACGGCATTGGGATAGGATGAGAGCTAGACCTCCAGGTGCCTTCAAGAAATTTTGGCAAGTGACTCAAGGCTTGTGATTGCTGACAATTTTTTTTATCTTTGTATTAATAATGTTGCACATTGTTTTTACTCTCTTTCTCATCATTGAAACTTTTACTCCCTTCTCTCTTATCAGTGTCCACAAAAGCCAACCAGTTTTCCACTTACTTTTCAGCTCCAGATAACTTGCCTCGTGCTCGTAGCAGTCTGCCCAAACCAAAAAGAACATTATCCATGAAAAGACAGCACACAGTTTTATCCACCTACCCTTTCCTACACGGCCCTCCAGCAACCTACAGTATGTTACTGGTAGTTCACGGAGCTTCAACACTCTCAAAATTTGTACTTAACAACGTAGTCCTCCAGGACAATGATTTTTCTCAGCCATTCACAATGCTAACTCAGACCTAACTGACCAAACAGCTCCTTACAGACTTAACATTAAACTCCTTTCCTACCACCTGCACAGGCCTCCCAGCCTTTCTGTAGGCTTCTATCAGGCCTGTGCTAATTCATATCAGCTGTAGGTTGGACCCATCCTTCTCCCAGCTGATGCTGTTTCAAGTCATCTCACCTTGAGATAAGAGAGCTTAGTAGATGCCCTTATTTTTTCTGACTAATGTGTTCTTCTAAGAAAAAAACACATGGTGTCATCCTCCAAGGGTTTTTCTCTGATTTGCTAGGGAGAAAAGAAGAAGACTGTAGTACAGTCTTGCAGTACAGGATTTTTGGTCTAGGACTCTTAAAGGAACCAAAGCAAGCATCAATTCCTGCCTTGGGACTAAGGGCCTTGTGGAAGGAGCTACTGTTTCTCCTTACAAAGAATAAAGATGCCAGTCTCTTCTTAAAAGAAGGGGTTGACTTATTAAACAAACACTCAAAGGGGAGGACATCTCAAAATCCATACCAGGTGAGCAAAACATTTTAATCTACACCACAGAAGATAATCATTCTCACTGAAGTCAACAGGATCAAAGTATGGAAGTTGCTCTGAGGTAGACCAATGGGCTGACGGAGCACCTGGTAGTACAGTTTGAACCTGTGTCTGTAAAGCAACATGTACTTGCACTGCCCTGATTCAACAAGGCTGTTGTTCAGCTGCTAACACACTGCTCTAATAAAGTGGAGAGGTGTTTTTAAATTCACTTGAATACAAACTGAGCCAGAGCTAAAGGACATCATCAGAAGTGTCACTTAGCAAGAATCTGGATGACTGAGATTTGATAAGGGGTAATTAAGAAAGCATCACTGCACTTCAACAGTTTGACTAGTGTCACTACAGCCCCAGGAAGACAAGTGTGAGTTTGTGTGAACCAGTACCAAAGGAAAATCATTTTCATGAGGTAAGGATCAACCAGTCAACTGTCATGTAGCTCGACTAAGCTGTACGTTAGCCATGGCAGACAATGAATGATAAAAGAACTGCTCTGTGCTAGGATCACTGGACTGAGAAGTTACTTTTCGCTTCTATTTTTAAAATTGTTGTGTTTATCCAAGGTCACTCGTGAGGAAAATGGTCAAACACCAATTACTTCGTTGCAGAAATAACAGGGAACTTTTTTAAAAGGAGAGAAATGAGAGCACTGAATTGACTTGAATTTATTTGACTTGAATTTTCTCCTCATATGGGAAAACAAATTAATATTTACATACTGTAAAGACAAGTGTCTAGCCACCAAAATAACATCATCAAAAAGCCATCAGCAGAAAAGGTCTTATTATTTGGATAGATTCTTTCCGTCTGTGGTTCTTTCTTCTTGAAGTCTAAATAAACACTCAGGCTGCAGCCACATTTCATCTATTGGAAGTTTGAGGAGGTTGGGAGCCTCAGTGTTTAAAGTGCACAAGTTTTATCTTGGTGAGCAGCAGGAGCAGAACCCAAGGGAATCACGGGAGAGGCTTCACAGCCTGAAACAATCACCTATTCAGACTGAATAAGACGAGACACCGTGGGGAGACATTTCCAAGTCCTTCCTGGAGAAAATCAAAGTAGTCTTAAGTACACTACCAGAAGGAGCTGAGACGTCCACCTTTATGTGATATACACTGTAAAACACAGCATAATAGTGCTCAAGAGGACACCATCTGAAGTCTTAGGGCTAGGACATCTCAAGCTCTTTACTAGAGATCAACTCACCGCCAGTATAATGTTTGCCTACACATGCTTTTAGAGGCCACATTACTCTGTACAGCCTCCATCTGTGAGGTGCTGAGTGCTCTCCCTATCTTTTCATTGCAGTGGCAATTAGAGGTGTTCCATGCTTCAGAAAGATTGAATTAGAATCCTCTAGCCCTCTTAGGAAACAATTGCACATTCATAGGTGCAGTGGCCACCAAGAGAGAGGTACAGGAGAGCTGGGGGGGCCTGTGACATCGCAGCTTGACTGGGCTGCAACTCCAAGAAGATGCCCAGCAAATCATATGGGAGATGTTGCTGGCAAGCCACAGCTTCAGCATATCAGCCAAAACCTTGCTGCAGCCTGACTTAGTTTTCAGGTGAGCCAGAGCTTGGAGCTCTCGTAGATTTTCATGCAAGACAAAGCTTGGGGGTTATAGGACAAATGGCAATTGTCTTATTGAAATTTCTTCCTAATTAACAAGTTTCAATAGGCTTTTCCCCTCCCAGTGTCAGCTAGATACAAATGTTGTGAAACAAGCCCTTCCACACATCAAAGCAAGAGAGTGATTGTTTCTGGGTTTCAGAAACTGGATCCAGACCAGTACTTGGAGACACGCTTTTTCATTTTTAAGAGCCATTGCCCAATGTGATTCCCCAAGGCCCCAAGCCTCGCTTCTCATGAGCTTCATCCCCCACGTTCCTCCCAGTGGCCAGCCCATTGTTTGTAAGGGTCCCCAGTAAAGCTGTTGTAAATAGTTTACACAACACTCAGCCAACCAAGGCAGAGACAGTACTGCCACAGACACGTGAACATCTCGAGCTATAGCCGGGTTATTTCACACGTGATGAGAAATGAAAAATAAAGCCCTGAGCATTCCAGTCATACCAAGTGTGCTCCCAACAGTGCTTTTAAACAAATCTCCACTGTTTGAGGGACAGAGCAGAACTGGAGTCTGTCTGCTTCGATTTAAATCTGTCCCTGAACGATGTCCATGAGTTAACGGGGAGAATTACAAGGGAAGGAACAAATAAACATTGCAACAAGAAAAAGAAAACCAGACTTTCTAAACACCCAGATGCCTGGATAGTTCCCAGGCTAAGCATCCATGTGTTAAAGAGAAAAAAAACCCACTCTTCTCAGCAGCGCACAAGCGTTAGCAGCCCTGAGACTGCAGAACATATCTTTGCTTCAGGTATAGATGAACCAGAGCAGCACAAAACAGGAACCCCTGCATGAGCTGTGTCTTGCAGGGTGCATGGTCTCAGGCCATCCTACAGGGATGTATGTGAGCACACAACCTGCCCCACACATGATCATCCTCTCTAGGGAAAGGGCTTTTCCATCCAGGAAAGCACTTCTTGTCAGTATGCTTAGTGGCATGGTCAAATGCCAAGTGTCTACTTTGCTCTTTAGCTACTATACATACATGAAAGGTCTGGCAGCTGCTGGTTTTTAGCACCATTTCTGCCTTTGCTTCCTGCTGCAGCAAGGGAAAGACTTACTAAACTTTGTTTTGGATGTACTTCAGCCAAAGCCTTTCTGATTTTAGGGCATTGGCCCCATGATTGTCCATTTTTTGCCTACACTTCTGCTACTGCAGGCCAAGCAGAAAGGCTGCGTAGCCCCTCACTCTGCCACGTGAGACATTAGGAGCCCAAGTTTGGAATGGCAAATGAAGAGCCACCGATCACAGCCTGGTGTTAACATACAGTGCTGAAACACGCCAAGTCCCCGGTGAGTGACAGTAGGTCACTTAAATGATATCTACCTTGTCCCACAAAAAGCCACCCAGAGTCACATTTGGCCCAGATCTTGCATTCACATGGTTCAAATTTATGCCAGCATTTAATGCAGAAATGTTAGAGCTTGAGAGTAATATGTGTTTGTACTTCTAATAGCTATGTAGAAAATATTACACAAAGCCAATAAAAGAAAAAGCTTTCCCCTGTCTCTCTCCTGAAACTCCTTTTCAGCTTAACCCAATTTTCCAAGTCACTTAGAGGCCCTTAAATAAAATGAAATCCTAACGATGTCGCTGCCATGAATAATTAATTGTACCAGTACAATCTCTCAAGCAAAATCTATTCTCATTAGATTAGAGGTTTTCTCAAGACACACGAGTTCATTATGGCATTTTTACATCCTTCTTGTCTCTTACATTTCTTTGTCTCTCCTTATCTATGTCTTTTTGTATTTGTGTCAGAGGCTCAGGACTCCCATCACCTCGGTAGCCTCCAAAACAACGCATCAGTGCCTAGGGAAGAGAGCTTCTGTCCAACCAGATAGAAATGCGACAGTCCCGTCTGTAGCTCACAGGCAGCCCAGTGAGGTGAGCAGTTCACTGGACACTTCTGTTTCCATAGGCCAAGAACTCATTTCAACAGGTTTACCCTTTGCTAAAAGCTCTAACCTTAAACAGTAAGGGAACATGGTTCAAGCTTTGTATGAAATCTTTGTTAAAGCCATTCTCGGGGGTTTAGGTTATAGGAGGTTGAAGCATTTTACCTCTTTAATAACCAGACATTCTCTTGGTTTTTTTTCCCTTAGCTTTGTAAGGATAGAGGGTCAAATCCATTGCACATAGGAACTGATTTGTCTATGACTGTTTCAGTAGGTAAAACTTCCAAGACACCCAGATCTGCTTTCATCCAGAGACCTAAGAAACTATTGAAAGCATAATAGGAGTCATTCACAGGATCCTTAATAAAAGGCTTTGCCACAAGAACTAAAACTTCTGTTCAGACATGACTGCTGGCATCTAATACATTGTTTTTCTTGAGCCTCTGACAGTCTGGGCCCATCCAGTAGATTTTCTTCTTTTGAGAGTGACAACAGCATAAGGAATGAGAGCTTTCTAAAGTCCCCAGAGCAACTATTATTAGTCTCTTGGAAGATGTATAAAAATAAAATCCAGATCACCAAATGTCTTCAGGAATACAGTTTGATTTTTCACAGAGGCAACCATTACTTTTGATGCTGAAGACAGATTCTGTGTCTGATAATTACATTTCACCATGTACTTGTGCCCTGTGATTTCAGTGGGATATGGCACTGCCAGGCCACTTTGGATGCCTCCTGACTAACTGCAAACCCTGTGTAAGCACATGCTGTTAACAGCGTGCTGGATCAGGGAACTGGAAGAGACCTCTGCCCTGTCACAGGATTCATCAAGCACCATCATACATCAGCATCATCAAAAAGACCTGCAGTCTTTTTGGGAAGATACCACTTCCATGGTTAGGAAGTATCTTCTGGCCCAAATTTACTTCTTGGAGCACCTTGTCATTCGTCTTCTAGGTCACTTTTGTCCTTTACACTGAAGAGATATTCTTCCTGAGGGAGTTTATCTTCTTGACGCATTCACAAACAATGTTCAGAACTTCCCAGCTTTCCTCATCTTAGATGATTTAGATTCTCCTGGATCACCCAAGTGTCCCTTCCCTCCACGCCACTCCACTTGGGAGAATATCTGTGGTGAAAATGGGGAAATGGAACTGTACACTGCATTGCACATTAATACCCTAAGCAGTGGAGTTGTTCCTTCCACCCTGCCAATACTTCATGTTAGTTACCTTAAGACATCAGGATGGTAGATACTTTTTTTCCTGGTTATTTTGCACCTATGACTCCCCTTGAACCTCTGGTCATCCAACACTCCCAGCACTTTGCCATTTCCAAGTGCTATACTCTTGAATTCTAAGAGTAATTCTTGGTATTAGTCACTAATTTCTTCACCTATCTCTCTGTTTTGCTGCATTTCATCTCATTTTCATTAGCCCAGTTCTCGCTGAAGCACATCACCACCCTCTTCGTGCTGCTGATGCCTCGTAACTTATGTCAGGATCAAATTCCATTGGCACTTGAGAGCCTGGCCACAGACGTGCTCTGGCTAGGAGGACTGTAACCACAACATCTAACCTACCACTGGAAGAGCCCAAGGGAAAGGGATGTTACCCCATTAGCGTCTCACTGCCCATGTTGATCTGTCCCTAAAAACACTGCCTAGTTTTTCTGCAAGATCATTAACTGAACTCTTCAATACACATTTTTCCCCTTAAGGCTCTGTTTAAAAACATGTCTCCAGCCCTGTAATCCCCCTGTCAGCAAAGCTTCCTGTTATCTCTTCTTTATCTAACTGTTGTATTCATCCCTATCTTATCCACCTAAACTAATACATTCTCTCAAAGGACCATAAAATCTTCTCTGCCAGATATGAGGTTCCATGTTCCTGTTGTCTCTGCAACACTTCCCTGTAAAGCTTTTGCCTTCACTCAAAGTCGAGGGAGGCTCTGCACTTCGATGGCATTAGCTCCAAGTCCGTGAGCTCACTAGTCCCCCTTGCTCTGCTCATTACAACCCTCAAAATTTGCTTTCCTGAAATAAAACATCTTTGTTTTCTTTCACTGCCTTTCCATTTAAAGGAAGTCTATTGGCATTCCAAGCAGTTTGGTTTGCTTTTGATAATCAAGTCTTTGGTAACATCCTTGCTGTTGATCATCTGTGAGTTTCCAGTACTGATGACTCCTATTTAGGCCAACGACTGGTGAAGAAATCTGCCAGTTACTAGACACAAGGCTACATGGCTCCTACTAATCCTAGCTACTGTTTTCCCTACCTAGATTTTCCAGGTCAATTTTAATTCAAGAAATCCACTCATTTCTAAACCTAAGCTGAGGTATCCACAAACAAGGCTCCCAAAACTAGACCAGTAGATTTTTACATATTTTTTTACCATCTTTCCAGTTTCCAGCTGGCATAAAGGTAATTTTCTTCCTACTAGCTGGTACAGGGTTGTGTTTCAGATTTGTGCTAAAGAACAGCGGTGATAAGAGCAGGAGGTTTCTGTTTACTGCTGAGCAGTGTTAGCACAGCGTCAAAAGGCTTCTTCTGCTCCTCACCCTGCCCTGCCAGCGAGGAGGCTGTTGGGGTACAAGAAGCTGGGAGGGAGCATGGCCAGGATAGCTGACCCCAACTAACCACAGGGCTATTCCATACCACAGGATCTCTTGCCCAGGGTATAAACTGGGTGCAGCTGGCAATGAGGGATTGATTGATGCTCGGGCATCGGTCAGCAGTGAGTAGTTGCATTGAGCAGCACGTCCCATATCTTGGGTTGGGTTTCTCTCAGTTGATAGTCTTATAATTTTTGGTTCCCAGTGAGTGAGCAGCTGTGTGGTGCCTAGCTGCTGGCTGGGGTTAGGTTAAACCATGACATCTCCTTTCCCATCAGTATTTATCCCGAAGTGGGGCAATTTGATCAGTGTTATCCATTTTTGCTTCTTTGCAACCTGCCATATAATGAGCACAGAATTATCAATACCTTTACCCTTATTAATCTCTCCTGATTACTGTATCTCTTTGAGCACTTCATTTTTCTTTTAGGATCTCTGTTCCCAATGTATCTGCAATCCCACTGAGATGCTTTGCCGGTGATTTCAGGTGACTCTATTGTAACAATGTTAATTACATGTTTGTGTTAATATCCTGCTGGCCTTGACATTACAATTGAATCTGTAAATAACTGAAGTCTTTGTATCATCGTACATTACTTTGCATACACATATGTCCTGTCCCTTAACTGAGATGGACTCTTTTTATTCATCTGGGTCCTTCCCTGACTGACTCTGCTCCCACCCAAAATTAGGACTTACAGTCTTAGGTCTGCCAACCCCACTATTCCTTTATCTACAAGTGTACCCCTCGTATCTCATTTTCTTCTCCATTCACACAGACACCACCAAGCCTCTCAGGTCCTGCACTCACAGGCCCTGTTCTTTTACTCACTGACAACTCTTCTAAGCAGCTGCCACAGAGTGCATGTACACCTTCAACTCAGCAGCAGGCCAATGCTAGCTTGCTTTGTTTATCCATCCATGCATTCACAAGGACTCCTCCCTCCCACAGGTCTGGCATCTAACCACCTTCTCTATTCAGACTGCCTCCACCACTATCTCAGGAGGCATCTTTTGGCCTGTTGCTTTGCTTTTGTAAAAACGAAGTGCAGCATCCTCACGCCGAAACTCAGCAACTGGTGGTTCAGTTCATTTAGTGCAGATTAAGGCAGAAGAATCTCTCTCATGGTCTAGGACCCACAATTCCTCTTCTACAGATAGAAATCCCTACAGTTTGCAGCAGATTCTGCTGGTGTGGCTGAGTAGGCTATACCAAACTGAACAGGAGTTCCTAAGCTACACACATAATCGAACGTGAGTGCGTGTGTCTGTGTGACTATACAGAGTGAGTCAGCCTGTTATCCCTACAAGGAAGGTCACTACAGATATTCAATCCCAACGGGCAAAAACATTAGTGTAGCCATTAAAATCAAAATCAAATTGATTTTTGAGATGATCATTATGCACATCTGCAATTGCAATTTTTCCTCTTAAAAACTGAAAATTCCTCAAAGACAAAAGGGCAGTGCAATAAACCCTGGAGTTTGCTGTTAAACTTAAAATATCAAGATAATTCACCTTTAATGTTCCTTGACCTAATTTCTTTGTCTTTTGGTATCACAAGGGCCAGAGAATATTAAGTGGTATCATCTGCAATGTGGATACCAAGGCAACAGGATCTCAGCTTAAGGACAAAGTAAAATCTCATGGTACTTCTACAGAGCCAACAAAGCTCTCTGAAACCTGTTTCAGTGATGCTACTTGTGCTGTCAAGTATCTCACTTAAAAACTTACCGGTATTTATGATTACATTATTCTTTGTGAAGTTGGGACACTGCAGACCCTCAGTGATGGGCTGTTACACTGCGTGAAGTGAAAGACCCTCCCCTGTAAACACAGAAATGGAGTTTAACCTGGTGTCTTATGGGAAGTGCTTTCACAACCTCCATCTCAATTGGTGGCATTTCATATTGCCAAATTCTTCACAATAGCCCTCATATAACATAAAATTGTTGGCAAGCCCAGTTTTTGAGCTGACATGGAACTGCCAGAAGGGGACAGAAGGGCAGAGGAAGAAGCAAAGATATTCTTCCAAGTAAAAGAAATAAAAGGCAACAACTCCCAACAGAGTTTTCCAGCACCAGCTCTAAATGCACAAGAGGGCAGAATCTTTGAACAGAGAGGCTCCAAAAGCAGTATGAAGCACTGCACAAGCCACATAGAAGCCACCCTGGGTATATACAATGGAAATGAAAGATAGCCATTGATTATTTCTTATTTATTAAAAAAAACACCCCTATTATATGCAAGAAATCAGAGGTTATGATGAGTTCTTCAACTTGGTTGACAAAGTAAACTGTTATTATTTCCTTTCAATGGATACTAAAATTCTACCTGCTTCTTTAACAGACATGAGACACCTCAAAAGGTTTGCAAACAGACAGCAAAGAGGAAGAGACCTTCCCAACAAGCAGTTTCCCCTCACAGCATATTCCCTGAACTTCACCATCTGTTTTTCACCACTGCCCTATCTTCATGCCAAACCCATCTCACACAAACAAAGCAATGCCAGAACAAGAAAAAACAACTTTAACTGCGTAGTTATCACTGTAATCTATGCCTCGCGTTCTACACGTGGAAGGTCCTTAATTTGCCATCATAAAAAGAGGAATGAAGCCAGTACAGAGAAGAATGAAAGGAATTTGGGATTTATTTTCCATCAGAAATCTCTCAAGTGCTTAGTCACCTGTTAAGAGGACAGAAGAAAAGACTCACTCTAGACACACAAATAATCTAAAGTAGAGGAAAATACATGATATTTTGCTTACATGTAAAATGATCTATATTTGATAGTTCAGATAACCTCAGCTTGCAATATGTGTATGTTCACAGAACCATTTCAATCAATTCTTTTCAGCTGGAAGAGATCTTTAAGATCATCAAGCCCAGCCTTTATCCCAGCCCTATCAACCACTAGACCATTTCCCCAAGTGCAACATCCACCCATCTCTGAAATCCCTCCAGGGACGATGACTTCAGCACCTCCCTGGGCAGCTGTTCCAATGCCTGACAGCCCTTTCAGTAAAGAAATTCCTCCTCATATCCAGCCTCAGCATCCCCTGGTGCAACTTGAGGCCGTTTCCTCTTGTTCTATTGCTTGTTACTAGGGAGAACAGACTGACCCCAGCTCACTACAACTTCCTTTCAGGTAGTTGTAGAGTGAGAAGATCTCCCATGAGCCTTCTTTTCTCCATGCTAAACAGTCCCAGATCCCTCAGCCATTCCTTATATGAAATGTGCTCCAAATCCTTTATTAGCTTGGTATGATGCACATACACCAGATGAAGAAGATGGCCAACAGCTTAGGGTTCTGACTACTTTTTACTCATGTGTTTCCCCTGAGGTTCAAATCCAAGATACTGTCCAGACCAGTTTAGTGCCTTAAAAATGTGCATGTTCTTGAACAAGACAAGGAACAATAGCTGTGGTCTCATGAGAGAGAGTTTTTGACAGCAACATCCTCTGAAGATATTATTGCTGCTTCTGAGTAGTGCTTTCATGCCACTCATGCTGCTCCCTTCCAAGATCTGCTCATGTGCCCATGCTGGGAATCAGACCAGAGAACTCATCCAGCCTTTGCAAACCCTGTAAAAATGACAACTTCCACATGATTCAGCCCCTGCACGGCACCGTGCTAGAACACTGGATAATGTCACCAGTCTTTCTTACATCTTATGGTAACAGACGTCTGCAGATACTTCATAAAGAACCACAAAAGCCCACTATCAGAGGCCATAGGAATTCTAGCCCTCACCAGAGAAATGTAATTGGCAAAACAATATTAAGAAGGCACTAGTTGTCACCAGCAGTGGCTGGGAAAACTTATTCAGATGACTTAAGACAAATGTTTGCTTCACTAAATATAAAAATCCTTGCTATGAACATCACGACTATTTGCTAGGAAAACTTGTGCTGTCTTTTGCTTTGTAATTAATAGATAGCAAGATTAATTCGAGACATATCAAGACGAAAGTCAGGCATCGTCATCTTAAATCATGATGTTTGTGCTGTGTTTACATGTTACACCCTATCCATGTGGCCACAGGAGAAACGAAAATACAAAATTAACAGTGTAGGGGAACAAGAATACAACCCAATAAAGTGATGATTCCATGTTTCCCGGAGCCAGCTCTATGTCACATAATCTGGAGGCTGTTTTTTTTCAGCCAGATGAAGGCAGCAGGGTGCCTGACTTGTTACAGCAGCGCTTCACCAAGCAGCGGCATTACCACATGCATCGGAATGAAAGAACAGAGCTGCCCACGAATGGGCAATCTACAGACAGGACTGTTTGGTGACAGCCTTCACTATTAATCCCTTGGGCCAGAAAAGAGACATAACAGGAGCAAATTCTTAATATTGCAAAGAGAGACCTGGGAGTCTTGATTGACAATAAACTAACCATGAGCCAGCAATGTGCCCTTGTGGCCAAGAAGGCCAATGGCAGCCTGGGATGCATCAAGAAGAGTGTGGGCAGCAGGTCAAGGGAGGTTCTGCTCCTTCTCTACTCTGCCCTGGTGAGGCCTCATCTGGAGTCCTGTGTCCAGTTCTGGGCTCCTCAGCTCAAGAGGGACAGGGAATTGCTGGAGAGAGTCCAGCACAGGGCCACCAAGATGATCAGGGGACTGGAGCATCTTTCATATGAGGAAAGGCTGTGGGAACTGGGGCTGTTCAGTCTGGAGGAGACTGAGGGAGGATCTTATTAATGTTTACAAATATCTAAAGGGTGGGTATCAGGAGGTTTGGACATCTCTTTTTTCTGCTGTACCTAGCAACAGGACAAGGGGTAATGAGATGAAGCTGGAACACAAAAAGTTCCACTTAAATATAAGAAAAAACTATTTCCCTGTTGAGGTGAGGGAGCCCTGGCACAGGCTGCCCAGGGAGGGTGTGGAGGCTCCTTCCTTGGAGTTCTTAAAGACCCGCCTGGACATGTTCCTGTGTGGCCTGATAGGTGAACCTGCTTCTGCAGGGGAGTTGGACTGGATGACCTCTAAAGGTCCCTCTCAACCCTACCATTNTGTGTGGCCTGATAGGTGATCCTGCTTCTGCAGGGGAGTTGGACTGGATGACCTCTAAAGGTCCCTCTCAACCCTACCATTATGTGATTCTATGATTCTCTACATCTACCTGAAAGGCAATTGTAGGGAGACAAGTGTCTGTCTCCTCTCCCCAGTCTCAAGTGACAGGACAAGGGGAAATGGGCTCAAGTTGTGCCAGGGGAGGTTTAGATTGAACATCTGGAAGAACTTTTTCCCAGAGAGGGTTGTCACACACTGGCAAAGGCTGCCCAGGGAGGTGGTGGACTCCCCATCGCTAGAGATATGGAAGAGATGCACAGATGAGGTGCTGAGGGGCACAGTTAACGGTGGGCTTGGCACTGTGAGGTGAGGGGTTGGACTCTTAAAGGTCTCTTTGAAGCAAAATGATTCTACAGTCCTAGGACTCGTCTCTTTTGGCGGTGAGCTGCACGAGTCGCTCCTGCTGAGGGTACTGCAAAGACTTTGAGACAGCGATGCTTTATTTTAAGGGAAAAGCTACTCAGCACCCCCTGAAAGCACTGGCTATGTCACGAAGGCCAACATCACACCTGACTCTGGCAGATGAGAAACACCTTTTCACACCCGTAACGCCCCCTCAGCACATTCAGCAGCCCCGCCGGCCGGCTCCGCAGGAGGACGAGCACACGGGTGGCTCTCCCTGCCTGCGAAGCAAACGCTGGAATACCACCCGCGGACGGACCAGCACTGCCTACAGCTTCCCGCCGGGAGATCGCGGCTGAGGTGGCGGCGGCTGCCGGCCGGGACGCTCAGGCTCTCACGCCGCCCGCCCACGGCGCCGTGGCCCCAAGCCCGGCTCAGCCCAGCCCAGCCCGGCTCAGCCCAGCCCGGCTGAGCCCAGCCCAGCCCAGCTCAGCCCGGCTCAGCCCAGCCCAGCTCAGCCCAGCCCGGCTCAGCCCGGCTCAGCCCAGCTCAGCCCAGCCCAGCCCGGCCCAGCCCGGCTCAGCCCAGCCCGGCTCAGCCCGGCTCAGCCCAGCCCAGCCCAGCCCNAGCCCAGCCCGGCTCAGCCCAGCCCGGCCCAGCCCGGCTCAGCCCAGCCCGGCTCAGCCCAGCCCGGCTCAGCCCGGCCCGGCCGAGCGCCGCGGCTGGCTGCCGGCGCCATCTAGCGGCGCCATGCGGCACAGCACGGCGCGGCCCCCCGCACCTCGGCTGAGGGGAGCAGCCCTGCTTCCTCCCCAAACGCCTCCTCCCCAAGTGCCCCCTCACGCCTCATGCCTTCCCTGACTTTGGGTAGTACTCGGTTCCTTCATTATCTCCGCTTCACGAATTATAGCACCGAGCGCTCAGCAGCTAGACAAGCTGCTGGTGTGTTTCTTACGGGGAAGTACTTTCATGCTTTCGTCACCACAGTTTAACCTTGTGCCAGGGTCACCAACAAAAACACTTCAAGGAAGGCACCCAAACACGCTGACTTTATCACTAAGCCAAGGTTTTAGCTTTCCTTTCCAGCCAGCAGCTAAGGGCAGCACAGTGGTCCCCAAAGAGGTAAAGAAAACACATGTACACTTAAAAACCTCACCAGGTTTTGAAAATGAACATACCCACAACTCTGGTTACTGCTGACCCAAATGCTCCTTACACCTAGATTCTCCCTCACAGGATTCCTGTAAAGCTGGAAGAAAAAATGTCAAGTCTTCTTGTTAATTTTGTTCTGCTTACACATATACAACCCCTGCTGTCACTACAGTGGCAGCCTCCCTGCTCCAAAAATGACCAGTAATTTCTGGAGTTCATTTCTAAAACTCTGTGCGAGTAAAGAAAATCCGTTAAAAATCACCTGATGCTTCATGAGAAGTCTGAAAGAAATTCTAGGAATACAGTCCTGGTTTTCCTTCTACTCTTCCCACAGCCTTGCAAAATTTTAGGACCAGCTGTTATCACAGATCTGTCGCATAAGGCCCAAAGAGCAAAGCATTAGAGAGGTCAACAGAATAACTACACATCTTCAGCTTCACCATCCCAGGCCCTGACAACCATTCACCTAGTGAAATCCCATCAGCATCAGTGACACACATTAAAGAAAGGAGTATTCCAACCCTTACCATTCTATGACTCTATGATTCCATGATGTTTTATGATACAGCAACATTTCCTCATGTTGTTCAAAGAAGTATAAAGCTCTAAAAGCATAAACTTCCATATCGTGGCAGCAAAGCTTTCCCAGCACAAGTAACAGTACCAACCTGGATATTTTGGCAGTCAGCTTGCACTCAATGCATCCAGCCAAGCTGCAGTTGTATCTCCAGCTGCCCACCTACAGATACCCACAAAACCCAGCCAAGTTCACAATTACTATGCAGTGAGGGAACTCTGAACTGCTTCCTCACACTAGCTAAAAAAAGCTTACACTGGAAAACTTGTAGGTGGTACAAGAAAGAAGCAGCAGAAAAAACACTTAGCCACACCTTGTGAAGAAACAAAGTGATTTTGCATCACTTGTTACTATTGCAGAGCTTGTTCACACTGGGGTTTATCATCCTTCCTTCTGCTTCAAGTGTAAGAAAGGAGCAGGCTGTGTGTGAGACAGAAGGAGCCTTTCCTGAAGTATTGTGTCACAAATGCTGACTACACAGCAAAGAACTGAGGCTTGTAAGAGTTACACGTGTATTTCTCTTCTGACAGATTGTAAATGAGAACTATTTTGTAACATTCTATTGAAGCTGTTTATGGAACAATGGTTTCCATTTAAATCTTTTCCAATTGAGCGTCAACTCTCAGCAAGGCCTAGAAATCCTGACAGAGGTTTCCGAGTATAAACCCAAAGAAAATTCAGTTTTCAAACTTCATGGCGTAGCTTTCGTAGTTTGACATAAGCAAGCAAAAAAGCAACTCTTTCTCACTTGTTCAGACCTATTTAAGAGCTTTGCCTTGTGTGTGGAAATTATGAAGTTGGACAGGCTTCCTTTCGGTTGCAGTGTAACAGCATCTTTGCAGCCATCACGTCAGATAGCACATAACCTCAACATTAGCAACAAACCCAAATGTAACTTCTTGACCATGACTGAAATCTAAACAAAAGCAACTGAAAAAAAAAAATCTGGCAGTATCATTGTGCTGTTATCTCGTGTGTTATTTTCCTTCTCTCAGTTTTCATTAGGTAAGTTTAGGAACACAGATACCCTGCTGTTGAGATGGATGCAATGCTACAAACGTACCACTTCAGTCAATTTCAGTAATGCCACTGTTGTAACTTTATTCCACTCTCAAATCAACCATATCCTCATCCTTAATGAGGCACTGTTCAGTCATTTGCATTCAAATACACGTATAAACATCCAAAAGAGTTACCATAACAGTTTTTATTAAAAAAACCTAATGTACATGGGGTTGTTCCCCCAGTAGAGCTATATTTTTCTTAAAAAGTACTGTATGTATCAAACATTTCAGGTTTGTCCCATCACTGTTGATCATCTTTGAAGAGCTGTCAAACATCTCCAACTAATGAGCTTCACCAAAGCCACAAGAAAAGGCTTTTAGCTTTTGAAATGCATGAGAATTAGTATTTTGTGGCATGAAGACAACACGCCATTAACAAGTAATCTGTGTGTTCACAGCTTTCTGATACAAACACCAACTCCTCAGTGATAATTCACACCCTGCAGAAAAACTAACACAAGGTAAAGTTACCCAGATGAATGCATAGCTTTGGAAAGGTCTGTCAACATCCGTATCTTCAACAGCTCTTTAAAGAGGTAATGGTGCAGATTAAGTACAAGCTTTTTGCTTGGGTATAATACATATTTGAAATTAAAATAAAACATGGAAGACCAATATCTTTACATTTTATTCTTCAGAAAAAGAAGAATCTTAAAGAAAGTATTTAATAGTCCACTTGTGCTTAAAATATTCAATGCATGAGAAAGCCAAAAGAAAAAAAAATACACATTTTTGTACACCATGATCAAAAAGGGAACATTATACATTTTCAGAAATTGCACTGTATTTAAAACACTCTCTAGAATCTGAGCCACTTCTACATATGGCTACTGAGGCTGTCCAACACAGTTCCTTTTCCACTTTAATTGCCAACCTGTGGAGGCCCTTCAGGGATAAGCGATGTGAAGAAGGTTGTGATAAAGGACCAAGCAGATGCCATGAATCCAGGCTGCTGCTCTGTATTGGCATCTTCACCCGCATCATCTCCGCTGTCTTCATCAATCCCATCATCCATAAGTCGTTCCTTTAAAAACAGAAATTGAAGCAATTCAACTAGTTCTTTTCAGAGCTCTGACACAACGTAACCAGCAGTACCTTCCTTACATTAAGTAACATCTCTCAGAATAACCTACTGAAGAATAACTAGCTTGAAGAAAGTCTTCTGATAGAAGCAGAACCAATCAGTAACTGCCAGATTGGAAAAACACCGAATTCAAGCAGCAGACACAGCACTGAGGATAACACTCAAATATTTGTGGTTAAACCCACTACGTTTAGAATAACAGAACCATAAAATTGTTACAGTTAGAAAAGACCTTTAAGATCATCAAATCCAACCACTCACCTCACACTGTCAAGCCCATCACTAACCTAAACCACATCCCTCAGCACCCCATCTATGTGTCCTTTGAGTACCTCCAGGGATGGTGACTCCACCACCTCCCTGGGCAGCCCATTCCAATGCTTAATAACTCTCTCAGGGAGAAAAAAAAAACTCTTCCTAATGTCCAATCTAAACCTCCTCTGGTGCAACTCTAAGTCTATTTCCTTGTGTTCTATTCTTCATTACTGGAGAGATCAACACCCACCTCAACACAACTCCCCTTCAGGAAGATGTAGAGAGTGATCATGTCTCCTGTCAGTCTCCTCTTCTCCAGGCTGAACACCCCCAGCTCCCTCCGTCGCTCCTCATAAGACCTGTTCTCTAGACCATTCATCAGATCTTTTGCCCATCTCTGGGCACACTCCAGCACCTCAGTGTCCTTCTTGTAGGGAGGGGTCCAGAACTGAACACAGTATTCGGGTGCAGCCTCACAAGAGCTGAGTACAAGGGGACAATCACTGCCCTGGGCCTGCTCGTCACACTATCTCTGATACAAGCCAGGATGCCATTGGCCTTCTTGGCCACCTGGGCACACTGCTGGCTCATGTTCAGCTGCTGTTGATTACCACCCCCAGGTCCTTTTCTGCAGGACAGCTTTCCAGCCCCTCTGCCCCAGGCCTGTAGTGCTGCCTGGGGTTGTTATGGCCCAAGTGCAGGATCTGGTACTCGGTCTTGTTGAACCTCATGCAACTGGCCTCATCCCATCGCTCCAGCCTGTTCAGGTCCCTCTGAAGAGCCGTCCTGCTCTCGAACAGGTCTATGCACTAGCTCAACTATCATAGCAGTTGATTTCCTACCAAGGCATTGCAGCATACTTTACGATGGAACACACAGAGGTCTCAAAACACTGGTCTGTTCTTACCATCTCTTCAAGATCAGGATTATTTGCATGTTGCCCATCACGGTTCACTTCCACATTATTGGCTGCCTGGTGTTGGCCTCCCTCTTGCCTGAAGGGGAACCATCCAGCTTGGTGTCTGCAAGAAAACAGTCAAAAAAATTCTCTTTTGAAAGAAACAAAAAGATCTTTTCTGCTACAGCTAAGCACTGCAGTAAATTCTTCAGGTACTTTCAAATGAACAAAGCTAAATGTATTTTTTCCTGCAAGTCTTACTTCTATATCAAATGGCTACTCTTTCATGTCTGCGTTAAGAAAGGTCTTGCTAAGAGCTGTTCTTCAAGATTCTGAAGTGTTGCTCACAACTCCCTGATCCAGCAGATGAATACTTTACCATGATTAAGTGTTTAATTATAATAAGCTTTTTTGCATCTCCTCCACATTAAGTACTTCAGTTACACTAATTTTCAAGAGTAGACTGAATTTTGATGATTTTCTGCAGAAAAAAAAAAAACACTTCAGCTAAGGCTTGAACCACATTACCACTGGAAGTTAAATAACTCTCCTACATTTTCAAGTGTCTGTGTTCTCATTTCATCTATTGTATCTGCAAGAGAAAGAGCAGTCCTTGTGAGGACTAAGATTACAATGTAAGGAAACTCTCACTAGGACCAGTCCAAAATATCAAGCTTTACTGCTGTTTTTCACTTCTATTTACCTCACTATGGTATTTTCATGTGGAAAAGGAAGCAATGACAAGAGTATTGATATTTCATAATAAAGCCCAGAGCACACTCAGGGCTTTGTAAATGCATTGTAAAAATGTCTGAGGCCCTGTAATTCTGCCAAACCTAGTACTCACCGTTACAAGTACCACTAATTTAACTCTGCCTAACACCAGGCACTGCACAAATCCCAAAATGTACGTTTCTGCAGTTTTCCTTTCATATACAAGCAGCATTTCAAGTTTACGCAAACATATGCTTGACCTCTATGAATTTCTCTTCCCTCACCTCTACTTTCCAAATTTCCACCCCAAAACTCTGCATTTCTACAGTATCAATCTGTTCATATAGAATTATAGAATGGTAGGGTTGGGAGCGACCTTTAGAGATCATCCAGTCCAACCCCCCTGCAGAAGCAGGTCCACCTAGATCAGGTCACACAGGAACATGCCCAGGTGGGTCTTGAAGACCTCCAAGGAAGGAGACTCCACAACTCCTCTGGGCAGCCTGTGCCAGGGCTCCCTCACCTTCACAGTAGAAATTAAGTAGAATTTAACTTACATTTAAGTGGAACTTTTTGTGTTCCAGCTTCATCCCATTACCTCTTGTCAAATTTAAGAGCACTGTGTTTTAGGTACAAGTGGTAAACTACTTACTGTAAAGAATGTTTTGAGAATTATTTCCTTCTCCCTATCAGCTTAACCACTTGATTGCATTTCACCCCTTCAAAACACCACATACCCCAGTTGTTAAAGAGCAGCGTTTAAACTTTTGCCATTTGGGTAGCTTTTCAGTTCAAATGGATTATACACTAGCACCATATTCTACATACATCTGCAGCTGTACTGAACTGTTGTACTCACAAATATACCAGCAGCATGGCTCCCATTACCATGACAAAGCGACTGAAGGAAGAATAGAAGTATACAATGCTCAGAAGAATCGCTGCTCTAGAGAAAGTGTACATCCAGTCCAGCCAGTCCCGGTTGAAGTCCTCCTCATTCACTACCGGGCCACCCTGTGCATTCATCTGAACGTTTGGGTTTACAGGTCTGTTCTCCTGGACAGCTACATTGGGCACTGCTGCAGGCTCATTTGCAGGAGCACGTTCCGAATTCACAGCCTGGGCAACCGCAGATCTCACTGGCTCAGCGCTGGAAGTCACTTGGGCTGAAGCAGCAGCTTGGCTGAAAATGTAAACATAAAACTGGTTTCTCAAAAAACCAAACTCACACACCGAAGTTTAAACCTATTCTTATCTTCTACACTAAGAAAAACAAAGATTCAGATGTAACACGTGTCAAAACAAAACTGCATTTTCCCTTAAATCTTTACTTGTTAGTACATTTAATTCTGACCCAAACTGGACTTTGTAATTTGCTGGACAGAACTTACTGTAAAACAGCATAGCCAGATAGATAAACACAGATGTTTTCATCTTGCAGACAACATTTGAAGGTTTTAACACTTTCATTAGTGTAACTCAATGCAGACTTACTATTGCATGTAGTACTGCCGTGCATACAATTGTTGCCACCAGATCATCTGTAAGGGACTGAATGCAGGATACATAGAAAATCCAGCAGGAACACCTTGGCCTGGAAACTGGTTGCCTATATTACTAGAAAAGGATTTAAAGAAAAGTATTCATTTCTAACCTGTGACACACATAAGATGCACCACTACTAAAAAACAAAGTAGCCTTTTTCCTTTCACCTTTTCCCCTAAAATAATACACTGAAATAACACTGAAACAACATGCAGCGAGATGATCATCCAACCTATTCCAAAAAACCCGCTATGTTTTGTTTGATGCATGAAATTAATAAGCAGAGTTATTTCTAGAGAAAAGGGATTTATGATTTTGGACTTTTAGTCTGTAACCACAGACACATCTATGAGAAAAAAATGCAACTTTGAGAAGTCTTCCACACGTAAGTGAAGAAATTCTTCTATCCAATTCCTTTAAAGTTCAGAGGTCTCTCTTAAATGTGCTGCAGGAGCTGTAAAGGAAAATGTTACTATCTTCTGTAGCCTTCTTTTAGAAGCAGTAGCTCAAATACCACTGTGATCAAAGATATGAAGAAATCAACACGACCAAAGACAAACTAATCTTTCAGATACAGCTTCTGAAGATTGCAACTAACACTGTAAGTTACTTGCTTTCTCCTCCTCAATATTTTGAGCATAAACTATTCTCCTCCCTATGGGCTTTTAATTCCTGATTCACATGCAAGAGTTATAAAGCTCCTGTTCTGAAGTCTCAGGTTTGTCTGCATTTAAACTTCTTAGCCTCTCTTACCTCCTAGAACACATAGCATGTTTTGGCAAGATATCCAACTCTTTCAACAAAGATTCCGAAGTAGGGAACTGTAGCAAACTAGGACATCTTTCAAGACAGCACAAGGGTATAATGCATGAAGTTTATTCAGACTGCAGGTAGCAAAAGCTGATAGTGCTGTGACTGTACTGCAGACTGCACCTGTTCCCTAAGCAAGGCACTCCCTGCAAACATATCACCAAGAGATTATTACTTAGGCTTTCAGATATATAAGACATGCCCTGAATGAAAGATGTGAAGACTCATATTAAAGTCTTTTTTCCATGTTATATATGAGTATTTCACTGTGATTCTAGACAAGAGCCTGCCATGCAACTCCACAACCTCTGCTAAAACTGTAGTGTCTGCAGTCACAACCTGTTCTCATAGTAGTTTAGGGAAGGAAAGAGCAAGCAAAAGCTGCTTTCCTGATAGCACATACAAACTGAGATAATCATAAGCAATAACACAGGTTTCTTTCAAATGTTTCAAGAGTGAACTGGATGCTTTACAGATGCTACTTATTTATGCATAATTAACATGCTGGAACAAAGCAGCTGTCAAGCTGCTACTGAAAAACATCAATTATGCTTTTATCTTTCTGGCTGCAAGCTTGAAGAATGTGTTTGTCTATCCCCTGCACTGGCAAATGCTTTAGAGAAATAAGACTCCTCCAGAATTCATTAAAGACTGACCCTCAAAACATAAAAAGATGATTCAAATATTCTGCACAGGTGTTGCTAAGCACTACATTGTGACAAATCACCGAGCAATGTCTCCATTTCAAACAGGTAGATCACATGGGATGCAAACAGGCAGGACCACTCACTGTTTAGCCACACCTATTCACCAGTCAGCAGTGCTACCCAACTTGTCTGAGTGAATTCTGCAAGAATTCCTCATCACTTACAGACTTTAGGGTTCTTCTTTAAAACTGCTAAGTTGAGAGGCCCTAGGCTAATACCTCTCCCTCATAAATACATCTTTTTGAAATATTACAGTATTTGAACCTCTACTTTCTTCCAAATTCTTTCAAAAGTTGCTTTTTGAAGACTTAAAGCTTAATGGTAGATTCAGAAAACAGTCAATCAAGAGAAACCTTAAAACATCTGTAATGTCATGTTCTTTGCTTTCCCATTCAAGTATTTCAGTGGGCTTTTTCTTTTTTGCCAACAGCTTTTCTAGGAGATGTGACTTTCTGAGAAGAAAGACTTAAAACTTTTCAAGAACAGACTCCATTAATAAGAAAAAGTAGACATCAGTATTCAAGAACTCGCTCCTGGCTTAGAATGCCAACCAGCACAGCAGCATTTTGTTTGCTCATCAGAAAGAGGCAGATGTTGTCAATTACACAGCTATTACAGATGCCAGGGTATTAAGTCAGCTTGTGACATTCAGGAACAACTCTAAACACAATGTAATGTATTTCAGTAAGAGCCACCTTTCTAAAGGAAGAGGCTCTTAACAGCAAAGCAAGCCAGCTTGCTGTTAGAAGAAAAAGGAAAGTAGCACATGCTTCCTCCTCATCTTTTTTCAAAAGGAGGAGAAAGAGGCAGGAAGCAGAGTCAAAAGAATGGCAGCGACAGCACAAAAGCAGAGAAGCAAAGTGCATGGGCACAGGCACCCCACAATTGGAGAATGAAGCACAGCAGACCACACAAGAACACTTAGATAAGCCAGAAAACAGTTTAAGGTTCAAATGCTAGAAGTGGCTTCAGAATATTAAAAAAAGAAAAACAGAGGCATGCTGCTCTTTAAACATCTGGAAAGCTCAGAATTACTTTTCTTGGTGGATGAATGACACCTATAACTAGGACTCAATTTGAGGACAAGGTCAGAGTAGATAGCTAGGGCCATCATAAAGATACTGCTCACCACTGGTGGAAAAATAAGACTTTTTATTCAGACTTTCAAGCTCAATCTGTCATCTGCGTGACTGACAACTGCATTTGTCAAATGACCTTGACCCAGAAAGTAATGATATTTGCTCCTTTTTGAAAAACACACAGTGAACAAAGGCTACTGATGAAGCAAGGCAGTTATGTGCTAGAACATACTGCAAGCTGGCAGTATGACATTTTGTTGTTCACTTTCAAACATTGTGGCATACAAAGTAGAAAAGAAAACATTTCACTGGATGGGCTGCCCACACTGACAAATAATCCCACTGCCTTAATGTTTCTTGTCTGTCTACTGCTTCCAAGTACTCTCCAAATGCAAGCCATTTCAGGACTGAGCCCATCTGTTCTGCTTCTATCTGCACAGCACAGCAGGGACCTGATCCACCACCAAGCCCACAGAGGCAGACAATGCTATGCTTGCTCTCCACAGCAAAAGAATAACTTGCTAGAGATATAAACTACTTGCCTAGTCCCACCACAAAGTTATGATTGCTAGAAAATAGCATTCAGAAAAGCTAGAAAGCACCAGAAAGTTTAAAACTATTTTCTCTGTAATATTTTAACAACCTGAATTAACCTGTTTTCCCCAAAGAGTACTCAAGTTGCACACTGAGGTTCTGTGCTAAGAACTGAAAAAGCATCAAAACCATCATTTGATCACCTACCATTCATTACTTGTACGTATTGAAGTAACTGTAATTCAACCGTTGCAAAACGTTTAAGGAAACTGACCCTCACATACATTTTCAAACACCTGGAGACCTTCCACCATCAGTTGAACCTGTACTTCACCATGCAGCTAGACTGTTTGGTCACGAAACAATGAGAAAAATCCACAAGGCAATGCAAATTTCTACTACAAATCTTCCTTGTTCCTAACAAGTCTCAGTCTGCATACAAATTACATGAAAGCTACATTTCACTGCCCCAAACTATTCTTAAGAGAGCAGCTAAAAACCAGAAGGGATTTCTTCTTGCTGGAATACAAGCAGCAGTGCCCTGAGGCAAAAGCAGATGCATCTGAGATTACTGGAAGCATTAAAAAGGGTTTTTCAAGCAGACAGCAGACTACAGCAGGCACTACACAGACTATCTGGAGTTGAGTAGAGCCAGTGTCTAGCAGCCTGCAAAAACCTACCTTTTGAAAGCATTCTATTAAATTACTTTTATAAGAAAGGCCTAAGATTATTTAGGGTTCTCTCATGGTTTTGCCCAGCCAGCAATGAAGCACAACAGTCTCCTGCCTGGTGCCCTCCATTCACCCTCAGCCTTGTTAGGATGGCAGAGGCTCCAGTGAAATGGGAGTAAAGAGATAAGCAAGGTTGTTGTGGATTAAGACAAGGGCAGAGAGGGCTCAATGCCAGTTATGGTTCTGGGCAAAACAGACTCCAGTACTCAACTTAGACAGGAAAGTAGGAAAGTTTATTCTACTACAAGAAACAGAACAACAAGCAAAAAGGGAGTAGGATGATGAGAAAATTACAACCAGCACTTCAAGATCTCTCTTCTCCATCCCTCCTTTCTCCCCAGACCCAGCTCATTGCTCCCGATATCTCTACCTCCTCCCCCCTCAACAGCTCAGGGGGGCAGGGAATGGGGGATGTGGTCAGTCTCTCACAGATGGGCTCTGCTGCTTCTCTCAAAGGAGAATGACTCCTGGCATTCTTCCCCTGCTCCAATACGGGGTCCTTCCCAAAGGACACAGTCCTTAATGAACATCTCTGGTGTGGGTTCTTCCCACCCTTCTGTGAATAGAGAGTCCCTCCCACAGGACACGGCCTCCTCTGGGCACAGTCACTACCCCTCTCATGGGGTCTTTTCTAAACTGCAAACAAATCTCTGCTTCACCAGTCCTCTCCACTGGATACAGGGGAGTCTCTGCTTCAGCACACCGCCTCCTCTCTTCCCTCACTGACCTTGGGGTCCCTATGGTCACTTCTCTCTCTCTCCCCAACTCCTTGCACCACCACCAGCCAGAAAAGAAAAGAACAGAACAGAACAAGAAGGAACAAGAAGAACTCTCCTCTTCTGGCTTCTTCTTGATGGTGGAGGTGTCCAATTGGCTCAGCCCCAGAAGTGTTTGTGGCTCAGAGCTGGGGAAAGTTTTGAGCAACTTCTTCCAGGAGCCATCTTTACAGCTCCTTCTCCATTACCAGAAACAGCTCCACACAAACCCATGATGGGTTCATTTATTTTGGCATTGCTGTTCAGATCAGCAATACATTTCTGAGGTGAATCGCCAGTTGCTTCCTCTTCCTACAGTTTTGCTTGCACCACACCAAAGAATGCTCTTGGATCATCACCTGGATTCCTTTCGCATTACACTAAATTGAAAGATGTCATTTAAGTGCACTGCTAATATACTCCAGCCACACACAAGCACCTCTTCCAAGTGACCAAACTAGAGACAGTCCCCAAAAAAAACCCCCAGAAAACACTGAAATGTGTGCAGTTAAAATGTGAGGTTCTCAGCACTTCTTTCAGTCTACAGCTGATCTACAGACCCACTCTTCTCAATCCATCTTATTTCCTAACACAGATGTTGAGTATTTTTATGTTCTAAATTACTCTTTCTTTCAAACACAATAATGTTTTCCAAAATGACACTTCCCATTGTATTGCAATTGAATTATTTCAGCTAAAAGACTGTACACTGGTTCTGTTTGCTTTTTCAAGTCCATAGCCCTCCATACTGACAAAAACCTCAAATCTCTTACAGGTTAGTGATTTACACTACATGCATTAAATTGCTGCTTTGTCATAAAGCCAAGTATAATCACTTGTGTGAATATGCTTGGGGTCAAAGTAACATAAAGGTTCTATCCATTGTAATTTCTGTTCAGGTAAGCAATGTACTCCTGAAGCAAATCTCTTTGCTTCCTCTTATCACTTGCAATTTCTTCCCAGCAGACAGTGTGTTTCAGATAAAAAGGCATTCAGATTGAAGACATTCCACATGAAGACTAGTAAGAGTAGTAAAGCCTAGGTTAACCCTAACAAGGCAGCTTGCAAATTCAACTGAAGCTAAATAAATTTTCAGCAGTTCTTGACATTTGTTTTCTTTCCAGAGACAGAAACTATTGTTACTGTAGCAGGTTCACAGGTTCTTTTGTTCCAACATTCTCTAAAGAAAAAAAAATCAAGATAACCTGAACAGTACTGGGAGAATGCTCTGTCAGAAAGAAGTTTTCGGTAGCTATCCCTGAGGAACTGACAGCTACCATCTCAGAATGCACTATCCTCCCATCTTCTTCTTGGAAGAACATGTTCTAAATACGTATCATTTCTACAGTTGAATCCAATACAGAGAAGCAGAGTTACATCTCTTACACACCAAAAACTAAACCATCACATTATGCTAAGAATTTAGTGTTGATGATTAAAATATAGGACTAGAAAAAGCAACCAGAAGCAAAAATTTTAGCAGTTACATTACTGAGTACATCTACTAGATAAATATTAAAGCTGCACTTGAAAGAGCTGAAGGCAAATGCATGAACTAAAAACCAAACATTTAAAAGGCCTGTGAAGGGCGGCAGCAAGAACACTTATTCTTTTGTTGACTCCTGGCTAAAAACAATAATATTCATATGAAAAATGTTACTAGTGTGACTTACGCTTCAAGTTGAACAAGCCAAATCATTTTGCAGCCTGTGAAACAATTATAAATGAGCATTTAAATCCTTTTACAAAGTATCAAAGCACTGAGGATTGCTTCAGTCTCACTTACCCTTGCATTAAATAAGGGAACTGGTGGCTTGGTACAGGATTGCTTTGTGCTTGTGGAAGATTACGATGCCTCACTCCATCTGCACTAGTGTTCAAAGACGTAGATGAAGCTTCTTGGTTTGCAGGTGAGGCAGAAGTTGATCCAGAATGGTCTAAATTCTTAAAAATAAATAAAATTGAGGTTGGGGATCTCTTCACCACAGCCAGGTTTAGTACTGTGTCTTAAAACCTGTTTGCTTTAATGTTTTGTCACAAGTTTTATAGAGAATATGAGCACCATGCAAGTCTCCTGGGGTTTTATTGGTTCTGGCAAGCCTTTAGTAAAAGCAGAATTTCAAAATTGCACTCAGGTGCACATATACAAAAAGTTAAGCTCTCAGAAAGACTCAGCACTTGATAATCCACAGAAAACCACAAGTCACTGGGAATCGAAGTTTCAAAAATACAAACCAAATTAAAGCTTAATTGAAAGAATACTTAGCAGCAACAAAAACTCTAGTGGTTATCATTAACAAAAATAACTCAGGATATGACTTCACATTCAGAGACAAAACCGTGCCTGCAGTGCCTTAAAATACCACTCCTCTACTCTTTAGTTTCCCCTTCTATTCACCATGCCCTTCGCTGTGCCAGCTGTCTCATTCAAACTGCTGGGCTCACGGCTAGGAGAGGGCAGGCAGTTGGGAACAGGGAACTACTTAGGCTCTCAGAAACATACCTAAAACTAGTGGGTCAGACATTCAATTCTTTCCAAGATCAATACTTAACCCTGGAAGAAGAACAGCTGGCTCTCCTAGATTATTTGTCACCATAACAAGACTAATTTGGTCATTGAGATGCATTATTTTAGTTTTAATAGATCCCCACATCCTGTTGCTAAGCATCACTGTAATGTTTACTCAGCAGAAAATCTTCTTCAACTTTGACAACTCAGGAAGTAAGGAGGTGCAATTACTTAAGACATCCATATCACATTTGCCCTACAAAGGAAAACAAGAAAAATTTACCACTATACAGTAGAGGGAAATAAAATGAAAAATAAATGGAAGAACAAACACCATGAAGTTGTCTCCTTCGAAGGATTATGAATTTAACGCTGTGCATACTGAATGCTTTAAGCAGTCATTAACACAGTCATTTAAACCTAACATTGTCAACTAATCTATCTAAAACAACAGAGGGCCCTGGGTCCTGTTTGCAAACAGGAGTGTAAGTACAGCCTTTGAAAAGGCAGAGTAACCATCCACTGTCCACTCTCTGTTATTCTATCAACTGCTCACATTTCTGCCACACAGCACTCTGAAACAGAAGACAGCTTAATACTGGACGGGTATTTCCCACACCCTGATAACAAGCCACAGATGACAAGTGCTTACAATGGTTTATATACATTCCTTCCCAATTAACCTTCAAGGGTTGCTTAGTGATACTGCCAGCTCTGGGAAAACCCAAGAGAATTACAGTATTGACGACCAAGTCATCAACAGAAACATTAACTGCGCTTCTGTTAAAACAGAGCACGAAGAATACCATTTTTGAAGGGTGTGAAAAGAGTATGACTCAACAAACCCTGAACAAAAGCGTTTTGGGAACAGCTTAACTAGTAAAACTTCAAGAACACTTCCAACTTCTCACTACATAACAAACACTACGACTACCTTGAAGCTGCTACATAAGTAATGGCCGATTCCTGGCCATGTTCCACCTGTGTAGCCCCCAACAAAGGCACCAATCTGGTCTCTTCACAGAGTCACAGTATGTTAAGGTTGGGAAGAGATCATCTAGTCCAATCCCCCTGACAATGCAGGGTCACTTAGAGTAGGTCACACAGGACCTCATCCAGGTGGGTTTGCAATGTCTCCAGAGAAGTACAATTCTCACAAATCAGAATTTGTCTTTTTCCAAAAAGTCTGAATGCTCAGTTTCTGACAAAGAGATGGGGATATGGAGTGGAAGGAAAATGCACTTCTTGATTAGGAAAAAAAGTGTTAAAAAGAAAGAATAGCTTAGAAAAAGTAGTGCTTTATCATCTAATACACACCAAATCGTGTTATGGCTTGGGAAAAAGTTCATCTTTGTTTAAATGAAGCAATGTCCTTAAATAATCAGAGCGGTAGGTGTTGGAAGGGACCTTTACAGTTCATCCAGTCCAACCCCCCGTGCCAAAGCAGGTCCACCTAGATCAGGTCACACAGGAACACATCCACAGGTCTCACTGTACAAATTGAAGTGGCATGCACTACTTCCACCACATTATTCTGCAGTCCAATTTTCTAAATCTGAGGAGAAATTCCTGGAATGTTTCTGCAGTACAGAAGAAATTCATGTCCCATGTATGAAAACAAACAAAAAAAAAAGCCACTCACTGAGCTACTGCTGGAGGCTGAAGCTTCACGACCTTCTCTACTGGTGCTTGGTTTTGGAGAACTCGGGGGTGTCCGGGACGTACATACCAGATGAACCATATGATATTCATCTTGCTACAAATTAAAGAAATTGAAGAGCTAAAGCAGTAACACTTGACAAACTTACAAGCAAAAGTTGTCTTTAAAAAAATCATCACTTTCGAAGTCGTATTTGCAATCAGTAAGGAAACATGATATAAAATGGAGAGACTATAAAGCAGAACTCGAGCCTAGAGCAAGAGAAGCTGTTTTACAACTAATGTTTTCTTGGCAGTTGTCCACGATAACACAGTGAACATTCACTTACCCCCATTTTTCCCTAGAAGTGCAAGTGTAACAGAACCAATGAAAGGCCACACAGGACAACATAAGGAAGTATATCACAAGCTTTAGCTTTTAGTTTTGAAACATCTCAAAGATCTTATTGGGCTTGATTTCCCCAAGGCTGAGAATTAACTTGTTAAGAACGTTTATATTTGCATTGAGATCTACTGAAAAGTCTTAATAATAAATAACAAGGTAAATGAAAAAATGTAGGCATTGGGATTCACAAGCAGACTGATAAGAAGAAAGTACCAGTCATTGCTTCTACCTCATTCTAGTCTAAGCTTGGCTCAAGCCTCACCTGCAGATGCCCAACTGAAGAGCCACTGCAGATGTTCAACACTCAGGGAATGCTATTTGAAGCACTAGTTGGGACATGAATATTCCTAAATATTTGAAAGTGAGGAGGCCAAAGTGTGGCACCACTAGAAGCCAAGTCAGCATGCAAGTAATCAGCCCGTGTCAATTCTTCAAGAATATGCTCTGCTTCAACGTGGATGCCATAACACCTTCAATTTGAAGCTGTTTCACTATACAAAATGAAAATAGCCCATTACAGCAGTGTGCCTGAAGCTTATATGGCCAGAACAAGATATGACTGTGTATTTCAGTTGCACACTACAGCTTCGTCAGTAGGCAAAATTTAAACACAAAAAGCACCAAAAACTCCCCCTCTGTCCTCTTCTGAAGGCAGCATGGTGCAGCCAAGCTGTGGTATTTAATGAGATGACATTTAGAAGTACTAGGTTTCGAGGGGTTTAAGTTATTCAAATAAAAGTCACACACATTTACTCATTTCAAGGTGTTAATCTTTAGGAATGAAGGAAACTGGCTAACTGCTTTTATCCACCATTGCATATTATTGCTGGCATAACCTATCCACATCCACCTTCATTTCAACTCCTCTGCCTGAGTCAGTTCCCAGCCCCAGGCAACCCTCACTATTAATTGTCATTTCTTACCAGCCAGTGATAGTAAGCAATGATCAGAGTCAATGCAGATGATCAGCATTCTGACCATGTGAAAAAGCTTTAACCTAACTAGCTATCTTTCTAGATAAGAACTTATGCCACTTGGAAAGGCAAAAGAAGCTAAACATACTACTTGTAAGCCTACAGTATACGTATATATAACCTGCTGGACATCACTACCCTTGAAGAGCACTATGACTTCCAGCCTCAAAGACTTCATATCAATAAAATGACACTGCACAGTACTAAAAAGCAAGCATCACTAAGCAAATTGAAAGTTTTAGTAAAGCCTCTGATTACATTAGGAATTGGTGGCTAATCAAGTAGGAAGACTATAGCAGAAAGTGAAAAAGAACTTAAGAGTAATTTTACCTTGTTTCTAAAAGCTCTTAAAAAGCACAAAACCTCCTCCCAACTAAAATGTCACTTTTTCCTAAACTGAGTATGTTATAAAATTCACTAACTTCTTTAACTAAATCCAAAGTCTACAGCTACTTTTAAACTCAAATATAGCCCCTGTATAGTGAAGGAAGACATTAATTAGGCAAAGTTTGCCCTCTAACACATAAGTAAAGCACATAGTTTGAAGTCATTGTCTCCTAAAACTAGTCTTCTGTAAGCAGGCCAAATGAATTTAAGGTATTCAGGCTTCATTTTGTCCTTCACAAGCAAAAGTAAGTTTTGAGGTAAGTTATATAAATATTTTAATGAACTTTCAAGTGGTACAGGACATATACTGGCTGGCAGTGTCCCAGCTCCAGATTTCTAGTCAACATAGACATAGTAAATTTCAACCATTTTTTAGTAAGCAGTTAAATCCAATTTAATAAAATGTATTTCAGATGAATATTATAAAGTAACAAGAGTGTTACTCTGCTCAAGCAATACTCAAGATTCCTCTGCATCAGTTTCTCCTTACTTCATACTGAGGTACCATTGCCCACTTTCAATTCTCCTTAGAGGTTTTCCTCCATCCTAAATACTAAGGTGTAACCCACCCACTCTTGCAGTCTGAACATGACTTGTAACTCAATACGTTACAAAAAAAGTATTACCACTGACACCCAGCATTACAATACCCAGTATTACAGAGTTCACCTATTTCAGAGGATTAAAAGCTGTAACATTATAGTTTTGTGACCTGAAGTATTTTCCAAATATACCTACTGATGCATCCTAATCTGTTCACAAGGAGTTTGAAGATTACTCAACATGACACATGGTGTTTTCTGTTACCATCAAAATCAAAACACAGTTTTTGATCATCTGCCCTGAGAATCATCTTACTCTGTACATTAAGAACTTTGCTAACTTAAAGTCCCTATTACTTGGTAGCATCGATCCAAACTACTTGAACCCATTTGAGAAGCAAGTACCTCTATTTTAAGATTTCCCATGTGAGATGTCATGTGCATTCAGGACTTGGATTAATTTAAATGTTGACTGAAAAATCCAGTTACATTGGTACAATTGTTGGGTTTTTTTTTTTTTTCCAAGAAGAACCAGAATAATAAAAAAAAAATAAATAAACATCACAAGGACCAACAAACTTTCAAACATCAACAGAAATTGTTAGTAGCTGACAAAAACCAGGACAACAGTTTCCCCACCAAAACCATTCTGGAACTTAAAATTATGGTTTTGCATATAAATATATTACCTGTAATTTCCTTGCACAAGTGCCATTTGTAATGTCAGTTCTTGGATTTAACTGTGTATAAGAACTGAAGTGATCATAAAATGGTTTGGGTTGGAAGGGATCTTAAGGACACTCTAGTTCCAAATCCTCTGCCCTGGGCTGGGACATCTTCCAACTAGATCAGGCTGCTCAAAGTCTCATCCAGCCTGCCTTTGAACACTTACAGAGATGGGGCATCCACAGCCTTTCTGGGCAACCTGTGCCAGTGCCTCAACCCCCTCACAGTGAAGAGTTTNTCTCCTAAAACTAGTCTTCTGTAAGCAGGCCAAATGAATTTAAGGTATTCAGGCTTCATTTTGTCCTTCACAAGCAAAAGTAAGTTTTGAGGTAAGTTATATAAATATTTTAATGAACTTTCAAGTGGTACAGGACATATACTGGCTGGCAGTGTCCCAGCTCCAGATTTCTAGTCAACGTAGACATAGTAAATTTCAACCATTTTTTAGTAAGCAGTTAAATCCAATTTAATAAAATGTATTTCAGATGAATATTATAAAGTAACAAGAGTGTTACTCTGCTCAAGCAATACTCAAGATTCCTCTGCATCAGTTTCTCCTTACTTCATACTGAGGTACCATTGCCCACTTTCAATTCTCCTTAGAGGTTTTCCTCCATCCTAAATACTAAGGTGTAACCCACCCACTCTTGCAGTCTGAACATGACTTGTAACTCAATACGTTACAAAAAAAGTATTACCACTGACACCCAGCATTACAATACCCAGTATTACAGAGTTCACCTATTTCAGAGGATTAAAAGCTGTAACATTATAGTTTTGTGACCTGAAGTATTTTCCAAATATACCTACTGATGCATCCTAATCTGTTCACAAGCAGTTTGAAGATTACTCAACATGACACATGGTGTTTTCTGTTACCATCAAAATCAAAACACAGTTTTTGATCATCTGCCCTGAGAATCATCTTACTCTGTACATTAAGAACTTTGCTAACTTAAAGTCCCTATTACTTGGTAGCATCGATCCAAACTACTTGAACCCATTTGAGAAGCAAGTACCTCTATTTTAAGATTTCCCATGTGAGATGTCGTGTGCATTCAGGACTTGGATTAATTTAAATGTTGACTGAAAAATCCAGTTACATTGGTACAATTGTTGTTTTTTTTTTTTTTCAAGAAGAACCAGAATAATAAAAAAAAATAAACACCACAAGGACCAACAAACTTTCAAACATCAACAGAAATTGTTAGTAGCTGACAAAAACCAGGACAACAGTTTCCCCACCAAAACCATTCTGGAACTTAAAATTATGGTTTTGCATATAAATATATTACCTGTAATTTCCTTGCACAAGTGCCATTTGTAATGTCAGTTCTTGGATTTAACTGTGTATAAGAACTGAAGTGATCATAAAATGGTTTGGGTTGGAAGGGATCTTAAGGACACTCTAGTTCCAAATCCTCTGCCCTGGGCTGGGACATCTTCCAACTAGATCAGGCCGCTCAAAGTCTCATCCAGCCTGCCTTTGAACACTTACAGAGATGGGGCATCCACAGCCTTTCTGGGCAACCTGTGCCAGTGCCTCAACCCCCTCACAGTGAAGAGTTTCTTCCTAATATCTAACCTAAATCTACCCTCCTTCAGCTGATGATGTCCCAAACCAATAGGTATCTGTTAAAGGAGTCCATTTATGTCATACTGGGAATTGTGCGAAGAAGTCCATCTGCACTACATATCACTTATTTGGGACATCTATCTCCTACCAATCAGAAATGTCTCAGTCCACAAATACCACAATCCTACATACAAGGGATACTTGAAAATACATTTTCCACAGCATATCAACATTGCATTATTACATCTCTCAATACAACATCAAAAATTTGAAGCTAAGCAACATCAATCTAAATTCTTATTTCCCAAAAAGGGGTTTTGATCAAATATCATATGGTGTTGGTATAAAGCTTACTTTTCTGAGAACATCTTTCAGCTGCAGATGATCAGGAAGCAGTCTGCCAGAATACACCAGTCTCTGATCCTTTGTAGACTAGGAGATGGGACAAAGAAAGGAATTTAGCTTTTTCCTGCTGTAGAGATATACAGCAGGAGATAACATTCGCAGATGAGAAATAAAATCCCTTAGCATTCCAACCACCAACAGAGAGCCTTAAAAACATTTCAGAGGCTTCAAAAGTCCAACTCACAAGTTAACTCTGAAAGAGAATTCCACTATTACACAATCAGTAGGGTGCCGTAACAATTAGTAACACAACTGGCAAGTGCTGCTCAAGAAAACTATCATACATACTCAAAGATTCCTTTGTTTTACAGATCTGAACTTTACCCTGCTCTGAAAATGTAGATGGGAAAGTGGCTGGGGCAAAGAAAAACAACAACAACAAAAAAAAAGACTATTGGAATGATAGTTAAAACATGCAGAAGGGTATAAGTTTCAATCTTTTTTGACAAGGAATTTCTGCTATTAGTCCCTGTCCCTATCTTCCATCCAAAAAAAAAAAAACCCTCCAAAAATCACAAGAGGAAAGCAGAAAAAAGTAGAAAGCAGCAAAAGGATTGTTTTTTAAGGTAGTCTTCAACTTTTGGAAAGCTTTCTTCCCTGTTCATACACTTTCCCAGTTTGAAATACCTTCGTCATGCAAACAAAGACTGCTTCAGAAAACCAAACAACAGATTATGTGCTGTTCATAAGGTTTTAACTTTTAACCAGTCTACATAAAAGTGGTAACCAGGAAATTCTTTTAAAAAGGAAACTCTTCGGGGTACCCATCTACAGTAAGCTGTCTCGTACACTAAAGCAGCTTAGTTGGTTAAACAAAACAAAAACCCCATTCACTCAATTAACTTTATGCTGTCAGAGTTCTAAATCCCCTTAGTAATGGTGGGTCACTAACAGGCTGTGACTATAAATGAAAAGTGAATAAATAGTGAAGGAAAATTAATAAACAGCTCCTTTTTATTTAAGCTCCTAAATGCTCACCTATATTGAAAGAATTTTAAAGATAATTCATCTGTTACGTGAGTTTAACTGCTGCTTGCATCCTAAAATAATACACTGATCACTTGAAAGAGAGCACTAAGATAAACAAATGCCAAACGAAGAAATCTAGCCTAATGTCAGTGGAACAGATGCATTATCAGCATGAACTATCTGAAGAATTTACCCATCCTACAGACAGCTCATCTTCACATATCTCCTCTTTCTCTCCCAGCCTTCCAGTGTGTCTTTTGCAGTCTTATTCCTGTTAATACTGACACAAACACCTGAGATCCAGACCTCTGTAATTAGCAAAAGCTTTCACAGAAGTTTTGAGATTTTTTTTCTTCTAGTAGCCTACAGATTCTCAAAAGCTCAGCAGATGAAAAAGCTACAGAAGCCTTTTCTTCCTTGAATTGTAAAAAGTACACATTAAGTCAAAAAAATTAGTGCATAACCCCACATGTAGAACAGTTTATCACTTCTACTGAAGAATCATCTTCTACATTCTGCTGCATTTTTGTGTATTTGTAGTGACACAATCTTTCTGTCTCACAACACAGGCAACTAGTTATCTGTAGCTCCAATGGATAAAATACTGCGATGAATTCAAACAGCAATGGTGTACTATTTCCATGTAAAACAACAAAATATCCCTGTCTCTTTCATGTCAGACTAAGTTCTTCTGACCTAAATAGTTTTGGTTGCTCCTTTCCAGCAGCCACAGGCTGCTAACAGAGTATGTGTTTGTTTTTATTTGGGAAAGTCTCTTGGAAAAACTGGAATTTGCAGCATGTATCAAGACTACAGAAGACTTCAGTTCCTGTATATTAGTAACTTGTTGCTTTAGAATAACCAGCGGTCTCAGAAGAGAAGTCTCAGAAACTTTGTTTCTTGGTCCTGAGACAGATGAGGAGAGATATTCAGTTAAAACAAAACAAGCAAAACACAACAATAAAAAAACCCCCTCTAAGCTCCAAATTTTGTAACAGCATTCACCATGGCAATGCAGTACTGTTTTGCCTGTCCCACTCTTTTAACACAGGCTTCTACGTGGTCACATTCTTCTCTTCAGTACGTTACACACGAAACTCCCTTCAGCCCCATCTAACTAAGTACCTACTCAAACACTACACAAGAACTAAAATATGAATAATTTAAGATGAATACAGCGAAGAAATTGCTGGTTTAAAATGACCCCTCCGATGTGACTACCACATAGTGGTAATGTGTTTCAGCTCCCTACAAAACCACAAAAGAAAAGGTGTTGTGTGTGTTGCACACTGCTAGTCATTTTCACCTAGAGACATTAATGGGGCAAGATGAGGTCTTAAACTCCATACTCCTCCCCACTTAAATACCTAACTGTGCACTACAGAACTATCAGTTGCAATTCTCAGGGTGAAAGTCATCGCAGAATTCCTAAATGGGGGGTTTGGGGGTGGGTGGGTTTTTTCGTTTGTTTTTTTAAATGCAGACAGAAGAACAGGTGACAGATATGAAAACACAGTAATTCATTCACTGGCCAAAATAAACAGCGAAGGCACTCAGCTCATCCATCCTCTGCCAGAGGAGGTTCACTGCCACACCTCCAGATTCAAGGAACAGCACGCTCACTGCTAGCCTAAACACTGAACTGTGATGGCCCCATGTAATTGGAGTGGCCTCATTTTCAGTAACAAGCACATAGCATCAGACAAAACAGTGCTACAACCTAAAGTTCAGGGTGAGATGGAAGACAGTCTCCAGATCCCAATCCAAATGGTATTTAAGAGTAAGAATACAACAGCTAGTGTGTTTTTTTCTCCCTACATTTGTCAAGCAAGACTCCTTCTGCAATGCTTAGTCCAATTTAGCTACACCCAGTACATTACCAAAACCACCAAACTAACGCAGCAACTTCCTTTAGAAACACCATCTCCAAAATCTCTTCTCTGTTCCAGCTAGCAAAGTACATGCCAGATGACAGGTACTACAGGAAATGAGAAACAGCAGTTTTAAACTGTTTATGGGTGTCATTGATGCACTGGTTAATGCACTGAGTCTAAGATCTGCCAGACTGAGACATATAGATTCATTTTCCAAGTTCCCTTGAATAGAGACTTAATTTAAGGACACTATAACTGGAGTACTCCAGCCGTGAAAAATTGGTCTAGTCATAGGAAAAAAACCCTCACATGGATAAATGTGAACTTTAATACAGACCCACAAACTCATTTAATACTGTTTTAAACCTATTTAGCTTATTCAATGGCTTACTTTTATATGTAAATTAACTTTAATAACAACTAAACCAATTTAAATCTGGCTATATTTGCAATTTGTACATATTCAGCTAAATGATTTACACAAATTACCTTGGGAGGAAAAAAAAAAAGCAAGCTGGCTCAAGGACTAACTTCTCCTTTGTCTATTTTAACCACCTCATTTTCTAAAGACATACTCTAAATAAATGTTAAATGCAATGACAGTATTTACAGTTACCATTAGTTTACAAGTTAATTTACTCATTTACCAACTAATGTTTAAGAGAATGAGGCAGGAGTCGTATGTGAAAACTTGCCAGATTATGCATAGTAGTGATAGCAACTGATTTCCATTTTACACCCTGAACTTCAAAAACACTGCAACACCTGTACATAGCATCTGTGTTCTGACATACTGTCACACTCTTAAAATAGCATTGTAATAGAAGCTATTTCCAGGACCTGTCATATTCAGAGAACATAGAAACTTGATAGACAAGCATTTGACACCAATCTGGCTTGAGAAGACAGAAGAAAAAGGGAAGAGGAAGCTCCTAAAAGCACAAAGTTAAACAAACTGGGGGGAAAAAAAACCCAAAACTGTAACAATGACAAAAACACAATCAAGCCAAAAAAATCCACTCTTAAATTTTACTGTACATAGGAGAAATAATATTGAACATGTTTTCATCTTCTCCCCTCCCCCTCTACTCTGCCTTGGTGAGGCCTCATCTGGAGTCCTGTGTCCAGTTCTGGACTCCCCAGCTCAAGAGGGACAAGGAACTGCTGGAGAGAGGCCAGCACAGGGCCACCAAGATGATCAGAGGACTGGAGCGTCTTTCATATGAGNAAATCCAATCTAAGCGGACCTACATTAGCAGGGGACCTAGAGTGGATGATCTCTAAAGGTCTCTTCCAACCCCTACCATTCTGTGATTCATGTTATTACTTTTATTTGAGAGGTTTTATGAAACCAAAATAGTGTTCAGTTTACTGTTCAGTTACCAGTTTAATTGCAAGTACAACTCCAAATTAAATTGGAATTACTGAGCTAGTTTTCACTAAACTCTTCAGAACAATTCTGGGGATTCTGAACACTGTTGTCATTTCATAGCGAGAAGCATGTTGAAGAATCAATTTTCAACAGAAAGAAAGGTGTTCCATGAAGCTAAAGCTTAATATTACATTACTGATTAAAACCTGTAGTAGAACATAAAAACTTCTTGTTCAGTTCTTCCTGGAAGCAAGTTCTTCCAACTCAGCAAGATCACAGGATGAGTCAGAAAACTAGTGTTTAAACACAAAGACGTCACAGGAGGAAGTAGCAGAAATCAGCTGAAGTCGTATACTTGTTTCTTTCATAGCAGATAGGCTCTCTCAGCAGAGAATTGCTCCCAGCAACAACTAAAACCATAAACTAATACTGCTTAGCAGATCTCAATATACCAGTGACACAGCCCAAGATGTTGACTGCTTTGCTGCCTTTTTTTTCCCCCCTCAAAGGCAGAAATCCCCTCTGAGGCACAAAGTTACTATTTTATCTTCCCCCAACAAAAAAACAACATCACCAATTCTTCTATTGAGACAGGTGAATACTAGTCATTTACTTAATAAATGCAACATCTTCCTGATGTTTTCTGAAGCAAAGTCCAGGCCCCACAAGCTGCTGCAGTGTGGAGGCAAAGCCACTCCCTTTAAACAGTGTTCTGTAGCAATTTTTCCAATACAGTGTTCTTTATGATTGCCCTTCTACATAGGCACAGGATTATCTCTCTGTTTTTATTTGTGTGGGGTTTTTTTCACAGCTCCTTTTTAATTGCCAAATTTGGAACTCAAAAGAACTTACAAATAAACAAGATTTTCCCCAGAGAATGAAAAAAAGCTACAGGCCTTTATATTCAAAATAGCGTCACACCTGTTTACAGAACATTTGAGAACCGAGTTTTCAGCACAACCTCAAAAAACAGCTTTTCAAAGAGGGTAAAAAAAAGCAGTTCTAGCAGTTGTTCAGCTGTGCTTCAAACAAGACTATGAACAAACATCTATCTGCATCACACCTGAGTGAATACACTAGACTGTAGTAATTTCAGCTATCGGGCTTAGACTATCATTAGTTTAAACGTAACTCTTAAATTTACAGAAACTAGGCTTAAATTCAGCTAATTGAAAGCTGTAAATTCCAGCTCCTGAAAACGTTAAATAGAGCATTAGTTATGTGTCCTCGGTGATGCCACCTTTTAGAGTGCCACACTGTGACCTTAAGCCACATAAAAAAGCAGCTGTTTACATTGCCAGCTTCCCTGAAAGCAGAGACAGCCAGCCGTTGCCTTTACACAGACTGCTCTCTGACAGCAGAGCTCTTCCCTGTTTTGCTCAGCACCTACGGCAAGTCTTGCCCAACGCCATCGCGGTGCCAGTCTAACCAACAAGTGGAAGAACGAGGGCTGGCCAACAACTCACCGGCTTACTGGGGTAGACTTTGGAGAGGTGAGATTTTAGCTTGCCCACAGTCCAGTTCAGAAAGCAGTTAATGGTCTGGTCCGTGTATTTCTGGTTGGGGGCCTTGATGATGAGGGTCACCGGGTGATCCACGACGCTCTGGTCCATGGCGCGGGCAGGGCCGGCCGGCGCAGCCCCTCTCCTCTCCTGTCCTGTCCCCGGGGGACGCTGCGGGTGGGTTCAGCGGCCGGGGCCGGACTTGGCGGGGAAGCCGAGGGAGCCCATCCCCGCGCTGGGCTCACAGCAGGGGCATGGCAGCGGCACCTGCCGAGGCCTGGCCGCCCAGGCGCGGGGAGCAAGCAGAGAGGTGAGGGGGGGAGAGCTCAGCACGTCACAAACAGGCACATCCACCCCCTCCCCCCTCCCCACGCACCCGCACACATCACCACAGGGACGGGGGCTGGCGCCCAGACAACACGCGCGCCCTCGACCCCCAGCCCCTGCCTCCACTCCCCTCCCCTCCCGCACCTGCAGAGAAGGAACGAGCCCGGGGGGGCCGAACCCCTGCACCCGCCGCGCCCTGCGGCCTGCTGA